>JAJNNY010000071.1:0-174464 GCA_022453515.1 Astrocystis sublimbata | reverse complement strand
TCACGAACGGCGCCGCGCCTGCTATTCGCCAAGTTCCCGGCCAAGGAGCCATGTGGAGAAGGATATTTCAGGATCGCGAAATCTACGACCTCATCCTCTCCTCGTGCAGCCACGGCCCTCATCAAGACACTGACGAGGGTCTCGCTCCCGAGCAGGTTTCGCTCGCCCAGGGACGTCTTCTGCGTCTCTTACCACGTCTATCAGCTCTCAACATTGCTGCTGTTTACAAAGTCCCACTTTCCAGAGTTGCATCAGGAGTATGCGAGCTCCGAAGGCGTTGGTGGGCTCTTGTATTTTGCAGCCCTCGGTATGATCGACATGCAAGACATGTTGATGCACTTGACTCTGATTGATTTCTTCGAAAGCATGCTGAGTATACAGCGGATCACACCCTTCTCTGCTTACAAGATGGACACTCTTCGCACTCTTTATCGAGAGGCGACCAAGAATGATGATAGGTTGAAGAACGCCATTCTTACCCTCCCCGAGCGCAACGATTCCTGACGAGGCAGATGAGCTTGAGGAAGTTCATTCATGACGTATCTGCCGACTGACGGATATATTATGTGTACTGTTTGTATTATTTTCATTTGGGGTCTGATGACATGTTTTAAAAGGCTGTGCAAGAGATACCCTAGACTAGCATGTATACGTCCCGTGGACGTACTTCATTGAGGCTTCAGGGCCGCCCTTTGCTCTTCGTTGAACCCGATGCTATGGGATATTCATCAATTATCTGTAGGGGTTCTCTCGTAATATGCCAATATCAGACATCCAACCCCGCCATCACATTACCCTCCCAATGGCTGTCATCAATACTTCAGACTCGGAGTATCAGATTGCCCAGCATACCTGCCTCCCACCGGTCCGATAACTGCCACTCACATACGAGCAACAACTTGGGTAGGTACCTTGCGCCTTATCTAGGTACCTTGCATAATCTCAGCTCCGACACCCAATCCCATCATATTCGACCTTTCGGGTTCTGCGTCTTCACAAACGGGAGCCGCCCCGAATACGCCTTCGCATTCGCCGTGATGGTCGCCTCCACCCACTCTCCTATCGGCGGCGGATGGCGCGACGAATCCATCTCCCTCAGACACGCGCTGCAGAACGCGCGCTCCTCCTCGTTGCCCGACTCGTACGAGAACAGCAGGCTTGCCGTGAAGTCGACGGCCAGCGGCGTCTGGTGGCGCAGCCAGGGGTACGCCATCCAGATGCGTCTGCTGTACTTCTTGGCCTGTTTCTCGGCAAACATGGCGGCGTTGGCGTCTTTCCGCTCGAGGACCCGGTTCGCCTCCTGCAGGCAGCGGTACGTGATGATATTGAACATGGCGTGCGAGCAAAACAGCTTCGCCGTCGGGAAGTTGGCAAAGGAGTAGCATTTCGCGAATAAGTCCGGTCGCACGAGGTTCGGCGTCTGCGTGATGGCCCCGGACTCGAGGAGAGAAGCCAGTATCGTCTCGTTTTGATACCGTAGTTTCTCGGCGAGACTGCTCGCGCGCAGACGTAGCTCGGTCGCGGTGGCGGTATCGTCCGGGTTCCGCCGCAATGCGCGCACGAGGCGCACGAGGCCTGGCCAGGCCGTTACTTCGACCCAGAGACGATACGATTCTTTGAGCACGGGGGAAAAGGTCGCTTTCGTCGATCGCTTCGTGCAGCGCGGCCATCCACTCGTGCGTGTGGAAGCCGCTGTCGCGGCTTTGGCGGATGTCTTCTTGTAACTAGCAACGGTGATGGCATCCGGTCAGTTGGGGATTTCTTGAGGGGGAAAGGTGAATGGAACGCAGATGCATGCTGCACGACACGTCACGAACTCACCATGTGAAAGAGACTCTCAAACATCACATGCAGCGTCATCCCCGTCTTTGGCTGCGCCGGCCCGCCCCGGTTGATGCGGCGATGAGGCCCGCCGCGTGGTTCTCCTGGTTCGAGCCCCTCGCGAAATCATACAGGACCTCGGTCTTCTGCAGCACGCAGAGCGCCGCGAGCGTGTTGTTCAGATGCTCCTCGTTCGAATCGTCCAGCGCGGCTTGCAGACTGCGCAAGGCCCGGTTGTATGTCCTGAGATCAAGCCACGTATGCGACGGTAGCCCTCGGCGACTGTTCGTCCATGCGCCGAGGAGTAGCTCGACGGCGTGCGCGAGCGCGACGTTGTGGCTGCCGCTTCCGCACCCGGACGTCAGGTGCTGCGGTATCAGCGGCAGAAAGGGTCCCAGGATGCGCAGGTCGTGCCCGGTGCCGCGCGCGATGTCGAGAGAGGCGATTAGGTGCGCTATTAGTTGGTCGGGCGGGTTCCACGGGAGCGGCTTGGGTATCGCGCGCGAGAGGGAGAGGTTCAGGTTGTCTAGATTCGTCATGGTCGCCATGTTCTTGGGGTGCAGCACGATGATCTCGCCGATGCGACGCCGTCTGTCTCTGTCTGTTCTAGGACTGTTGGTGTTGCTGTTGGCGCTCATGCTTGTGCTTGTCAATGTGTTGGCGAAGGGGAGACGGTTCGGGTTGGAGGCGAGGTTGTCTATGATGTGGCCTCCGTCGTCGGGTATCTCATTGTGGCTGCCGTTGACTGCCGCCGAAGTCAGCATTTATTTGTGTTTCCTCTTTTTAAGTGTGGCTGGCTTGGTGAGCTGCTCACCGACGAACTTGAAGGTGCTCCTGGCCCCCGAGCAGATCTTGCCCGCGCGGGCGCATGTCCCGCATGTCGGCCAGTTCTCATCACACTGTTTTCCCCCAGATCGGTGAGCTTGGGGGTCATTGTTGTGTCAAATTGCTCGGGTAGGTATTGATCGTCGACGCACCTTGGTCTTGCGTGTTTTGCAGAATGTGCAGCGCTTGCTCTTCGGGACGCCGACCATGATGACTGACAATCAATGGCTGGCTGGCGCGCGACGGACTATTAGGCTATTACGTTGGTGCACTGGGTTTCAGGACTTTTTTCTCTTCGTAAGTTGTTGGTTCTGCGGTAAGGTAAGGTAAGCAGCCCTACAACAATAACAACGCGTTGTCGACGGACGGACTTGACTTGACTTGACTTGACTAAGAAAGTAGGCAGAGAGGGCAGGATCGGCCTTACGATGAGATGAGATGAGATGAGGTTGAAATAAGGTAAGCCAAAGGGGGTAGGGTATTATTATCTGACGTATGTGTGTGTAGGTAAAGTAAGTATATGTGGTATTGTATTGTATGTATGCATGGGCGTACAGACTGGGACGGGTATAAGTCAGCCGCTAGATCCGGCAACCGAGTCCTTTTTGTACTGGTCTCTTGATGCTTGATCAATTGATCAGATGCCAATCCAGCCAGTCAATCAGATGCCGATGACAGCGCTATGTGGCTTGTGGCTTGGGTCTTGGGTCTTGAGGTTAGGCAACAGAATAGAATGAATTAACGACACCGTTCGTTCAATCAATCAATCAATCAATCAGCGCGACGTCTCATGTTTTGTTTTGTTTCAAGTGTTATGGACTTTTTTTTGTGAGATGAGATTAAGGGCACACTGCAGGAGTTCCCTCCCGTCTTCTCGTTCTGTTCTGTTCTGTTCTATTTCGAAACAAAAAGACCTACATATGTACTAAGGATGTAGGCGTATGTAGTACATACAGGAGTAGATCTGGGGCCGCAGACCGCCCGATGTAAGGAAGTGGAAATAAATGGATGGAAAGTACATGGAGGTTTGGGAGGTAGGCAGGCAGGGTAGCACAACACACTAAGTAAGCACAGCACGCATGCACGCACACATACATGCAGGTGGCGATGTGTCGCACTGCATACTTCATCCACCTCTTCTCTCAATCGTGGGCGCCACCGGCTCGGCTCCGATGGGAGTCTGACAAATCCCATTTTGCGATGATAGCAAAACGTCAAGTCAAGTCGAGGCGAGGCGAGGCGAGGGTTGGATTGGATGAGCGGGATAATATGTCGCGTGGCTGTGATAATAGTATAATCGATCGCGGCCCATGCATGTTACCTAACTAGTAATTGGTGGTGGTGGTGGCGCAACAGCGGGTTTATTTACATCAAAAGTACTTACTTAGGTAAAGACTAATCTCAGATGGGTAGGCATCGCGGCTCTAAGTCTTTAGCTCTTCGGGCGTGGCTTACTTTTCCCGCTGCAGAATATGATGCCTAATTGGGGAAAGGCAAGGAATAATGTGATGTGTTGTCGATACGTCGTAAATAACAAAAATCCCCATTATGGTGGTCTGGTGTGGTCTAGTCGAGGCAGGCTGTAGAACATCGTGGGTCTTGTCTCGCTTCGGTCAATGCAACTAACTAATGAGATGAGCGCTTCTCGCTCGAGGGGCCCAGGCAGCCCTGGACCTCATGTGGGCGTGTCTACTACACGCTGCCTGCCGCCAATTGAATCGTCTATCTCTTTCTCATCCCCTATATGATGGAGTGACTAGGTACGTATGCTGTTTCCTAGGTTATTGTGGTGTATGAATCTTCCATGGATGTTGGAATCACTCACTCACTCACTGCTTACCTCAGATAGCAAGGTCGGTTTATCATATCATTCACATGTCGATGTTACACAGGACGGCACGATAAGGAATGGTCAGATGCCGTAGGCAAGCCAAGACACCATGGGGGGAAATATCCATGATAGAGGGGGCAAGGGTTGTGCAGGCTGTCATCATTCGTGCCACCAACATCCGAACAATAATTCTTCAACGTTCACCACACCGGCACAACGTATAGTCGGCCGCTTTCCCCTAAAGCGAGAATGCATCAACAACGGTCGGTATGAGTTGCGGTGCTCTACCGAAGGAAGCAAGCACGGCTGCTTTCGCCTATCGCGCTTCTCGGCCGAGACTATGCGTGATTTGCCCGAACCTTGCTCGATCTCTTTTGTGGATAAATATGGATCATCGTCGGACTATAGCGGGCGCTACCTATAGTAGGTATAGACAGACATGAACCAGATCGATCATCATCTTCGGCCTTAATTTGACGCCGTACAAACGCTGCTGTCGTGCCTCGTTTCATCTCGTCGTAAGACTCACCAAGTACCTATCTCGCCCATTACCTATTCAATTACATAAAGCAGCGTCGCAGCATCACACCTGATGGGGACTTTGGCTTACTCGTTCAGGACGCATCCGCATGGGGATTGGGCTCGTTGATCTGGTGTGATTGGTGCTGGAAGCTGACGTTTTGGTTTGAACCTTCCTGTCATCCCATCCGGAGATAAGTCCGCTCGCTATAACATCTGACATGCGGTATGGGTATGGGTATCTCACATGCAACATAGCACCAACAGACGTAGAATCTTTCGATCTATCGGCATGGTATGGTTCAAATACCGATGGTAGGGATTGGAGACTGGGGGAACGATTCAAGAGTTCCGTGTCCTTGGGTTGGGTACCATGCCCTTTCAAACGCCAAGCAACAGAATGCGACGTCGATCCTAGGATCGGATTGACACCTCCTCCTTTCTTGCTTGCCCCTCCACGTTTTGCACCCGACTTACGTAAGGCCAAGGTTGCAATACCTACGTGATGAGCATGTTTTCCCTAGCCATGTCGAAGACAGGGTCTGGTTCGGTTATCGAGATACCAACTTTCTGTTCGCGATTGCTCACCCCCTTTGCTGTTCTCCAATTTGCGCGAGTAGGTGTCTACGAGTGCCTCATTGGAAACCAACGGCCAGATTGTCTAGGCGCATCGACGGAATCTCCCAACCGGTTACCGTACCACAGGCTATGGTTGTGAGTTCACGTCGCCAGCGATCCGTTGCTGACTATCAGCTGTCAATGTCCATTTACAGTAACGACATCGCAGGTTTACGTGTTCATTTGCTCAACATCATTACGCGACAAGCAGATACCAGGCTGAGTTATAGCATAATTAGCCTTTGTGAGTATCCTATACGGATTGTGATGATTTGAAGCGGGGCTTTTGATCGTCTGTCTCATTATGCAAGTATGTACTTCTGCTCGTAGTCTCCATTTCGCCGTTAGCAACCTTCAGCCTCCAACTATCGTCACATGCTTGATTGTCAACTGTTATCATGACCCTCAATTTCCCCACACGGCATTCTCAAACACCTCATTTTTATCGTCAATAGAGCCATTTGAGCCGACCTCTTCATTGCTGATAGAGATGGAATAATCCCCGCCATCTGCCAAGTCACGTTCGCTGGCTGTTGCCTTCCAACATTTGCTCCATATTGACTCAGATTTTCCCCATATCTAGGAGTATGGTCGATCGATCGGGAAAATGGCAGCCCGCGGTTGGCGCGAGTATACGAACATCGTGACCGCGTAAAGCGGCTATCAGGCTCTACCAGAGCAGAGGGTGATCCAGACAGATGACATCGCCGCTCGCTCGCTTGAACGGCCGTCGGAAGAAAGTAAAGACAGAAAAACGGCGTCTGATGTCCCCTGGCCATGGTCGACTGATTGATCGAAACGCGAGCAGCTGCAGCAGCAGTAAGTATGATGCGATGGGTTCGCCACCTACAAGTAAGCACTGCCAGGAGTGAGCCCACTGTCTTTCTGTTACTGATGTGATTAGACCCAATGTTGAGAATGCCTACGAAGAGTTGTTATCATGAAGGTCCTAGAGATGTAAGTCAAGCATGCTTAGTAATTGAGGATAGGAGCGATGGAATGGTCGCACAAGGACTTCAAGCTAAAAACAGATTAGGGTGGCTAGATGCGATGTGATATGATAGTACGACTGGCTGCCTAATTCCTGCGGGTTTCCTTCTAGAATGAAGGAAGCGTCGTCGATCGCGGCGTTTTAATTGCTTGCTTGCATGTAACCCCATCGTAGTAATTCCGCTGCGGCTGCAGGATTTCGCCCTGACGAGCTGAATGCTGGACTGGACTGGACTGGCTCAGCCCTACGGCGAGTCCTACGGCACGGGCTTTTCGTAGCCTGGTGGGTCATCGTGGGATGATTAATATGTGGGTTTCTGCATCGGGAGGTGAGGTTGAAGTTTCACTCATGGTGAGATCTTAGATGATGCTGCAATCTCTTCACAAGACGGGATAGGGGAATTACATGTTGCTTCCGTGAGCTCTGCCACGTGAGATGCAGCATGTATGATTATCAATTCGACTCTTGTTCATGTTCTGGATATATGACAATACAATCTATCTGTTATCCCCAGTAGGCCTTGGGCAGTTATGGCAAGCGATACACCTTGGACTCTGGCATCTCGCGGTCTCCAGCTTTTGTTGAACGGTGAAAGGTGGACTGTGTCGTGATTGGGCAGTGAGCGAATCAAACTGGCTAAGTGTCTCCTCATTTGCATACACCTTCCATCAGCCACTCAGAAGTGAAATTAATTAACAGTCTGTGCGGCATAGCCCGTAAAGTTTCCCATAGAATATGTACCGAGTCCACCTCTACTTCGTCTTATCTTGCCTTACGACGGCGATGACGATGACTATGCAGAAGCTGCAAGTCAGTACTTTTTGCAGTGTGGTATCGCGGCTTCGGCAGATACGCCCGGCTTATCGATGACTCCCTTTTCCCACACGTAAAGGTCGATCGCGAGGTGCGAATTGGCAATGAATTATGAGTGTGTTCAGCATGAGGTAGTATTTCTTTGCAATGTGCGACATGCGCTGGAAAAAACCCAAGTGCCAGGTTCCCCCACCGCAACTTTGGAAACCATCAAGGGCTTTTGCAGGGGTCGTTGCGTCGTCATTGGGAATTTAAGGTAGCATGGACATTGATGCAAGTTTGTAAAAAGTCCCATGCGCCATGATGCGACCCTGCTATGGGAAACGAAACGACTGGTTCACCCTGCAGCTGAGGTTACATTAGAGGCCCTGGTTAGGTAAGTCGAAAAGCTCGGCACTCATGGAACCGTGCCGATGCGAGGAGTATACGTAAGAGAGAACGATTGACTGATTACTTATCAAATCGCCAATGCGTGGATACCTTAATTACTGCAATAAGGTTTGCGAGACTTGGTGGCTTTGCTAAGTCGCGCGCCACATCACATGTGAACAATTGGTCATCAGGGAATCGGCATCGACTTAGGATATATGCAGGCACTTTTCGCTCTCCGTGTTGCCATCAATTACTACTTCCAGACAAGCGAGCGAGCATGCAGGCTGCCAGCCCGAGTAATTATCAGAGAGGGGAAAATGATTGACCGCACATTCGTGTGAAGATAGACAGTCTACATGCCGTGTTATCCTTGACTCTCCCCCCCAAAGAAACAAGCCTCTGACGTGAGAGACAGACAGGCAGACGGGAGTAAGATGGGCGGTAATGAGAGGGGCCGTCCCAAACCTGACATGCATATAGGCAGACTGCAGTCATCATCGTGGCCCAACACTCCAATTTCATTCAACTCCAGCATCACACCTCCATCTCACGTAATCGTGGTATACCCCAGCCAAGAAGATAGAGATAGTAACGTGTGATACCATGCACGCGTCGAACTTCAACACCAAGGTTATACCGACCTCTGCCCTTGCGACAAGGTAGTTCAATTTCCCCCTGTTTGGCTTATCAATAGCAACGGACCCGAATCGCGGATCCGATTTCGATCGGACCCGTTCCTTCCAGGGGTGTGGAAGTCGTGAGCGTATGATGAATGGCAAGCGATAATGACGCATTGATACTGTTCAAAGGAACTGGCATGTCAGATTGCCAGATTGAATTTCATCGTACGCTACACTGTGCTTGCTGTGACCTTGCCATTGCATGAGTTTGATCATGGTGCTCGTTCTTTTCAAGCGTACATGTGTCCAGGTATCGGGTCCCCAGGGTTATCTTCCTCGACACCAAATCCCAGATGCTCTATAGAGTGGGCATGGTCATATTCATCATGCCACTCGGGAGGCATTGATATGACTCCCCATCGAATCTTGCTTTGAGCCAGTCTCCTAAGCGGGGTGTCCGTATCACTATCATCATCATCATCATAATTGATGCCTCTGTCTTCAGTTGCAGCGAGTGACTCCTTGCTTGCTTGAGTAAGCGCCGATGAGTGACACGCCGCCGATATGGCGAGGGAGTTGCTTCCTGGGTGCGTAATGTTGGAAGGTAGTCTTCTAAAGGACAAAATGATGGGTACGGTAATCAGAACGCTCGTCACAGAAACCAGAACGATTAGAGATGTTACAGAGTATCCCACGGAAACATTGGTATTGGGAGGCAAGGTGGGATCGTATTCCTCGTTTCTTTCGACATAATAATATGCGTGGTAAAACCCTATGTCACATTAGACCTTGTTACTCATATACCTCCTTGGTGAACAGTGGTATACGTACCTCCCGTAGAAACAAACACATAGATACTGTTAGACAGTAACCAATGGAGAAAAGCACTGACTATTATCAGAGGTATGCTATATCTATACGGGAGTTGAAGGCGATAAGTCGAGCGTTGCTGTCCCTGATCTCTCAGGTTAGTCTTACGTTTGATTTTTTCGTACACTTGGCATTCATTTCAACATAGCCTACCCTAGGTTCTGTCACTCGCAGAGAAATGCAATCTTCACCAAACCTTGCCCATTCTCTTCCAGCTTGGAGTCGAGTAAATAGATTGTTATACTAAGTATAATTGTAGTCAGAATGCAGGAACGAGAACGTTACGCAAAATAAGACCTGAAAGCTGCAGAGGAGTAAACAAAATTGTTCTGAAATAATGGACTTACAGCCAGATAACAGAATGACAAGAGAAGTTGAGGGCTGTTGGCCAGAAGAACGCCTTGGATAAGGTTAAAGGAGAGAGGAATGAATGAATTGTTGTCGCCTGCCAAGAAGCTACCTGAACTAAGCGCTGTTAATATACATTGAATCTGTTGGGTTGACAGCTGTATACTTACTGACTCATATCTGACAATGCTTTCTGAATGTGGACCGCACAGAGGGTGATGCCCCCAGCGAATAGAGAATAGCTGATTATCCATACAGACAGAGGAACGATCGTTGAAAACAGCGGCCTGGACGATATCCAATGTCGTGGACCGGGAAGGAGATACTTGTACTTTCGTTTAATAGCATTGTGGAAATGCCTTTGATCAACGGTACAGAACCCCGCCGTGATGGGATCAGGGTGCTCGATGAAGGACGCCACGGCATCACCCAATGTGACAAGCGGCTTATGCTCAGGGCGGCTGAGCACTACCGTCACAACAACTGCGGTAATGCTTTTTGCGATGACGCAAAGTGTAACACCGAGGAGCAGTACTGGAGAGGCGGCAATACCTATCATGAAAATGTTAACGATGACCCCGTTCAGGGACGCAGCCACATACGGCAAGTGTTCTCAACTGGCTCAGCCCGGCAATGATTTATACTCAGATTGAAGGCACCGTGTTGAAGACCTGATGTCATTGTTTGAGCAGGAGACCTTTCCCAGATTCTTGGGCCCGTATCACTATAACGATAATATGTACCATTAACAACTTCTTTTCCCCGTCCGGAGAAGAAAGGGTAACTCCAGTCGTTCCTCATGTCGAAATCTGTGCCAAGAGCGCCGGCGCAATCGTTCCAGCAACCAGGAACAAACTTTTCATATGACCATGCCACCATGGCGCACTGGGTGTCGAAGAACAAGTGATTAGGGGTATATTTAGGAATGTACGTTTCCCAAAAATCGGCTTCGGTCTCATTGAGATGCCATATGTCATTCCAAGCCCAACCATCTAGCTCCTCAACAACAAGTACGACGCTTCGATGTTTCTTTAGCCCTTTGCAATGAACATATTCAGAAAGACACTATTAGCACTGAAGTCAGCATCTTTCTTTGGGAGACATGGGATTGCTCGGCCAATCAGTCTCACCTCGGCGACCTCCAGTCGTTCCCATTCGGCTGCCTTGTCAGCAATTGCAGAGATGTTGGAAACCGCTGGAGACAGAGGATTTTGATAATCTGATCTGTTGATTCGGGCCCCATAACCATCTATAACGTCTCCATATCTTGCAAGTGATTCATTAGTACCTAACATCTCATACCATGCGCTGTCATCGTCAGACACCAGGCCCGGGAGGGCTAAGCTAGCGCCAGGTGGGTAAAAACTACCACCGTGCAGGAATTGTTCAGTAGCAATAGTAAGATGGTAGTCCGAATCCCGTCTATCCACCTCAAAAATTGCAGAATTCCAAATCAAATGGATGGGAACGGTGCTCACGAATAGGCAGACCCAGGACCAAGTCTTGAATGACGATACTTGGAATGCGTTGCGAACCGAAGGTACCCCGATTCCCAACCACGAGGCCTTGGAGTGGGCATTGTCAACCTCTTCTCGTGTCGGCGCATTCAAGACCTGCATAAAGAAGTTGCTCGACGCAAGCCTAGATGGGATCTAGCTGTCAGCAGAACTCAACAATGCAATATGATAACAGGCGTGATTGCTCCAGTCAGGGTTGACCTATGAGTGGGTGGCATACTGTGATGTAGACATGCAGTTAGTCATTGATTCCGCACAACGGACCCAGGGAGATTACCACTAAAGTTGATACAATGTTGATTGACAAATGGAGCGCGAGGTTCACCACAGTCGCCTCGCCACTGCCACAATCGGCGGCATAGAAGAACACCGGTTTTAATGAGCCGCGGGCCAAAGCAACGATCGACAGTGTAGTCAACACGAGTGAAGAGACGAGTAATACCACACAATTAATCTTAGCTGCTAGCCTCCATCCCGTCTCGCGAAGTCCCCTCTTTATCCACGAAAAGAAATTGGTTCCCATCGTGAGGACTTTTCAACATCGGTCGGGAAATTTATCGTCGCAGTAATTATTGAACAACCAAGGTCAAGTAATTATGACATAACAGAAAGTGAAAGGGGATAATGAGCAGGCCGATTGAAGATTTAGCTTAATGAAATGATCAGGACAGGTATCAAGTGGAAGGAAACCGGAAGCTTATAAGCCTTACTTCAGAACAAGCCCCCAATAATTGCAGACAATGTTCGATCTTGAGACCCCACGACGACTTGAACAGGATAACTTACGTTATTGGCTAGAACGAGAATTCTGCCTCGATGTACAGTATATCCACCGTGAATGGTGACGAATGAGGGAGGCTTAGTATTGCCCATAAATATCGCCTCATCTTTCCACATTTGGCACCTGCATGACATTTTCCTGCAGCCCCCACGTACTAGAAAACGAACATGCAATAAATAGGTATAGTCTGAACATCGGGACAAGGGGAAGTCACATTAAGTGTCCGGGTCCGAGGTGCCTCACCAAATAGCTAAGATTCTTTTAACCAGGTCTCTCGTAGTTTATAGCCCCCGTAGAAAGTAATATATAATGTTATATAAATAATAAACATTATATATTACTTTCTACGGGGGCTATAAACTACGAGAGACCTGGTTAAAAGAATCTTAGCTATTTGGTGAGGCACCTCGGACCCGGACACTTAATGTGACTTCCCCTTGTCCCGATGTTCAGACTATACCTATTTATTGCATGTTCGTTTTCTAGTACGTGGGGGCTGCAGGAAAATGTCATGCAGGTGCCAAATGTGGAAAGATGAGGCGATATTTATGGGCAATACTAAGCCTCCCTCATTCGTCACCATTCACGGTGGATATACTGTACATCGAGGCAGAATTCTCGTTCTAGCCAATAACGTAAGTTATCCTGTTCAAGTCGTCGTGGGGTCTCAAGATCGAACATTGTCTGCAATTATTGGGGGCTTGTTCTGAAGTAAGGCTTATAAGCTTCCGGTTTCCTTCCACTTGATACCTGTCCTGATCATTTCATTAAGCTAAATCTTCAATCGGCCTGCTCATTATCCCCTTTCACTTTCTGTTATGTCATAATTACTTGACCTTGGTTGTTCAATAATTACTGCGACGATAAATTTCCCGACCGATGTTGAAAAGTCCTCACGATGGGAACCAATTTCTTTTCGTGGATAAAGAGGGGACTTCGCGAGACGGGATGGAGGCTAGCAGCTAAGATTAATTGTGTGGTATTACTCGTCTCTTCACTCGTGTTGACTACACTGTCGATCGTTGCTTTGGCCCGCGGCTCATTAAAACCGGTGTTCTTCTATGCCGCCGATTGTGGCAGTGGCGAGGCGACTGTGGTGAACCTCGCGCTCCATTTGTCAATCAACATTGTATCAACTTTAGTGGTAATCTCCCTGGGTCCGTTGTGCGGAATCAATGACTAACTGCATGTCTACATCACAGTATGCCACCCACTCATAGGTCAACCCTGACTGGAGCAATCACGCCTGTTATCATATTGCATTGTTGAGTTCTGCTGACAGCTAGATCCCATCTAGGCTTGCGTCGAGCAACTTCTTTATGCAGGTCTTGAATGCGCCGACACGAGAAGAGGTTGACAATGCCCACTCCAAGGCCTCGTGGTTGGGAATCGGGGTACCTTCGGTTCGCAACGCATTCCAAGTATCGTCATTCAAGACTTGGTCCTGGGTCTGCCTATTCGTGAGCACCGTTCCCATCCATTTGATTTGGAATTCTGCAATTTTTGAGGTGGATAGACGGGATTCGGACTACCATCTTACTATTGCTACTGAACAATTCCTGCACGGTGGTAGTTTTTACCCACCTGGCGCTAGCTTAGCCCTCCCGGGCCTGGTGTCTGACGATGACAGCGCATGGTATGAGATGTTAGGTACTAATGAATCACTTGCAAGATATGGAGACGTTATAGATGGTTATGGGGCCCGAATCAACAGATCAGATTATCAAAATCCTCTGTCTCCAGCGGTTTCCAACATCTCTGCAATTGCTGACAAGGCAGCCGAATGGGAACGACTGGAGGTCGCCGAGGTGAGACTGATTGGCCGAGCAATCCCATGTCTCCCAAAGAAAGATGCTGACTTCAGTGCTAATAGTGTCTTTCTGAATATGTTCATTGCAAAGGGCTAAAGAAACATCGAAGCGTCGTACTTGTTGTTGAGGAGCTAGATGGTTGGGCTTGGAATGACATATGGCATCTCAATGAGACCGAAGCCGATTTTTGGGAAACGTACATTCCTAAATATACCCCTAATCACTTGTTCTTCGACACCCAGTGCGCCATGGTGGCATGGTCATATGAAAAGTTTGTTCCTGGTTGCTGGAACGATTGCGCCGGCGCTCTTGGCACAGATTTCGACATGAGGAACGACTGGAGTTACCCTTTCTTCTCCGGACGGGGAAAAGAAGTTGTTAATGGTACATATTATCGTTATAGTGATACGGGCCCAAGAATCTGGGAAAGGTCTCCTGCTCAAACAATGACATCAGGTCTTCAACACGGTGCCTTCAATCTGAGTATAAATCATTGCCGGGCTGAGCCAGTTGAGAACACTTGCCGTATGTGGCTGCGTCCCTGAACGGGGTCATCGTTAACATTTTCATGATAGGTATTGCCGCCTCTCCAGTACTGCTCCTCGGTGTTACACTTTGCGTCATCGCAAAAAGCATTACCGCAGTTGTTGTGACGGTAGTGCTCAGCCGCCCTGAGCATAAGCCGCTTGTCACATTGGGTGATGCCGTGGCGTCCTTCATCGAGCACCCTGATCCCATCACGGCGGGGTTCTGTACCGTTGATCAAAGGCATTTCCACAATGCTATTAAACGAAAGTACAAGTATCTCCTTCCCGGTCCACGACATTGGATATCGTCCAGGCCGCTGTTTTCAACGATCGTTCCTCTGTCTGTATGGATAATCAGCTATTCTCTATTCGCTGGGGGCATCACCCTCTGTGCGGTCCACATTCAGAAAGCATTGTCAGATATGAGTCAGTAAGTATACAGCTGTCAACCCAACAGATTCAATGTATATTAACAGCGCTTAGTTCAGGTAGCTTCTTGGCAGGCGACAACAATTCATTCATTCCTCTCTCCTTTAACCTTATCCAAGGCGTTCTTCTGGCCAACAGCCCTCAACTTCTCTTGTCATTCTGTTATCTGGCTGTAAGTCCATTATTTCAGAACAATTTTGTTTACTCCTCTGCAGCTTTCAGGTCTTATTTTGCGTAACGTTCTCGTTCCTGCATTCTGACTACAATTATACTTAGTATAACAATCTATTTACTCGACTCCAAGCTGGAAGAGAATGGGCAAGGTTTGGTGAAGATTGCATTTCTCTGCGAGTGACAGAACCTAGGGTAGGCTATGTTGAAATGAATGCCAAGTGTACGAAAAAATCAAACGTAAGACTAACCTGAGAGATCAGGGACAGCAACGCTCGACTTATCGCCTTCAACTCCCGTATAGATATAGCATACCTCTGATAATAGTCAGTGCTTTTCTCCATTGGTTACTGTCTAACAGTATCTATGTGTTTGTTTCTACGGGAGGTACGTATACCACTGTTCACCAAGGAGGTATATGAGTAACAAGGTCTAATGTGACATAGGGTTTTACCACGCATATTATTATGTCGAAAGAAACGAGGAATACGATCCCACCTTGCCTCCCAATACCAATGTTTCCGTGGGATACTCTGTAACATCTCTAATCGTTCTGGTTTCTGTGACGAGCGTTCTGATTACCGTACCCATCATTTTGTCCTTTAGAAGACTACCTTCCAACATTACGCACCCAGGAAGCAACTCCCTCGCCATATCGGCGGCGTGTCACTCATCGGCGCTTACTCAAGCAAGCAAGGAGTCACTCGCTGCAACTGAAGACAGAGGCATCAATTATGATGATGATGATGATAGTGATACGGACACCCCGCTTAGGAGACTGGCTCAAAGCAAGATTCGATGGGGAGTCATATCAATGCCTCCCGAGTGGCATGATGAATATGACCATGCCCACTCTATAGAGCATCTGGGATTTGGTGTCGAGGAAGATAACCCTGGGGACCCGATACCTGGACACATGTACGCTTGAAAAGAACGAGCACCATGATCAAACTCATGCAATGGCAAGGTCACAGCAAGCACAGTGTAGCGTACGATGAAATTCAATCTGGCAATCTGACATGCCAGTTCCTTTGAACAGTATCAATGCGTCATTATCGCTTGCCATTCATCATACGCTCACGACTTCCACACCCCTGGAAGGAACGGGTCCGATCGAAATCGGATCCGCGATTCGGGTCCGTTGCTATTGATAAGCCAAACAGGGGGAAATTGAACTACCTTGTCGCAAGGGCAGAGGTCGGTATAACCTTGGTGTTGAAGTTCGACGCGTGCATGGTATCACACGTTACTATCTCTATCTTCTTGGCTGGGGTATACCACGATTACGTGAGATGGAGGTGTGATGCTGGAGTTGAATGAAATTGGAGTGTTGGGCCACGATGATGACTGCAGTCTGCCTATATGCATGTCAGGTTTGGGACGGCCCCTCTCATTACCGCCCATCTTACTCCCGTCTGCCTGTCTGTCTCTCACGTCAGAGGCTTGTTTCTTTGGGGGGGAGAGTCAAGGATAACACGGCATGTAGACTGTCTATCTTCACACGAATGTGCGGTCAATCATTTTCCCCTCTCTGATAATTACTCGGGCTGGCAGCCTGCATGCTCGCTCGCTTGTCTGGAAGTAGTAATTGATGGCAACACGGAGAGCGAAAAGTGCCTGCATATATCCTAAGTCGATGCCGATTCCCTGATGACCAATTGTTCACATGTGATGTGGCGCGCGACTTAGCAAAGCCACCAAGTCTCGCAAACCTTATTGCAGTAATTAAGGTATCCACGCATTGGCGATTTGATAAGTAATCAGTCAATCGTTCTCTCTTACGTATACTCCTCGCATCGGCACGGTTCCATGAGTGCCGAGCTTTTCGACTTACCTAACCAGGGCCTCTAATGTAACCTCAGCTGCAGGGTGAACCAGTCGTTTCGTTTCCCATAGCAGGGTCGCATCATGGCGCATGGGACTTTTTACAAACTTGCATCAATGTCCATGCTACCTTAAATTCCCAATGACGACGCAACGACCCCTGCAAAAGCCCTTGATGGTTTCCAAAGTTGCGGTGGGGGAACCTGGCACTTGGGTTTTTTCCAGCGCATGTCGCACATTGCAAAGAAATACTACCTCATGCTGAACACACTCATAATTCATTGCCAATTCGCACCTCGCGATCGACCTTTACGTGTGGGAAAAGGGAGTCATCGATAAGCCGGGCGTATCTGCCGAAGCCGCGATACCACACTGCAAAAAGTACTGACTTGCAGCTTCTGCATAGTCATCGTCATCGCCGTCGTAAGGCAAGATAAGACGAAGTAGAGGTGGACTCGGTACATATTCTATGGGAAACTTTACGGGCTATGCCGCACAGACTGTTAATTAATTTCACTTCTGAGTGGCTGATGGAAGGTGTATGCAAATGAGGAGACACTTAGCCAGTTTGATTCGCTCACTGCCCAATCACGACACAGTCCACCTTTCACCGTTCAACAAAAGCTGGAGACCGCGAGATGCCAGAGTCCAAGGTGTATCGCTTGCCATAACTGCCCAAGGCCTACTGGGGATAACAGATAGATTGTATTGTCATATATCCAGAACATGAACAAGAGTCGAATTGATAATCATACATGCTGCATCTCACGTGGCAGAGCTCACGGAAGCAACATGTAATTCCCCTATCCCGTCTTGTGAAGAGATTGCAGCATCATCTAAGATCTCACCATGAGTGAAACTTCAACCTCACCTCCCGATGCAGAAACCCACATATTAATCATCCCACGATGACCCACCAGGCTACGAAAAGCCCGTGCCGTAGGACTCGCCGTAGGGCTGAGCCAGTCCAGTCCAGTCCAGCATTCAGCTCGTCAGGGCGAAATCCTGCAGCCGCAGCGGAATTACTACGATGGGGTTACATGCAAGCAAGCAATTAAAACGCCGCGATCGACGACGCTTCCTTCATTCTAGAAGGAAACCCGCAGGAATTAGGCAGCCAGTCGTACTATCATATCACATCGCATCTAGCCACCCTAATCTGTTTTTAGCTTGAAGTCCTTGTGCGACCATTCCATCGCTCCTATCCTCAATTACTAAGCATGCTTGACTTACATCTCTAGGACCTTCATGATAACAACTCTTCGTAGGCATTCTCAACATTGGGTCTAATCACATCAGTAACAGAAAGACAGTGGGCTCACTCCTGGCAGTGCTTACTTGTAGGTGGCGAACCCATCGCATCATACTTACTGCTGCTGCAGCTGCTCGCGTTTCGATCAATCAGTCGACCATGGCCAGGGGACATCAGACGCCGTTTTTCTGTCTTTACTTTCTTCCGACGGCCGTTCAAGCGAGCGAGCGGCGATGTCATCTGTCTGGATCACCCTCTGCTCTGGTAGAGCCTGATAGCCGCTTTACGCGGTCACGATGTTCGTATACTCGCGCCAACCGCGGGCTGCCATTTTCCCGATCGATCGACCATACTCCTAGATATGGGGAAAATCTGAGTCAATATGGAGCAAATGTTGGAAGGCAACAGCCAGCGAACGTGACTTGGCAGATGGCGGGGATTATTCCATCTCTATCAGCAATGAAGAGGTCGGCTCAAATGGCTCTATTGACGATAAAAATGAGGTGTTTGAGAATGCCGTGTGGGGAAATTGAGGGTCATGATAACAGTTGACAATCAAGCATGTGACGATAGTTGGAGGCTGAAGGTTGCTAACGGCGAAATGGAGACTACGAGCAGAAGTACATACTTGCATAATGAGACAGACGATCAAAAGCCCCGCTTCAAATCATCACAATCCGTATAGGATACTCACAAAGGCTAATTATGCTATAACTCAGCCTGGTATCTGCTTGTCGCGTAATGATGTTGAGCAAATGAACACGTAAACCTGCGATGTCGTTACTGTAAATGGACATTGACAGCTGATAGTCAGCAACGGATCGCTGGCGACGTGAACTCACAACCATAGCCTGTGGTACGGTAACCGGTTGGGAGATTCCGTCGATGCGCCTAGACAATCTGGCCGTTGGTTTCCAATGAGGCACTCGTAGACACCTACTCGCGCAAATTGGAGAACAGCAAAGGGGGTGAGCAATCGCGAACAGAAAGTTGGTATCTCGATAACCGAACCAGACCCTGTCTTCGACATGGCTAGGGAAAACATGCTCATCACGTAGGTATTGCAACCTTGGCCTTACGTAAGTCGGGTGCAAAACGTGGAGGGGCAAGCAAGAAAGGAGGAGGTGTCAATCCGATCCTAGGATCGACGTCGCATTCTGTTGCTTGGCGTTTGAAAGGGCATGGTACCCAACCCAAGGACACGGAACTCTTGAATCGTTCCCCCAGTCTCCAATCCCTACCATCGGTATTTGAACCATACCATGCCGATAGATCGAAAGATTCTACGTCTGTTGGTGCTATGTTGCATGTGAGATACCCATACCCATACCGCATGTCAGATGTTATAGCGAGCGGACTTATCTCCGGATGGGATGACAGGAAGGTTCAAACCAAAACGTCAGCTTCCAGCACCAATCACACCAGATCAACGAGCCCAATCCCCATGCGGATGCGTCCTGAACGAGTAAGCCAAAGTCCCCATCAGGTGTGATGCTGCGACGCTGCTTTATGTAATTGAATAGGTAATGGGCGAGATAGGTACTTGGTGAGTCTTACGACGAGATGAAACGAGGCACGACAGCAGCGTTTGTACGGCGTCAAATTAAGGCCGAAGATGATGATCGATCTGGTTCATGTCTGTCTATACCTACTATAGGTAGCGCCCGCTATAGTCCGACGATGATCCATATTTATCCACAAAAGAGATCGAGCAAGGTTCGGGCAAATCACGCATAGTCTCGGCCGAGAAGCGCGATAGGCGAAAGCAGCCGTGCTTGCTTCCTTCGGTAGAGCACCGCAACTCATACCGACCGTTGTTGATGCATTCTCGCTTTAGGGGAAAGCGGCCGACTATACGTTGTGCCGGTGTGGTGAACGTTGAAGAATTATTGTTCGGATGTTGGTGGCACGAATGATGACAGCCTGCACAACCCTTGCCCCCTCTATCATGGATATTTCCCCCCATGGTGTCTTGGCTTGCCTACGGCATCTGACCATTCCTTATCGTGCCGTCCTGTGTAACATCGACATGTGAATGATATGATAAACCGACCTTGCTATCTGAGGTAAGCAGTGAGTGAGTGAGTGATTCCAACATCCATGGAAGATTCATACACCACAATAACCTAGGAAACAGCATACGTACCTAGTCACTCCATCATATAGGGGATGAGAAAGAGATAGACGATTCAATTGGCGGCAGGCAGCGTGTAGTAGACACGCCCACATGAGGTCCAGGGCTGCCTGGGCCCCTCGAGCGAGAAGCGCTCATCTCATTAGTTAGTTGCATTGACCGAAGCGAGACAAGACCCACGATGTTCTACAGCCTGCCTCGACTAGACCACACCAGACCACCATAATGGGGATTTTTGTTATTTACGACGTATCGACAACACATCACATTATTCCTTGCCTTTCCCCAATTAGGCATCATATTCTGCAGCGGGAAAAGTAAGCCACGCCCGAAGAGCTAAAGACTTAGAGCCGCGATGCCTACCCATCTGAGATTAGTCTTTACCTAAGTAAGTACTTTTGATGTAAATAAACCCGCTGTTGCGCCACCACCACCACCAATTACTAGTTAGGTAACATGCATGGGCCGCGATCGATTATACTATTATCACAGCCACGCGACATATTATCCCGCTCATCCAATCCAACCCTCGCCTCGCCTCGCCTCGACTTGACTTGACGTTTTGCTATCATCGCAAAATGGGATTTGTCAGACTCCCATCGGAGCCGAGCCGGTGGCGCCCACGATTGAGAGAAGAGGTGGATGAAGTATGCAGTGCGACACATCGCCACCTGCATGTATGTGTGCGTGCATGCGTGCTGTGCTTACTTAGTGTGTTGTGCTACCCTGCCTGCCTACCTCCCAAACCTCCATGTACTTTCCATCCATTTATTTCCACTTCCTTACATCGGGCGGTCTGCGGCCCCAGATCTACTCCTGTATGTACTACATACGCCTACATCCTTAGTACATATGTAGGTCTTTTTGTTTCGAAATAGAACAGAACAGAACAGAACGAGAAGACGGGAGGGAACTCCTGCAGTGTGCCCTTAATCTCATCTCACAAAAAAAAGTCCATAACACTTGAAACAAAACAAAACATGAGACGTCGCGCTGATTGATTGATTGATTGATTGAACGAACGGTGTCGTTAATTCATTCTATTCTGTTGCCTAACCTCAAGACCCAAGACCCAAGCCACAAGCCACATAGCGCTGTCATCGGCATCTGATTGACTGGCTGGATTGGCATCTGATCAATTGATCAAGCATCAAGAGACCAGTACAAAAAGGACTCGGTTGCCGGATCTAGCGGCTGACTTATACCCGTCCCAGTCTGTACGCCCATGCATACATACAATACAATACCACATATACTTACTTTACCTACACACACATACGTCAGATAATAATACCCTACCCCCTTTGGCTTACCTTATTTCAACCTCATCTCATCTCATCTCATCGTAAGGCCGATCCTGCCCTCTCTGCCTACTTTCTTAGTCAAGTCAAGTCAAGTCAAGTCCGTCCGTCGACAACGCGTTGTTATTGTTGTAGGGCTGCTTACCTTACCTTACCGCAGAACCAACAACTTACGAAGAGAAAAAAGTCCTGAAACCCAGTGCACCAACGTAATAGCCTAATAGTCCGTCGCGCGCCAGCCAGCCATTGATTGTCAGTCATCATGGTCGGCGTCCCGAAGAGCAAGCGCTGCACATTCTGCAAAACACGCAAGACCAAGGTGCGTCGACGATCAATACCTACCCGAGCAATTTGACACAACAATGACCCCCAAGCTCACCGATCTGGGGGAAAACAGTGTGATGAGAACTGGCCGACATGCGGGACATGCGCCCGCGCGGGCAAGATCTGCTCGGGGGCCAGGAGCACCTTCAAGTTCGTCGGTGAGCAGCTCACCAAGCCAGCCACACTTAAAAAGAGGAAACACAAATAAATGCTGACTTCGGCGGCAGTCAACGGCAGCCACAATGAGATACCCGACGACGGAGGCCACATCATAGACAACCTCGCCTCCAACCCGAACCGTCTCCCCTTCGCCAACACATTGACAAGCACAAGCATGAGCGCCAACAGCAACACCAACAGTCCTAGAACAGACAGAGACAGACGGCGTCGCATCGGCGAGATCATCGTGCTGCACCCCAAGAACATGGCGACCATGACGAATCTAGACAACCTGAACCTCTCCCTCTCGCGCGCGATACCCAAGCCGCTCCCGTGGAACCCGCCCGACCAACTAATAGCGCACCTAATCGCCTCTCTCGACATCGCGCGCGGCACCGGGCACGACCTGCGCATCCTGGGACCCTTTCTGCCGCTGATACCGCAGCACCTGACGTCCGGGTGCGGAAGCGGCAGCCACAACGTCGCGCTCGCGCACGCCGTCGAGCTACTCCTCGGCGCATGGACGAACAGTCGCCGAGGGCTACCGTCGCATACGTGGCTTGATCTCAGGACATACAACCGGGCCTTGCGCAGTCTGCAAGCCGCGCTGGACGATTCGAACGAGGAGCATCTGAACAACACGCTCGCGGCGCTCTGCGTGCTGCAGAAGACCGAGGTCCTGTATGATTTCGCGAGGGGCTCGAACCAGGAGAACCACGCGGCGGGCCTCATCGCCGTCATCAACCGGGGCGGGCCGGCGCAGCCAAAGACGGGGATGACGCTGCATGTGATGTTTGAGAGTCTCTTTCACATGGTGAGTTCGTGACGTGTCGTGCAGCATGCATCTGCGTTCCATTCACCTTTCCCCCTCAAGAAATCCCCAACTGACCGGATGCCATCACCGTTGCTAGTTACAAGAAGACATCCGCCAAAGCCGCGACAGCGGCTTCCACACGCCCGAGTGGATGGCCGCGCTGCACGAAGCGATCGACGAAAGCGACCTTTCCCCCGTGCTCAAAGAATCGTATCGTCTCTGGGTCGAAGTAACGGCCTGGCCAGGCCTCGTGCGCCTCGTGCGCGCATTGCGGCGGAACCCGGACGATACCGCCACCGCGACCGAGCTACGTCTGCGCGCGAGCAGTCTCGCCGAGAAACTACGGTATCAAAACGAGACGATACTGGCTTCTCTCCTCGAGTCCGGGGCCATCACGCAGACGCCGAACCTCGTGCGACCGGACTTATTCGCGAAATGCTACTCCTTTGCCAACTTCCCGACGGCGAAGCTGTTTTGCTCGCACGCCATGTTCAATATCATCACGTACCGCTGCCTGCAGGAGGCGAACCGGGTCCTCGAGCGGAAAGACGCCAACGCCGCCATGTTTGCCGAGAAACAGGCCAAGAAGTACAGCAGACGCATCTGGATGGCGTACCCCTGGCTGCGCCACCAGACGCCGCTGGCCGTCGACTTCACGGCAAGCCTGCTGTTCTCGTACGAGTCGGGCAACGAGGAGGAGCGCGCGTTCTGCAGCGCGTGTCTGAGGGAGATGGATTCGTCGCGCCATCCGCCGCCGATAGGAGAGTGGGTGGAGGCGACCATCACGGCGAATGCGAAGGCGTATTCGGGGCGGCTCCCGTTTGTGAAGACGCAGAACCCGAAAGTCGAATATGATGGGATTGGGTGTCGGAGCTGAGATTATGCAAGGTACCTAGATAAGGCGCAAGGTACCTACCCAAGTTGTTGCTCGTATGTGAGTGGCAGTTATCGGACCGGTGGGAGGCAGGTATGCTGGGCAATCTGATACTCCGAGTCTGAAGTATTGATGACAGCCATTGGGAGGGTAATGTGATGGCGGGGTTGGATGTCTGATATTGGCATATTACGAGAGAACCCCTACAGATAATTGATGAATATCCCATAGCATCGGGTTCAACGAAGAGCAAAGGGCGGCCCTGAAGCCTCAATGAAGTACGTCCACGGGACGTATACATGCTAGTCTAGGGTATCTCTTGCACAGCCTTTTAAAACATGTCATCAGACCCCAAATGAAAATAATACAAACAGTACACATAATATATCCGTCAGTCGGCAGATACGTCATGAATGAACTTCCTCAGCTCATCTGCCTCGTCAGGAATCGTGCGCTCGGGGAGGGTAAGAATGGCGTTCTTCAACCTATCATCATTCTTGGTCGCCTCTCGATAAAGAGTGCGAAGAGTGTCCATCTTGTAAGCAGAGAAGGGTGTGATCCGCTGTATACTCAGCATGCTTTCGAAGAAATCAATCAGAGTCAAGTGCATCAACATGTCTTGCATGTCGATCATACCGAGGGCTGCAAAATACAAGAGCCCACCAACGCCTTCGGAGCTCGCATACTCCTGATGCAACTCTGGAAAGTGGGACTTTGTAACAGCAGCAATGTTGAGAGCTGATAGACGTGGTAAGAGACGCAGAAGACGTCCCTGGGCGAGCGAAACCTGCTCGGGAGCGAGACCCTCGTCAGTGTCTTGATGAGGGCCGTGGCTGCACGAGGAGAGGATGAGGTCGTAGATTTCGCGATCCTGAAATATCCTTCTCCACATGGCTCCTTGGCCGGGAACTTGGCGAATAGCAGGCGCGGCGCCGTTCGTGGCACCGTTCGTGTGCAGGACTTCAGTTGGACGGGCTTCGGAGTCGATCTCAAGCAGGTCGCCGAGGACACGAGAAGCTCTCTCGCCGACCTCGACGAGAGGACAATCTAGCCATCGGGTCAGGAAGGTGGTGACGAGAGGCTTCATGTTGGCGGCGAGTATGGCAGCGTCGCTGGGCGACTGGGCAGCTTTGGCGAGGATGGTGATGGCAAGGAGGTTGGCCGAGGGCGCGGGGGAGTTCAGGGCCTGGATGATGGCATCCTCGGAGGCCAGCTCGACGATCTGGGTGAACTCGAGAGGGCCGAGCAGCTTGGTGGTCAGGCTGCAGATGGGGGCGGGATCGCACTGGTATCGCTTCAACAGGTCGGCGACCTTGGGCAGGAGACGTGGGATGAGCGGCGGGATGTTGGCGGCTGCAACAGGGACAGAGGTTAGAAGGGCACCTAGGTAGACGAAGAAAGGAGGACAATGTTGAAACTTGCCTGTCATCTGGAGCTCGACAGAATCGAACAGCTTGTTGTCGGTCGGCAAGGTCGGGTCGGCGGCCAGTTCGTCGAGGTGCCTTTCCAAAGCATCGACCCCAGTCACGGGGATGGCAGCCTCGTCCACATCCATCGCGGCGGCTGCGCAGCTACACGGCTCGTGGACGCTTTGGGGAAGAAAGAATGAAGGAAGACAGGTTATGTGGGATGGTGTTGTTGAAGAAGAGAAAGTGTTAAGGTACAGTGGGTGGTAATGCATGTCTGTAGGCAAAAACCTACAGTGGCATACCTAAGCCGAACCGGGGGCGGAGGCGGGGGCGGAGGCGGGGGCGGAGGCGGGGGCGGGGCAACACCGGGCGGGCTTGGTCCAGCGGGCTTTTAGGGGGGTTTAGAGAAATGGTAGTACACAGAGTGTTTGCCAGCATGCCAGGGTCAGGATAGGTGCCCCTAAATGCGACCATTAAAACAGAAGGTGCTTCTGGTATACCAGGTATATAGTATATTGGTGCCAACAGCTAGTACAGTAAAAATCATCTTCTTATTGAAATCATGCTGGCTTGGTAAACTCATAGTAGTTACTTTTTTTCTACCGGACTAATTACCGGCCTAATAGATGTATGGTCTACGCAGATATGTTCGCTAGTGTGTGCATATAATTTTACAAATGAACGTTCTGTTTAACTATGATCAGAGAGAGATATACCTACGGGACCATACAAGGTACTTTCAATTCATTGCCTTAAATAATGACTTTTGTAAAGCCAGAACTTAATGGACGGTCTCTATCCTTGTACAGTGGATTATGTAAAGCTTGGCGATCTGATCCTAAGCCGAAGCTAAAGAGTGACACGACACCCACCAAGCTTCAGACAATTAGCCTCACTATCTTCTCCTATGACGGTCACGACACACAACCACCACGGATAAAACAATTATGCCTTTCTGCTCGCCATGCATCGTGTGGTCCAAAGACAACGTATTCGACACATCGCTGCTGCGATCAAATGATTCGCATCTTCTCCATGACGGCCTGCTCTCGTTCTGTAACTCCATAAGACAAAAATGCCCTATCTGTTCCAAAATATACGAGATACTAAATGACAACGGGAAGCATCACCTGTGGCTCCTCGAAGACGGCGTTAGGAATGGGTTGCTGATAGAGAGAAGCAACGAACCCCTTATCACCTTGCGAACACTCTTTTTCGGCTTTGAAGGTTGGAACAGACGAGAAGATCGCGAGATCTATATCAATGTTGAAATGAGCAAAGGATATATTGACAATTTGCTACTCAAGCAGGACGTTATACAACAGGCGGATTTGGCAGCCAGTATTGCTGTCCTGATCGAGGAAGTCGATCGTCTTGGCAAAATGGGACCTCGCATATTCATGACGCCCAAGGTGGTGATGGGTGAGTAGGATCCTCAATGATCTCCTACTCTCTGGAGCTCATAGATTGCAAGAAACGCACCGTGCCGAATCGAAAATCCCCACTTCTCGCTAAACGGCATCCGAAGAATCACTGACCATGCTTCAACGTTGGCTTTCTGACTGTGTCGCAAATCATGGGCAGTGTCGCAACCCATCGAGACCAGACAGATGGTATCCAACTCGGTTACTGGACGTCGGCTCGTTCGAAAACAGAGCTCTGGCTTCTCTAGACCATTGCCGGATTGTTGTAGGCCAAGATATACCAGAGGGACAACCTTATCTCACACTGAGTCACCGCTGGGGTGACCACAATATTAAGAGACTGACTACCTCGAACTTGGACGATTGGACGGTTTCACTACCTGTTGACAGCCTCTCTAGAACATTTCAGGAATTCATTCAGCTGGCAAGAAGGATGGATGTGCGCTACGTATGGATAGACTCCTTGTGCATCATCCAGGAAGGAAATGGGGGCACTGACTGGCTTCGGGAAGCATTACGGATGGCGGAGGTATACGTCAACGCCTTTTGCAACGTATCAGCGGACTGGGGAACAGACAGTCAGGGCCTGTTCTTCGATCGTGACCCTCGAGAATTCGAGATTCCATGTCTCGACATGACGGTTGATGTTGAAGGGGAGAGGATTATGGAGTCGTTTGCCCCCATCGACGGGCCGGGAGGCGGGTTTTGGAATGTCCAGGTCACTCACTCGCCCCTCAACACAAGAGCATGGGTTCTTCAAGAGCGACTTCTGTCAATTCGTAACCTCCATTTCTGCCCGCAAGAAGTCCTTTACGAGTGTTGTGAGACAGCGGCTTGCGAGAGATACCCAAAGGGACTTCCACCACCCGAGTTTGTGGGCGATGCACCGCTGCCCAAGATCTTTGAGCCGTCAGAGACCAACCAGTACGTCAAGTCATTAGCTGAGAGGTGGGGTAATAGTAGGATGGCCGCAGGTAATACGATCGACCTTTGGCCGGATATCGTCACTGAGTATACCAGATGTCACCTGACCTACTCATCGGACAAGCTGGTTGCGATTTCCGGTATCGCGCGATTTTTCCAGAGACTGAAAAACGACCGGTACATCACGGGGCTCTGGGAGAGATCTCTTGCCGCAGATATGGCCTGGCATCGCGTATGGGTTAATCTCCGCGTGCCCGACTCCCAGAGAAATTCACCCACCGCGTTGAATGGCTTCAGGAGAGACCAAGCACCGAGCTTCTCATGGGCAAGTGTCAATTATCCAGTGGTCGCAGGCAACCCACTTTCTCAAGGAATTCTGCCAAAGGTCAGCTGTTTCAAGTATCGAACAAAAGCAGGGGACCCTCTAGTGCCAATCGACCAAAACCTATTCGGGCCGTTGTCTGGTCCAGTGGTCGAGGTGCGAGTCGTGGGCTCCCTGAAGCAAGCAAGACTCCGAAAGCAAGCGGACCGAATCTACGGCATTCCGTTCACCGACTGCGGCGATGTTACCCTCTGGCCTGTCAACCTAGATGATGTGACTGACAAAGCCAAATTCGAGCGTGAGACGACTGTGTTCTACTACATCCCTTGGCAGATTGATGAAGCTTCAGATGTGCCCAGCTTCGTTGCGATATTCTTCGAGCTTGTTGATGAGCAGATGGCGAGATTTCGACGTATCGGTATCATGAGATCTGATCAGACACGTCTTGAAGAGCTGTATATGCGTACGCAGGATGGGGAGTCAACTCTACCTTGTGACGCATATGATGCGGCGACAGGGCTGCATACGGTCTACGTGATCTGAGTTGAGTGACGTTTATAATGATTATGTTACTGGGGGCTCTCTTCTTTGAACTTGGCCTACGCGACGCTCATGATTCTAATTCCCAGTGGCTTTCCAATCGATCTCGTACATATCGAAAGACGCTACTTTCGAGGCAATTGGAAAGTCGAGTTCAGAACTCTTAACAAGCCCGGCAATAATAACTGTCGGGGCCCTATAAGCAGATTTCGACTCCGCGGCCTCCGACGCCGCAATGTCCTTTGCAGCTTGTACCGAATCTGTTGCTACCTTGCATATACACATGCTTGACCCGGAGTATAGGGAAACACCCACATACCTAAGTCGCGGACGATCTAAAGCCTGAAATAGCACTGAGGAAGCAAGATTCGTCAGGAGTGGAAGGTTTCCAGACACCGTCATGATATCCGAGAGGGCAACACCGATGCCATTATCGAGGGGCGGCCTCCGATGTGACGCCAGCTTTCCCTTCGGACCAGGCGGGACATAGCCCTTGCAGAAACTATAGTCTACCATGGCTGGTGACAGAGTTGCCACTCGTCGACCTTTGTATCTTGCGCACACCAACGCCGTGTCGGGATCAGCTTCCCAGTCGGCTTCGATACCGAATTCTACATCTTTGTCAGGCTTTTCTTCGTTTACATGGAGCTTCGCTGTGCCGGGGCTGTCAATGAGTTTCGACTCCAGCACGGTGGAAGAGTAGCCTGGTCTGACAAGACCATGGGAATCCCGAGGGATGCCGCCAACGTCGACGTCAAGAATGGTAAATCCGCCAATCTCGCTGGGTGACGAACATTTGCCCAGCAAGCTGTTGATAAGAATTGTGCGTTTGCCAATAACACCCACGCACCCTGGATTCAGTCGCCCGTCGCTTTCAATCTGTGGGATGTCGGTGGAGCTTCCTAGAAACAGCCTCAAGAGCAATTCAAGGAGGTCTTGCCTTGTCAAGGTTCGTATATGAAGTGACTTGCCATCCGACTCCGTCTCCTTCCTCCGAGTTTTGTTGAGAATCATGTGTACAGATTGAATGAGATCAGGAGATCGAAAGGCCCAGCACCCCTCCACAACCTGGCAGGCTAGGGTTTTTGTGTCAACTACTCGGTGGAATAGTTCGTAATAGTTGCCCAAGAAGAAGGACTGGAAAATACAGAATGCTTCAACCCTGCTTTGGTCTGTCATATCAGGATCGCTGATATGAGTCGGAACGTACCGATATCCAACAGGCCGCGACCGGTCGAGCATTGCGTCATTGCCTAGAGTGGTAGCATTCAGCCAAGTGAGAGTTTCATTAGGCAAACGCCCGAGGCAAGCCTCTAGATCCTTCAGGAGCTCGCCGTTGACAACGAGCCCATAGTTTTCGGCAAGTGTGTAAAGCTCTGGCGAGGTTCTTTCAACCTCGCTTCCCACATCAACAATCTGGTATTGTATCTCCGGCCTGTATTGAGACTGAAACAGATGTGGTTCTGTTTTGCCCCCTCGGATACAAATCTTGATAGTACTCGCGGCTCTCATTCCGGCTTTCCATGCTGCTCGACACTTGTTCTGCGCTTCTTTGCTAATAGGGAAAACGCTGATACTTTCCTCCGGATGCTCAAGTGGAATGGTTGTTGATAAATCCCGCTGTTTAAAAACGGTACTTTTCCAAGAAGTCGATGTGGCCTCATGGAAGAATTGCACGTCAGAATATACTACATTGCAAATAGCTGAGGGAGTGTCGGAAAAGCCTCGCCCTTCGACGCCGATGATGTCCATCCCTAGATAGCATAGGCACGCTGCAATACCTGCAACATCCGAAGAACTCGTTCGAAATGTGGTATCGGTGGTTCCAAGTAGCCATAATAGAAAATCCAGCACGTGCCTCGATTCTGAGTGTGGAAAGTGACCGTTCAGAATTATCTGTTGTTCGATCAACTCTAGTCTGCATTGTTGCGCGTCGAGGTTGAAACCGCGAAGACTTGACGTTGATCTCCAAGCATTGATGCGCGATCTGTACTGCGACCGAACGATATCTTCGCCATCGGTGCCGGGCTTTAGCAGTGTCATGAGGAGATTGTACAAAACTTCATTGACAATCTCTTCGTTTGCGAACTGATCCAAGGCTGCTACAATACAGACCATTGTGCTTGTGAATAACGACATGTCCTATTGTTCGGGCTGAGAATTAGTCTTCCACACGTGGATCCGATGCGACAGTCTCGCACAGCTACTACATACCTGCAACAGCTCTGTGACATCGTTCATAACCTTTCGGACATCCTTTTGATGAAGTCGCAGGGGACGGCCATTCGCAAGAAGGTTGATCTGGTTACGCCATCTAGCATTGAAAGCAACGATGTCCAGTAGGCCACGGCGAGTGATCACGCTGTGTTCGTCTTGATCGAGAAATGACAGCATTTCTTGGTCTCCGGACTGCGTCGTCCACCAGTTCCCAACCCGCTTTCCCAGCGCAATGAGGCTGGCGACATCACCAGCCCCTAGTCCGAGGGCCAGAAGAGCTCCTGGCGCAGTGGCAAGTTGGATCGACATGTCGCTGAAGTTGAGGAAATAGGGCTCTAACACAACTCGAGGCCCGTGTGAACCCAAAATAACGAAACAGATGAGAGGCGAAATCTTATGGCGTAGGCCCCTAAAATCTACCGATCAGTGAACATCGAGTGTGCCTTATATAGAGCAGTACCCCGCTCCGTAAGCTGGCTTATAGATCAGCTCTGCAGGCTCTACCCCCGGCCATTGACGCTGAGGCCCTTGGGGCTGGATGTGATACCGGCTTCTCCGGACGTGTATGTACATCGGATTCATGGCAGCCCACGCGGGCAAATAGATTTCATTGAAAGGCTTCATTCAAAAGGGGCTGTGTTCAGCGTGCATGTCCCTATCACATAGTAGTTTTTCGTCAAGAACAAGAACATCCGGTGTATTGTTGTGGGCGCCATTACCATGCAATGGGAATGGCGCGGGTATAGTGAGCCAATTGAGGTACTGGCATTGGAAGGCAAGTCAGCACCCTGTCTTGTGTAGTAATGCGTAAGCAACCGGATGAAATGAGCCTCGTCAGATCGCCTTGTAGCCTGCCTCAAATAATGAAATCAAAGCCCCCATGCTGCCATAAGAGAATGGCTACCAGACGGGGCTAGTGTTGCAAAAGAACGAAATGAAAAATATCTCATGACAACGAATCAGCTCAACTACCATTTCATAATGCCGACGCACTTCGCATTTCTAGAGTACAGTACTAAGAGACCCTGGTATTGATCTCCAATTTGCCTCCTCTGCTCGACTCTTCCGCTTATATCCATATGACCTTGTCTACATAGACGGCCTCTAAACATCACCCAGTTGTAAGCTCAATAAATTGGTCGGAAGTATATTTTATCGAAGCTAGCAAACATAAAGACAAGGTATGAGAGTGTTTAACATATGAAATGGGGACATATACACGCACTTGAAGATGAGAATGTCAGTCAAATTCACGCAAGGAATCGCTCCTGGGGCTGTTGCGGTCATTCAATTAATTACTACTCAGATAAGTTAGCCGTCCTCTTCACCGGAACACTCTCTGTCGTCGCACGCTTTGTGGAGGCGAACATTCTGACCTATCTACATAATTCATAGTGTAATAACGAGTTACAGTAGACTCGTATCGCTGGATTGAAGCCCTCCCCAGACATAGTCGAAACAACACGACTGGCGAACATTCATATTTTCGATTACTCTGGAGACCATGGTATAATACGCATATAGTAAAGCTGACCGTGGCAGGATGCTTAGTTGATTCGATTTCTTTGCAGACGTCGCCGAGTCAAAGTTTATCATAGTTGAAAGTAGTCACTGATTGCTATGGGGTAATGGAGCACGATTCCTATGACGTATGCATATACGTCGGAGGAGGGAACTCATAGGCCCAGAACAACCATATTTACTGGCACAAGCCTCAACCTTGCTTTTTTCCTCTATTTCTTTTCTTCCTTTATGTATCACAAACACCCCAGGTATTATTGCTTTGTCTAGTTAACAAAAAGCTTTTTTCTTATACCTAGGTAGGCTTCGGTGGCCCTTATAATTCCCCAGAAATTGCATGTTTCATTAATAAAGTCTTGTCATGGCGCTAGGTTTTTAGGCATCGAAGCTTTATTTCCATATTAAGTCCATGTAAGGGTTATCTTGATGAGCAGGAAAAGCATTCGTTAAGCTTCTGCCTTATTTCAGGTGTCTAGGAGGGAACAACTTTAAGAGAGACCCCTCTAGTATATCAGGTAGGTAATATAGGACTGTAGTACCTAAGGGCAGATCACCTCCCCACTAGTTCGTCTTAAGACTCTACATTCAATATTAGACTCAATATAGCGTCACATACGATAGGGGGCTATATGCGACATCACGTCCAACATCGGTGGGTTTGGATGCCTTAGAGATATCACAAATGCGGACTCAATGTTTCCAACCAATAACTACCCTCGACAATTTTTAATAGAAAACGCAAGTGAGATGAATACACGTTTCGATCAACGTCATTAACTCACTTCAGAGGGATTGAAACTCAAAAGAGACATTGTAGTGGCACCAACAGAGATACCGCTGCAGGAGGGAGACGATTGGAAGCTGGTGGAAAAAGGGAAGAAGCATGAATAACTAAGTACCTAAAAGGACAGGGCCTCAAACTACATATAGGGACGACGTCCCCACGGGACCAGAAAAGGCGGTCATGGTCCAGAGCGTCCAGTACGAAGGACAACAGATTGAACATCCTACACCACTCCCCAATGGCATGCTCGCTGACGCAGACTACTTTATGAACAAAACCCTGGTTCAGACCGAGACCGATGCCGTAACCTTTACTTACCGTCTCTTCAATAAACCTCGACCAGTCAGCGAAGGCCGCAAGCAAAGAAATTCCTTAACTTGATCGAGTTAAGTCAAGTTAAATCAAGTAATAATCGTAATCGGGATCACTTAATCAAGGTAATACGGGATTTTTTATTACTTGACTGCTTAATAATAAATTCAAAAAAAATTCAATTATTCTAGTGTTTAGCAACTTATTATAGGGTATTCCTGGCATGAAACTATTCAAGAGATCTCGGGGTCTAGGTCCATATCGATAAGCCCCAGCTACACTAGCCATAAGCCAGCCACATGCCCTGACCTGCCCCCCTAGATACCTAGGTATTTACCCCTTTATGTGCTGTACGTGCAGCGCTAGTCATTTTAGGACATACTAGCTCTATTCGGGAAGTACTAGCCTTACTTGGCAAGTACTGGATAAGTACTTGACCAAGTCAAATATAAATTTGCGTTAAGCAAAGAAATAAAGCCTTCAAGTCAAGTAGAAGGGCTTTTTTTTTTTTGGCTTATTCTTTGCTTGCGGCCTTCGCTGCTCGACCTTAATGCAAAAATATAGTCACCATCAACTTGACCTCTTACGAGAACAGCGACACATTAAAGAACGATATAGCTCGCATCCCAGGTCTGTTCAATACATTGGACCACATGCCACAGCCTAGGTACCCTATACCTGCCTGCCCAGCCTAATAACCACTACTCATCTCAGTCACTGGCCCCGGGCTCTCTGTCCCAACAATTACACCCTTGAGCTTGGTGATTGATCTGTCCAACAAATCTAGCTCTTCGTCTTCCAGGTGAATGCCTAGCGTCCTTATGATACCAGCACGGCCAGGCATGACGGGCTTGCTAAAGCAAATCCCGTGGTCTGCTTGGAAGTGGCTCAACGGGAATACCACCGATGACCACTTGAACCCCGGAGTCAGTCATTACTTATTATATGGGGTTTTAGGGAGTGCATACTGTTGGACCACGCGATGACCTGTGAGTCGCCGTGCTCGCCGATGATATAAGCGTGCACCGCGCGGGGTGCCACCTCAGCCCATTGTGCGGTTGTGTCCTTCAAACGCGTCGTGTCGAGTATAGTGCCGCTACCAAAGACGCGGCTTGGGGGCAGACCAGTGTACTTGAGGGCGAAGTAGGTCGTGAAATCAACGGGGTTGGTGACCATCAGAAGGATGGTATTCTCACCCAAGGGCTTCATCTGCTCGAAGCCAGCCTTGGTGACCGAGATGTTGCGCTGCACGAGGGCGAGCCTTGACTCGCCGCGCCAACTTTTCCGATGCCTATGATGGCGATTCTAGATCCTTGAAATTGTGACATGGTATATTAAGGATAAGAAGATGTAGCTGGGTGCTTAGGGGAGAACAGATGAACCGGTTCTGAATGAGGAGAAGGATTGGAAATACATGGCAGCAACTCCTGCCTGGACTTTTATACAGCTTCTCATCCCACAATTACAAAGCAAAGGAGCGAATGCAAAGAAGCGACAGCTAATGTGAGGCATAATTTGTGTGCCACCGGTGGCTGATGTGCTATTCGGGACAGACCCAAGAGTCTTGGGTGATCCCATAAGTGCTCCCAAGACTGTTAATATTCGATGATAAATTCGCACCTTGTCTCAGTCTTCGTTTTCGCGGTGAAGTCTTTCACTCCCTCTATACTATTTGTCAAACCATTTATGCGATCATACCAACACTCTCTGCCAAGTCGACCAACTCTGAGCTGTACTGTACGACTCTCTAGACTTATGGCGTCGTGGAGAAGCTCGATCTTAGAACTGCTCTGACTATCATGCCAATTAGAACAACGAACTCAACCGAGAAACTTGATAGTCGATTTGACGTCAATTTGTCCCATGCCTCAGTAGATTGAGCCATCAATCAGGTTAGACACCAGTTCAACTCGATTGGTGAACCGAGTTGAGTTACTTCTACCAGTTGTTCCTACCCCTAAGATTCAGTTCACTTTCGTCCAGGTATGTACTAATGTCATGAATATCTCATCCTTTCTCATCTCATTTCAACTTGTTTTATTATTTATTCATATCTGCCGCACGTCTTGTTCAACATCTAAACACTGACAATCCGCCACATCACCCACATTGCCCAAATACCCACTCAATATCGTCGGGCATCTCTCGGATATTGTTGGGCATCCGAACATAATCCCATACAGTCTCTCCAACGGAAATCCGAAATCGAGCGAGGCATCGACCTGATCTCTGAGGTCTTTCAAGAGATCTTGGTTAGCTGCTCTCATCCTCTGAGCCGAGACCACGAACTGGCCTCTCCACGTCATACTAATATCTCGGCACACTTGATCCGGATTCGCGCGTTCGAAAACGTCCCGTACTAGGGTGCCATTACTCCAGCCCGTGGGGTCGTTGCATTCATCGCAGTTGGCGCAGACGCTATCTGTATAGGATAGAGATAGAAAGCCCGTGTTGTGAACGAAGTAGTCACGCAAGCGTGTGGGTAGATATGCCGCGTGGTGTGCTTCTGCTTGGATGAACAAGGTGTGGCGGGCCCAGTCGTCCTCCTGATTGAGCACATGTGTTAAATAAGTGCTGGCCTCTCGCCCCAAGTTCTCAAGTCGTCGTATGCTGAGGTTATCGCCTATGGCTTGGAGGAATGCCTGCTCGAGCTCTTTTTCGTTTTCCGTGCCTTTATGGTATACGATGGTTCGGACCTTGCGGCTGGCGGTGCTTGGCACTGCGAGTACTTGCTGTACTGTGTGCATGACTGTCTCGATGGGCTCGTTATACCAGGCTATCACGATATCCAAATCCCACGAGGATTGGTCAGGTTCCCTGGGTGCGGCACCCATTGCGCAATATACGACAAGGAGCAATGTGAGGCTGCTCAAGAAGGCTTGCCAAGCCGTATAGATTCGGCGCAGCAATAAATTTCCAGTCCCACGCTGATCTTCCTTACGGTTGAAAGCTTTGGCGTCATCTAGATTAGGCGCTAGTTGTGCGTACTGGTTAGGAGTCTTCGGAGATAATCCTGGAAGGGGAAGATGGGGTTGTTCTCTATCTGTTTGGTTTGCAGGCATGGCAAGTAATCTGACATCTATACTTGCAAGATGCGCGATGAAAAAGACGACCCATTGGGCAATTGATGTTGTTGAAGGTCGGTGTTGAGCAAAGCAATTGTCAATCTCAATCAACAAGATGACGCAGAGACTTAGTGTAATGCTACCGAACTCGTGATTCGCGAAGGCGGCATGTGTATCTTTCGTCTCCGTGTACGTAACTTTCCGCTGGAAAAGTGAGATCAATCGCCTGAGGATTGCGTTGCTTTGGAGGGCGATGACGCTTGCAATGGTGTTCACAATGATCCATGCGATGCGACCTCTGACATGGAAATCTCGGCGGTACCAGGAGCCTTGGCAAATCACCGCCATGATGTTCAGGATCTGACAGAACCAAAGGCCTGCAACGTAAGCATCCATGTGAATACGTCCAATCACAACTGGGCTCTCGATCCGACCGCTTGTCCAGAGGTGTCTGGCTGTCGCCACGAAGACTGCAGCTAGAAGGTTCAGCTAGAAGAAGTTGATGAGCGCGATTCAAGTTTGAGTAGCGTTCACGCGATGGTACTCACAATGACGGCCTTCTCAACGAGCCAGTTCTCTTTCCACACGAGTATCAAGAGACAGAGTAGGGTAGTGAGGACGGATAATGGTGCATCGTAATTCCTTCGCAGCGGCTGCGATGAATACCATGCAACATAGCGGGTGATTGGGGAGAACCAGTTGGTGGCGATCAACATAAACCATAGGGTGGTGTTTTGGCTGTCCAGTAATGATTGGTAGGAGAAAAATATGCAGAGTCCAAGGCACACAGCGAATGCAGCCTGATACAACCGCGTCGTCCTGCTGTGCGGGCATGTACGCCGTGTAGTGTTCTCTTCTTCGTCTTCGGAAGAGCAGAAGCTCTCTACCAGCAGGGCGATCGAGGCATGGACGAGGAGCATGAGAGATGGGTAGTGAAAGCCGTTGACGAAGAGATGTCGCGCAGTTATGATGCCGATTGCGAGGGCAATGGCGCGTAAAACCTCGTGACTCTGGAGCAGCTGGACATTCTTGCCACTGCTACCACGGAGAAGGGTTTCTTGGCACATTCTCGAAAACTTCGTTTGATGGTAATCTCATGAGATACGCGGAGTGGTTGAATCTGAGTTCCGTCTGTGAATGACTGTGTCATCGCATCCACGTGTCGTCGCTTCGTTCTGAATGTCCGCAGTTGTTGATAAATTGTCTTCAAACGAAAGTCTATGTAACTAAGGAAAGGGAACGGAGGTATGGAAGAGACACGCATATTTGCTTGGACAGTAGTCGTTAGTTGAGCTTCAGATACTCAAAATACCGTATTCTGTTGCCTGTGGATAGGGGTGAACAGACTCGTTTCACACGACTAAAAGGGGTCGGAGCTGGAAAACCACCCTGCCACCCTCCACTTCGTTACGGGGGAACATCTCCTCTAGGACGGGCCATAAACTCTGCGATAGATCACCTCGCTAAGGAAATGATAGGCAAGGCGCTTAAGTCTCATCCGTATATGTAATAAAATGCACAGATACCAGAGTAAAAAGTGCTGCCTAACTTTAGTGGGGCATTAGCTACCGACAGACAACTGTCAAGGTACTCAAGTCTCATTCGTATATGTAAAGTGCACAGATATCAGAGTGAAAAGTTTAAATTGCTGCCTAGCTTTTGTGGAGTTTCAGATACCGACAGACAACTGTCAAGGTCTATACTCTGTATACGGCGTATGGTATACGGAGGGGATGAAGTTACACGTGCCAAGCAACGCCAAGTACACTATGCCTTATGGGCTGTTCCTTTCCACCTATTGCGCCCACTCACTCTTATTGCTTTCATGAATGAGAGTAGGATTTTGTTTCGTATAATACAGTCACCTGCATTTAAATCAGTAACAGCTTAGCGCCTCTGTGGGGCTGCGAGTGTTACGGATTCAATTGGTTCATAGGTGCAAGTACCTTAAAATAGCACTAGGCTGCTTTAAGGATTTAGTACCACGTTATCTCAACAAGAGCTTATCAAATATAACAACCAGAATTAATTGATGCCTGGTAGAAGTATGAGTTTGTGTTACTAACACACGCCATGCATTACCATAATTAAGCATAATGCTCACCACAAGAGTTTCCACAACTTCGGGTTGACCCTTCGACTCACTTGCCATGGTTGTTATACTATTCAGAACAGACCTAAGAGTTTTAGATGTTCACATTAGTACTCCCAAACTTTTGGGAAGGTCAGATCCAAGAGTTTTGGCCCCGGTGGCAGGCATGTCATGGGGCGGAAAACAAGACGCGGCATCGGCAGTCCTGCGGGGGCAAATTGTATTAAGCGAAGACATCTTGGTCAAATTGAAGGACAGAAAATGATTCACATAGAAGGCTGCGTGGCGTATCAGGATTTGCCCCGGCTCTGCTTCAAGGTAAGACTCATAATTACCCAAGGTATCCCATCGCTGTAAGTACGGTTTAATATTAAGTAGACATGGCACAATGCCGATGTTCCTATTGCCAAGCCATATAGCTCGACTTAAATGATACGCTATGTTCTCTAGAAAAGAAAACCTTTTGATTATTGCTTAAGATTCATGCGGAATAATGACGTTAATGAGATTGCTTAACGCAAATGTACCTACCACCAAACCCTAGTACCCAGCAAACACGAGCTGGCTTTGTATGAGCAACGCTTCTTTTGCAAGACAACACTTCCTCACCCACGCTGCCCTTTCCCGCTGTCGTAGCTATAGTCAATTTTAGAGGACAGGTCTATCACGTACGACCATAGGATGTAGAGAACGCGGGGTCCCGTCCGCTCCCCCATAGCTAAGCTACATACCGCCAGATTAGTAGTTGGGTCGGTGACGACCAGCGAATCCCTGGTGTTGTACGTTTTGTTTTTGGTGTTGAAAAGCGAGGTAGTGGGTTTCGTGAATATGGCACAGATTATCAACAGCGAGAAGCCCCCCTTAGACCTTCGTGCGTTGTTCGGACGCCAGCTCTTAGAATTGGGATCTTATTATCTCACGGCCTCCTGTACTTGACCCCCCGTGTACGCCAGCCAATAGGCCAATCAGCTAGAGCTCCTCGATAACACGCGATAAGAATAAAACGCGACAAACACCCTCTTCCTTACAAGTCCAATTACATGAAGCGAGACTGTTTGTTTTTCTCACTAGTCCTATGGGAATGTGGTACGGAACAGCGTGTTCAGGTGGGTGCCTTGTAAATCACTCATTGCCTTCTACTACAGTGCTCTCTACTTTGCAACATTACAAACAAAGAAAAAGCGTCCGATATGGTGGCCTTTCCTTTTTATCATGATAAATCTGTAGGTCATCTCGGATATCCATCTGGATAGTCCAAAGGCATTCACAACACCCATTTTCAACATACACCCAAGCATAGCCGAACACGAAGCATGAGATGCAACCTCCCGCTGTCACTATGTGTTCCCAGAGGCTTTCCCCAATACGCCACCATAAAACCTACGAAATTGTGATGCAACTCTAGTTATCGCCGTTAATATAATTCTTCGAGCCAATATCGGGCTCGTCAGGACCGTCGTCGCACTTCAGAATCAGCCGAGTTTCATCACCACTTCCCCGACATCGTGTCGTTGCTCGAGACCCGACTCCCTTTCACATACCACGTCACTATGGATTCTACAGCATCAATACTATCGGAAGCGGCAAGCTAAGAGGCAGTCCAACACTTCTCTGCGCTCCTCGCCTCCGTTGGTGTGCCCACGATCCTATGGGGCGAGTTCCTTCTCAACGTGTACGGCATACCATCCATCGTTGGCGTAAGTAGAGATGCAAGGCTTTCCCTGTCTATTCCATGGCTAAACATAGTTCTAGGGCATTGATTTCGTTGTCCCGGACGACAAGATGTCACTTGCAGTTGCTACGCTCAAGCGCTCCACCCTCTGTCCCTGTACAGATCTCGATGCGTGCGTCGTGTCAGGAGACTCGAGCCGCTTTCCAGTGCCTGCCTTCCATATGCATTTCCAAGGATGCGAGATGGACGTGTCGCTGCGAGCGCATTCGGAAACCCTTTGGTTCATACCGCCGCCGGAATCTCCTTGCACATCGAGGGAAGAAATGGCGGCTAAGCCTAATCCTTACTACCTTGAAGCCTCTTCTCCGGAACTGCCTCGATGGCGTCATGGACGCGGCCATGGAGCATTCTCGTCGCACGGATCACCTGTGCTTGTTCCTCGAGCTCACGTCTTGTTAGAGGCCTTCATCCGTTTGATAAGCGCGTTTTGCGAAGACTATTTCTGTTACTTTCTCGGTATGATGTCATACATGCTAGAGTATCCCTTCGAGGATGGTTTGATCAATATCAATCTCCTTTCTGCACCCTGTCGGTCTTTTTGGGACGGGTTTAGTCAAGGAACGCTCACAATCCCACAACTACTCAATAACCTCCAGCTCGCCTTGGGCGACAGCACAGATCGGAATTCGGATTCCTCATCCGAGTAGCCTGACACATCTGAGGATTTCGCTTACCGACCATGGCTCGTCCCAGCCCATTCTCTATCGGTACTCCTACCGGCCAATCGCCAACCATGGCCCAATGTATGTTAGACCCGACGTTAGAAACATCGCGGCAGTCGCTGTTTTGATTGGGTAATCAGCGGAGACATGCAAAGGAAACAGCTGTTGCAGGGGACGATAGGTATGTATTCTGGTTAGCTACCTAGGTAGCTACTTAGAATCGTCAATAAAACAGGAAAAACAGTCTCCAAAAACGGCCCAGCAATCTACAACACGTCGTCACGAAGTGACCACCACAAGGTAACATGTCTCTAGATTTTCTTCTAACATTTGGACAGCGATTTTCAACTTCAATTACATCTCTTGAAAGATAATGATAGCTCTACTTAGATCAATTTTATGACCGCCAGAGAGCCCGCGCCGTATCAAGTCATTAGGGCTCCGATATAGACTGCCGCATTTGCCTCGTGCTTAAAGTTTTCCGATGAAACGATCTAGCCTGCTTCTAGAAAATTGTGGTCCTTGGCCAAGCCATCACACACATCACGATGTCACCCTAGCTATGCCCAAAGCTCTTCCGAAAGACCAAAGATGGGAGCAAACTGTAATTTTCCGATTCTTCTTTTACGGAGATATTCAATTGTGAGCACCACATTCTTTTCACTAATCCACCGACATCGCCGTACGTTTGCTAGCTAGCTAGCTATCATGAGAGCGCTGAGATACTACGGCCCTTACGACGTGCGGCTCGAGCACAACATACCCGAGCCCGAATGCCTCCCCCACCAGATCAAGATCAAGCCATCATGGTGCGGCATATGCGGGTCCGACCTGCACGCCTACATGTCTCCGACATCCGTTCCCTTCAAGGACACGCCGCATCCCGTGACGGGCGAGACCTGGCCCGTGACCCTCGGCCACGAGTTCTCCGGCGACGTTGTCGAGGTCGGCTCACAGGCTGTCGGCTCGCTTCGCGTGGGAGATCGAGTCACGGTGCAGCCTACCCTCTGCTGCGACCGATGTGTTCCCTGTAGGGACGGCTCCGTGAACCTCTGTACTTCGTTCGGAGTTATCGGCTGTAAGTCTTTCTTTTACTGGTTCTGGTTCGTTTGAACAGGCGTGGGTGATGATCGTCCGAAACATTGAAAGTTTGAAACACTATCGTTTCCAAGATCCGTGAGATTTTCATTCGATAATCAATCCTGGGCCACTAATAATGATTGATCCCCAATTAGTGATGGGAGGCGGCGGAGGGCTGTCGGACTTTGTCACTGTCGACTCTCGCTTCGCGTTCAAGCTCCCGGACAACGTTCCCTCTGATCTCGGAGGTAAGTGATATTGGCCCAGAATAGCAGAGTGCCCAAATTGATCTTTTTCTCTCAACAGCTCTTGTTGAGCCTTTCGCCGTCGCATGGCATGCTGCTACCCAAGCCGATATTGCAGCTCACGACGACGTTGTCATCATGGGAGCAGGGCCTATCGGCTTAGCGACACTGAAATGTGTCAAGGTTCGACAACCACGGAGCATCATCGTAGTAGAAATCAGCCCGGAGCGCAAGAGATTGGCTCAGCTATTCGGGGCCACCGTCATCCTCGACCCTCGAGAAGACGACGTTGTTCTCAGATGCAAGGAATTATGCGACGGCGTCGGACCCAAGATCGCCATAGACTGTGCTGGCGTGGCGTCGAGTATCCAGTCTGCTTGTCGGGCAATACGGCCCGGGGGTCGAGTTGTGAACGTGGCGCTGTGGGAGGACGCCGTCCCGTTTCACTTCAACGACCTCTTGCATGGCGAGAAGACTATCACCTCCTCGATGAGCTGCAATCAACAGGATTTCGAAAACGTTATCAAGGCGATGGGAGAAGGCTTGATTAGTGTGGAGAATATGATCACCCGTAAGACTGACATGACGCGCGTGGTGGAAGACGGCTTTGAGGCGTTATTACGGGAGAAGGAGAAACAAGTCAAAATTCTCGTAGATGTTCGACGCCCCTAGATTGATGTAAGAATAATGAATTTTAGAGCTCAGTAGTATGTATAGTTAGCTGGCTTCCTTGTAGCATAAGTGCTATCGACGCCATGTGACAGAAAGTGTGGCTCACAGAAATGTTATATTGCGAGATGAGAGTCTAAAGACGTGTAAATAGCTACCAGGCTGCACTATGACTTCCCCCCACTTACATCCAGCAATAGAATTGTGGCGAAGGAGATAGAAGATAATGGGTGTACAAGTGACGTCATCCTGTTCCAGGCGCAATTGGCAACACAAGATGTAGATACTAGGTACTTACCTAGAGTTTTTAAGGCAGATATGATCCATTTATGTAGTAAAGCATGACTTTTTTCTTTTTCCCACCTCTCTGACATGCTTCGCAACATTGTCAGTGGAAGTCCACATTATGGTTCAGCGCAAGCTCAAATACTACCTTCAACGCCCAGTCGAGCCCGAGCTATCAACGTTATCATCATCGGCTCCGTCATTTCTAAACCTCCCCCATCCAATTCGCTACCGCATCTACGCCCTTGTCGGACTCATCCGCTTTTGCCCCATCAACTTCAATCAAGAAGGAGACCGTGCCTCATGCGTCCGTGCTTCGTATAGCCGTGGCACAGACAGCAGCCAATCTTCTGACTATGCCTGCTTCTATGAATCCAAGAGATTTATGGGCGAGGCCTACAAGCTTGACTGCAGACCAGCCTGCAATTGCCCACCGCTGCCCATTTCTTTGCTATGTGTCTCTCGCGCGATATCTCAGGAAGTTCTAAACATTCTCTACTCGGAAAACTCATTTACTATCTGTAGGAGTGATGCACGGGGCTGGGGGCCTTTAAAAACTCTGAATACTTCGGCACTGTTGTGTTTCCACAAGTTGACTATTCGGCTTAACCGCTGCGATTGTCTGTACAATGGCGCTTTCCAACACTGGAAGGAAAGTCAGGATGCAAAACTCATAGGTCTCTATTCGTGCCACCCGTTATGTCAGCAGTATGATGCCCATGATCGCCCTTTGCGGAGTTCACCCAGGCAAGATGCGGCCGCTCTACAAGACTGGCAGGATATAGTTCGCAGGCTGGCTACATTCTGCATGCTGGAGTCCTTGCGTCTCGATATAGTCTGCGACACTCAGGATATGGAAACGGCTCACCATGTTATCAATCAACTCTCGATTATCCCACAACTTAGGGCATGTTCCATACGGCTAAGTGTCGATTCCAATCCGCAGTATTCAGCCCTCGCAAGACAAGCAGTCCGGCGCCTGGCAGACCGCCAACAAATACCAGATTACAAGCCAATGAATTACCATCTTCCATTGGAAATAATCTCACATATTCTTCAATACTCTGAACTCGTTGCGCCCTTCGATCTAGAGTGGAGGCCAGATCGAGGACTAGTGCCATTCGACTGTTGTCGGGCATGTACAGCAACACTTGACTGTTGTACATGCGCATTCTACCACGGCGCTCACTCTTCGAGCTGTACATGTTGGAGGTTACCACTATCGATTTTTCTTACAAGTCGTCAAGTGTACCAGTGTGCTAGAGAAATCTTTTACCAGCGTAACCGCTTCATTATTTTGCCAGAAGGTGGCCGATTAAGCAATTTATGGACTTGCAAAGCAGCTCTACCTGCTTTCGCAAAACTGTTGCAGAGGTTGCCGCCAAATACTGCCCCGTTATTTCGCTCAATAGGGCTTGCTGTTTTGCTTCCCGAGTTGGCGCAGTTCAGCTCGGTACAGCATCTCCTGTTGACGCAATGGAGGAGTATCATCCGTCTCCTGAGTGCGTCATGTGACGTCCAGAAACTCCGCCTTGCCCTCTTTATAGGCGAAAGCCTATCACACCCAATATCACAACCACCCTATCGCGCCCTCACAGACCACCCCGAACTACGCGACCTCCAAGACTTTTTCGTCTACATACAATGGCCAATCCACGCTTCTGGCGAGGGTGTGGTCCGATACTCTGCTGAGCTGGAAAGGGAAGTTCTTGGATCAGCCTATGACTCGAGTGCCAAAGGAAAATGGACGGAGCTGCCTCGATTATGGTACGATGGAATGAGTAGAGAAGGTAGTATCTTCGCAGCAGATGGCAGTCGGATTTGGCCAAGGCAGTATCCCATGGAAGACGCCTACGGTCCGCCAAGTCCTAGACCTTATACTTACGCATGACTTCTCTTTGTTTATGATTTGATACTCTTTCTCGCAGTACCAAGTCGATGGATGTGGGACTACCCAAGAACGACGGATTGTATAGTCAAAAGCACTGATATATATTTGAGTAACAAAGGTCCAACAACTAAGTAAGTCAAAGACAAATAAAAGTGAATGCTTCCCGCTTCTATAAAAGATTGAAAATTTAACGGAGAGGAAAGGTAGGAAAGGTAGGAGATGCTTTAACATGTATCCAACACCAAAGCCATTGTTGTCATTGTTAAGCCAAGCCTCACCACTTTTTATCCAAAGCAACTTAACTTCGTAAGTATGCGTTTCGCCGCCCTTCAAATCATTAACTTCATCGGTGCTCAAGTCGTCCTTGGACAGCCTACATCCATCAACAAGGTAAAGCAGCGCGATAAGGTCCCCTATGCCAATCATTGCCACGACTAACCACGAGCTTATTCATCTCCTAGCACCATAGCCTTGCCAATCTCGCATCACGCGGCATTGACGGGGAGCTTTACGAAGACGAGGTCAACCGGGGCGACCAGATCGGCCAAGGCGTCGACGCGACCGTGTACAAAGCGACAGTCAACGCAGAGGGCTGGGACGGATCCACCACCTTCGCGTACAAGACCAGCTACAACGACCCCAACGCCGTGAACCGAGAGTACGAAGCCTACGCAGCCGTTGACGGGCAGGGCATCGCGCCTGGATTCCAGGCACGCGTGACCAATATGGACACCCTCGATTACTCGGGCCTCTTGCTGGATTACATTGAGACGACCCTGACGGACGAAAACAACGCTGACCATGGCAAGGGGGCTCTGAAGGCGTTGGAGACACTCCATAGTCTGGGTTGTCTTCATGGCGATACTTTCTCGCTCGGCAATGTGCTGGTCAGCAAGGCGGATGGGTCGGTCAAGCTGGTTGATTTTGCGAAGGCCGAGAAGTCGTCGGATGAGAGGAAGCGGGAGGAAGAGGTGAATTTGCTGAAGATGGCATTTAGTGGTGTGGATTTTGACTCGTAGTGTCGTTTACGTGTCTGTACTGTCGAATAGAGTGTGGGATGTGATGGAGCTGGGGGTTGTCTTGGATATAGTACGGTTTGTTATATTTTTATCATCCTCTTTATATCCTACATGCTTATATAAATTTAATTTAGACACCGAACCCAGCAAAGACTTAAAAGCTTTAAGATTACACATAAACTTCAACTATATTTCATAAGATTTAAAAGCAACTTCTAAGCCAACTTGCAAAAACAAGATTTAGTTATAATAGAGACAATTGTATCTACCTTTGTCGAGCATCAAAGTCTAGTTATGGCCTAATTCACTTAAAGAATTACTAATATTAAGAAAAGTCATTATATGTTTCTCCTAACCTCAAAATGCGACGAAATCTTCTGGCTCTAAGGAAGGTGGAAAGAAGGCCATCAGCAGAGTAAGAAGTGCCGGCGTCCTGGAGTACAGCTGCCCACCTCCTTAGCAAGCCTATGTCAACAATCCTGGCAGTATCAACGTTATGCCCCCCATCACTCCTTCTTTAACACCCTCTTACTACACCCACTATACACGTTTACACATTTTGCTAACAACCCATTATCCGAAAACTATTGACCTTGTTCAAGCCAGCACCAACGCTCCTACTCCCAGTAAGAGACTGCCCCCCTCCCCACAAACACTTTCCTCGCACCACCCTCTACCGAAAGGTATTCACAACCCAACCCAACACAACCAACATCCCACATTCAATGCTCAACCACTTACTTTACTTACCTACACCCATTCCACGAAACAAGGACCCACGTCTCTCACCACACCTATGCACCGCTCATCTCCCAGCTTCCGCACCATTCGCAAGATCGAATCCTCTGACTTCGCCGCCTTCCGCCACTTCCTCTCTTTCACTCACCAAAGCCGTCAACTTCATCCAATCGCTGCACGCCATGGCCGGCACCACCTCACCAGCTCGCGCAACCGCTCGTAGCCGAGGCCGCAGTAGCTCAACCCGCGGTCGAGGCCGTGCTCGAGGTCTCCGAGCCACGCTCGAGCGCGATGCCGAAATTGCACGAGCTCGCCTCGCCCGAAGACGCCGAGCTGCCGCCGCCGCCGCCGCCGCTGCAGAAGCTGAACGTGATCCTGAGCCCGAGCCTGAATCTGAGCCTGAATCTGAACCTCAAGGCCCGCGCCGCTCCCCGCGCCCTATTCACAGAAAGAACATCAGTCTGCGCGAGCGTCTCATTTCCGGCGTGTACGAGCCGCAGAACACCGGTATGCGCGCGTTCAAGCTGAAGCAAGGTCAGTTGACGATTTTCTTCAACTATTAGCACGTTAATCACTTTCAACATCCCTATTATTCCTCGCTATTCCTAAAAAAATTGTATAATAACAAGTATAAACTAACAATACCAGCCGCCGAAGCCGAAGCGCAAGCCGAAGCTCAAGCCGCCGCCGCCGCTCACGCCCAAGCGCAAGCGCAAGCAGCCGCCCTCGAAGCCGAAGCGCAAGCCGCCGCGCGAGCCGCCGAGGAGATCGCCATCAACCCGCGCATCGCATACAAGCGAACGCCGCTGCACCAGCTGCACTTCCCGGACGGTTTCGTGCTGGAACTGAAGAAGCACATGATCGCGGCGGAGGACAAGCCGCATTCCGACAAAGTTGTCTTCGTCATGCTGCACACCATTGAGGGCGAGGTGGCCACCATGCATGTCTTTACAACGCTGCGCGCCGCCACAGCCGATGCGCTCGAGGTCATGATGCACGAGCACCCTGAGGGATTTGCTGTTCCGGGCCGCGTGGAGGGTGATGGAGAGGAGGGCGTGGAAGTGGAGGTGGAGGTGAAGCATGAGCGCTTCCATCGCGCTACGTCGTTGCTGAGGGATATTGATGCGCGGCCTGGGTTCGTGCAGGTTGCTGCCGGTGCGGATGCGAATGTCAACGCCAACGCCAGCTCCAGCTCCACCGGCGCAGGTCAGGAGGGCGGCGCCAACAACAACAGCAACAATGCCACGACCATCGACGGCCCTCTCCTGCTCCTCAAAGACGAAGACGACGACAACATGGACCGAGGACCAGTGTGGGCGCGTTTCGGCCCCCCTCGTGCGGACTACACCAACAGCGGGCAGCTCATGTTGCGCGAGGGCCCGGATCCAATCTTCGTCTTCAGTGGCACGTTTCGCTTTGTCTCGAATGGGCTCAAGATGGAGATCCGTCGACAGGATGGCGCGGCTGTGAGGGTTGCTGTCTATACGAAGAACCTACGCAGCAAGCGTGTTGCTTAGACACTCACTCACTCACTCACTCGTTCAATCGCACCTATGATCACATCATAGGAACGTAATTAGTTTTGCAAAAGGACAGAGACAGAGATAGGAAGCCAATCAGGTAGCCACCTCGAAAGAGAGAGAAAATACCAAGCTGATGCATGCAATTTCTTTTTTCATGTGCGTATCTGACATATAACATGTACTGTACACATCCATAACCGACAGCACCACGCGCCAATTTTCCCCAATGTTAGACACCGCCACCCCCACTCCACTCTACTCCTCTCCTCTCCTCCCTTCATTCCTCACGCAACCGTCAACTTCGCCGTCAGCCTAACATCCCGACTGCTGGAGCCCACAAAAAAGGTGAACTCGCCGGCAGGGATGACCCAGTTCTGCTGAGTCGAGTCCCAGACGCTGATGTCGCGGCGCAGAAGCTTGAAGCTGACGGGGGCGCTGGCGCCGGCTTCTAAGAGCGTCTTCTCGAAGCCGCGGAGCTGCTTGGGCGGCGCGTTGGCCGAGGCCGGGAAGCCTACGTAGAGCTGCGCCACCTCGGCGCCCTCGACGCTGCCCGAGTTGGCCACGGTCGCGGTCACGGTGGCGACCGTCTCCCAGAGGTCGGCGCGACCGCCGGGGATGATGTCTCCGGTGGCGGCGCCGGAGGTAGGGGTTCCGGCTACGGCGACGTCGGAGTAAGTGAAGTTGGTGTAGGCTGGATGAAGTGAGATAGCGTGTTAGAATGTGTTCCGCACAACGATTGGTTAATCGGCAGCGCGAGGGAAATTGAAATTGACTTACACAACCCGAAACCAAACTCGTACCGGGGCTCGATCTTGGCCTGGTCGAAGTGGCGGTAGTCGATGAACAGCCCCTCGGTGAAGCGGTTGTCGCTGCGCGAGATGGTGGTTCCGTAGTCGTTGGCGGACTTGGCAATGGTGTATGGCAGCTTACCCGAGGGCGCAGTGTCGCCGTACAGGACATCCACGAGGGAGTTGCCGTTTTCTTGTGATGGCAGTCCAGCCCATACAATAGCCTTGACATTGGGTTGCGCAAGGATCGTCTCGAGGATGACGGGGCCCACCGAGTGCACGACCACAATAACATTCTCGTTGATAGCCGCGACAGCCTTGACAAGGTCGTTGCCGTTGTGCCACGGGTCGAGGTTGGTTCGGTCCCCGCTGACTCCCTCTACCTCGATGTAGCCCTCGCCGGCATCAGATGTGATGAAAACGATGGCCGCGTCGGCGCCATTCACGGCACCGCTCACGGCACCCGTTTGGTCGGTCGACGAGACGGTTACTTGGGTCCCATCCGTCTGGGCGCGCGACTTGATGGCGTCCGCAGGAGCGCTGAAGTAGGGGTAATCAGCGGTGCCCGAGCCCCAGCCCATGCCCAGCGCGCCGTTGTTGCAGCCGCGGTCTGCGCATTGGTTCTGGCCATGCTGGCCGACGATAGCAGCCGAGCCAACGAGACCGAGCTTGGTGGGCTTCTTCAAAGGCAAGATGTTGCCTTCGTTCTTGAGCAAGACGATGCCGTCTCGTGCGACAGCGCGCACATTGCTTTTGTGTGTGCCCTGAACATTGGCATTGAGATTGACGTTGGGGTAACCACTGTCCTGGCCGAGGAGATACCACGACGCCAGAATGCGGCGGACCATGTCGTCGACCCGGGACTGTTGGACCTGGCCGCTGCTAATGGCTTGGCTCAACTTCTGGCCCCAAAGCACTGTGCCGCCGTTGAAATCGGAGCCCGGCATTGTCATGTCCAACCCCGTGTTAGCCGCCTGCTGCGTGCTGTGCTGAGCGTTCCAATCCGTCATCACGTAGCCCTTGAAGCCGAGCTCCTGCTTAAGAAGCTTGTTCATAGTTCCGTCGTTCTCGCACGCCCATGTTCCCTATCAAAGGTGAGTAAGTCATTCTGCCGGCCAACTACCCAAGCGCACTTCTGCGGAATGTGGATAAATGCTTACATTGATTTTGTTATATGAACACATGACCGAAGCGACGTTGGCGTGCACAGCGTCTGCGAAGGGCCACAGGTAGAGCTCGTGCATCGTGCGGTCGTCTACCGTGGAACTGATGGTATCCCGGTTGAGCTCCTGCTCGTTGAGGATGAAGTGTTTCGCATTCGCCTGGATTCCGGCGCCTTGCATGCCTTCAATCGTCTCTGCCATGGCAATGCCCTGCAGATAGGGATCGGCTCCGAAACCTTCCCAATTCCTGCCACCATCCGCATGTCTTCCCAATGGTCCGGACACGGGTCCTAAGAGAACATGGACACCAACGCCCTTGGTTTCCTCGCCCATGAACTTCCCTCGTTCGCGCATCAGGGCGCGATCCCAGGTCGAGGCCGCTTGGATGCCCGGGGTGAAGGCGTTGACGCTCTTGGCATAGCGCACGCCGAGAGGTCCGTCCTGGATGCAGAGCGATGGGAATCCGATCGAGCTGGCGGCGGCTGTGTTACCGACACAAGCTCCTTTGTTCCAGCCGACACCAGTCACGAGACCGATCTTGTCGTTCGAAGACAGCTTCGCAAGCGCGGCATTGGCTTTTGTGTACGCCGCATCCCAGTCCAGATCGGCAGCGGCCGAAGCCACCGACAGAGCCGTGGCGAGTCTCTGGAACCTCATTATGCCAAGGTGGAAAGGGTCGAGATATCGGTGTAGGATGCACGGCACATTGACCTTCTTCTGCTGCCCTGGATCCGCGCCCGGGGGAAAGAAGCTGACGAGATGAAAGCGGTCGCCTCCGACATCTTATATGCGCTGCATTCGTCCTTTTTGCCTCTTCTCTTCGCCCTTCCGCAACCCCAGTCTCTTAAGAAGAATGCCTGGAGTATAAAAGCTCGGGACCAACATATTTACCGCCGTCGGGGGACAGCGGGACTTGGCCGTAGTGGCTCGTGGGAACGTGCTCGGCGAATCAGCCGGATCTGGGAAACTGCGGAAGGGCATTCGACGCAGGGGGATCCTGGCACTTGCCGCATTTCCCGTCACATAGCAAGATCTCTTCTTCGTGCCCGCATATTTGTGAGTCGTTTTTCTCATGTCATCATGCCTTTCGGCAGATGATCGGACAGCCTGCGTGCATCCTGGCGCGAGCTGGGCGGGCCAGCTAGGCAGCTCGTTGTTGTCGGATGCGGTCTTGGGATATATGCCAAGGTTTGCATGCGGAGATTGCTTCCGGGCCGTGTTTCCCCAAATTGAGCTCTATCGGGTATGCGATTGTAGATCAAGATCGTCCAAGTAGCTGGCAGAGGCGGAGTTTCCCATCTCAGTGCTGCCTGCCTCGCCTGCCGCCTAAATCGAGATGTGTTCGTGTCTTGAATCATATCGATACTGACTGGGCATGTTGATAATCCGCGCGGAAGCAACTAACACGACGCAGCGCCAAGTCTCGTGCCTCAGCTCTTCCACCAATCGTCCGGAACCCAAGAGGATGGCTATCTCAAACAGCTATCGACACCCCAACTATGGCTAAACAAGGATCTGCATCGATCATCACATGTTCATTGCTGGTGTTGTCAAAGTTCGTTGCGCCCTGCCGCATAACCTGAGATTGTCAGAAGCATGGCGATCTCATTAATTGGGCCATCTAGTTCTCAAAGCTCATTTGCATAATCTGGGTGTCTGGCTTCCAGGCACGTCTAGGGTGGGCAGCCGAGAGCGCACGTCTGCGAACATGTAGGAAGACTCGACGGTTCGGCCAGCTCTGTTTGATGTAAATTGTATGATGATATCGATGCTTCGCTTTCAATTCCAACTTGCGTTTCAAGATGAAGCAATGGGAGTGAGTAACAAAAAATATTTCGCGTCAGCCATTCAGTCGAATGACGGCTATTCGGCGATGGAACGGAGGATAGAGTCCCGGGCGGAAGGGCAAGCAGGTGGTGGGCAGGCAAGAAAAATGGGAGAATCCGAGGTGTCGATGTAGGTAAGCACCTACATAGGTATCTTGTCATCAATCTTGACACAAAGTAGATGAGACACTTCCAGGTTCTCAATTATACCTATTAAATATAAATCCCATTTAGAAATATTATATCCTATTTATTATTCTCTTATTACTTGATTATATAATAGTTATTTAAAAACAGTTTATTAGTTATGTAATGGTTATTCCATAATGATTCCATACCTCTCCCCCGGTGTTACAAATTCCATCCATCCATCCATCTCTCAATCTGTCCATCCGTCCATCCTCTAGGCACCCTGCGAAAAGCACCATCGCGATTGTCTAGACAACCTCATTTGCTAGGCTTGACGATACGATATTCTTGTGCGTCTAGTAACTCTGCATCGGGTACCATGTGTTAGATCAGGTCCTGACAATCACATGTAGTAGTAGCAGGATAGATGGAATCGCTTACCCAAAAAAAAACAATCTGTCCTTTGAGTATTGAGTATCATGGGTTAGACAAAGTCTTGACTGTCGAATGTAGCAGGGGGATAGATGGAGCTGCTTATAGCAAAAAACTGGGGGTCTGAGCATCAAGAACCATGTGTTAGACAAAATCCTGACTGTTGCGTGTAGCAGCAGGGGAGATGGAGCTACTTACGCATAGTCATTCGACACTTGAGCAACGAATGTTAGCGCACAGACGAGTCAAATCAGCCGCGACAAATCGAAATAAGAGAGAAAGGTTTGCTGACAAAACAATTCTGCAAACAATCGTTAGCAACTCGCAAATGGTGTTTGAAAGCTGACTTACACTTCTTCTCCCTCGCCTGACGGAGATTGTTAGTAATATTAGCGGAAACGAGTTGGGGTGGGAATACGTTACCGCCGCCACCGCCGCCTATCGTCAAGTTAGTCTAAGATCTACTCGCTGTGAGGAGTGTGTGGCAGTGCACGTACCGCCATCTCCTCCTCGATGGTCTATAAGATGATGCGGATCAGCAATTGCTCATCTATCGGTGTTTCAACGCCAACTGACCATCCTCCCCTCCTCCTCCTCGGCCCATTGCTTGCAATCTATGTCAGCTACGTCCGCAAGCAAAGGTGGCAACAGATACTAACGGCAACACGCTCTTCTCAAGTCTAATCTGCTGCTGCTGCAGCGGCGGCGGTGGCGGCGGGCTTAATGTTCACAAGGACAAGCTCGGCAGTTCAACGCTCGCTAAGGTGTTGGTTGGGCGGTGGTGGGCGGGCAGGGCCCGCCGTGTTCGATGACTGGACCTTTGTCAACCCCCATATCGCTAAGAATGCACTTGTATCTGACATGAACAAGTAATTATAGAAAGGTGAAGGGGGGATGTGTCGATCCGACGGCAATAAGGTCGATACGAAACGAAGGGCCAACTGGAGACACCGCCGAGGAAATACGAGCGAGAAGTGTGTGGAGATGCCGGCGAACCTTGAAAGTGGAGTGCTATTTGATGGAAAATGAGGGTGAGGACGAGCCTCAAGACAGACAGCAGAAAACATATTCGCTTAAGAGTTGTATAACCAGGTGTTAATGATGGGATAATCAGGTCCACAGGTGTTATTCAGTGTTGATGAGAGTAACATGGGGAGGACTCTGCGGAGTTGGATGGTGTGTTGGCGCCTTTCGGTGCCTTTGAGGAGTGTGCTGCCTTGGAGAGTGTTGTGACAATTCACAGACTTACTGATGAGACGGTCTATTGATAGTAATTAACACCATCAACTGTTAGTGCGAGTGGGATATGGGATCGTAACAACGAGGTGCTTCGGAAGGCTTACGCGATATCGTTTCGGCTAATATGTCGGACGTCAGCTGTTGGCCCATACATTGTGTATGAAACGTGATGAAGGCAAGGGGCACAAGGAGCTTTTGGACTTACCATGTTTGCTTCTTAATGAATAGGTCAGCTCGCTCAAACCGTGCGTCAACGATAGATACCTGCTCGTTAGACTGGGAGATGGGGAAACTTACGCTTGTCTGCTTGGCTGTTCAAAGAGTGTCAGCATTTCCCCGAGTCAATGTGTGGTACAACGAGATGGATAGGCAGAGAAGTGCTGGCAGATTGATTCATGGGCTTGAGGACGTTCGTCAAGATATCGACTCGCATATCGACAATAGGTGCCTGCTCGTGAGGCTTGGGGACAGGGAAACGTACTTGTTTGCTTGGTTCTGTTCAAACAATGTTAGCATTTCCCCAAGTCAACGAACGTATGGCACATCAAGAGGAATAGACAGAGCAGTGATCTCGGGCCGCCTGCCTACCACTCGGGCTGCCTGTACGGCTCGGGCTATTGCTAGGCTATTCGGCCTAGATAGCTAGGGAATAGCAATTACTAGGACGGTCGGTTAGTAGATTGGGCAAGGGCGAGGGCTAGGCCAGGGAACTTGCCTGCACACTTGGCACATGGCCTGGATCCACGCATGCCCCGGGGTCTGCGTGCGGTCTCTCATGATTGGTTATTCGTATATAGCCTCGCAGGTAATGGGCTAGGTAGATCCGCGGCGTGGCCTAAGTGGGCGATTGATGGTGTATATATATGTGTGTGTGTGTATGTGTGTGTGGGGGTAAAAAGGGTGATGTAGAAGGATTGGAGGAATTGATGAGTTTTGGGAGCGAGAAATCACCTCTAATGCCCAGGCAGGCAGACAAACAGGCAGGCACGAAGACACGAAGGCACGAAGGAAGGCACGAAGGCATATAGATGTACGATCTTCGTACAGTTAAGCGTGGGGGGGGATTTAGCGAATTGCTCGCTATATTCGAGCCAGATATATATACGAATACAATTTATATAGGTAGATACTTCGGCCAAGCAAGGTTTGCAGAAATGGCAATCCTTACAGTCCTTGCAGAGGCCTACAACTTGAAGGCTTGCCCGGGCCTTATTAAGTCCCTGGGACTCCCGCCAAGGTAGTAGATGGTCCATACGCACCTGTGCAACCGCGGCGTGATCGAGTTCAAGTTCAATAATATCATACGCAAACACAGCACAGAATGCATGTGAAATACAGTGCCAATAGTTCAAGTTCTTGTATCTGCCGTTTGTTGCAATCGCATGTGTATCTGCTGCCACTCCCGCCTACTGCTGCTGGTGCTGCTGGTGCTGGCTGTGTCAGTCCTTGACCCCTTGTTACACCTCAGGTTCGACCGAGAGGACCGGCAATCTTCAAAGAACGTCATACATATCACCCGCGAGGTGCAGGGGGAGTATGGGGTAAGTACTTATAGTAAACCGCAAGTGCCTTTCTGGCAGTATCATGACGCTGTGGTAACGTACTTGCCGTCTCTGTATACAGTGTTGAATTCCAACACCTCATTGATCTTGGTCTCCTGCTCAGCCTCTCCTGCTCAGTAGTCCAGCCATCTGAATGGATATCACAAGCGTGTACTCGTAAGACGACCTCAATCGTACTGCGCAGGAAGCGCACCTGAAAACCTTAGTCCTCCAATACACCCGGCGTGAGTCACGCCGTATGAAGCGCAGCGCAGACGACGCACCTGCAAGCCCTAACCTCCAATACAGCCGAGATCGAACATTCAAAACGCATATAAAGATCAATGGCTTCTCTAGAACTCTACACTTAGAAACCTACCTTGGAGATCATCTGAATCTATGTCTATAAGCTCCCTACTAGAGACTGCACTGGCTATTCTTCTATAAGCTACCACGTGCTCTCATACGTGAAATCTACACTATTGAAAGTTCTTCGCAGAAACGGCGTCGAGACGTCACGAGCCCGACCCAGGAAAGGGTCGCAAAAAAGATCATCAACATGTCCCGCGATCCCGATCCCAAGGTGACCGACATCCACCTTGACGCCGTCGAGCCCTACGAGCCCTACGAGCCCGATACTGAAGAGGCTAAATGCTACTTCCACGGGTTCAACGGTAGTCCCAGACTAGTGGCCAGAACGAGCCATAACCGCTGGGTCAAAACCTCATATGCGTATGGGTGGAACGAGACTCTAGTTCAGCACGAAAAGTGCTACAGGGTCTTGCAAGGCCCAGATATCATCGGCAAGTGGTGCAAAGAGCTGTCGATGAAAATAATCGAAGCTCTATGCAACTGCGAGTGGGCATACTTTTTCCCCATACGCACATGTCTCATGGAAGATGGGCGTCTGCAGGGAAGTACCCCATCAACGATCTTGCTGGTTGCAGTAAAGCCGACTAGTTTGGAATGGGAAGAAGGCATCAAGATTGCCATGAACTGCCGCGGTATCATGCGGAGGTTCATGATCTTCGATGTCGAAGTCGAGATAATGGAAGGCCAGTACACACCGCACGCTGCCTCCACAGAGCTCGAAGCAATCTTTGATAAGCGCCCCGAGAACTCCTCGGAGGTAACAAAAAATTTGTTACCCCTGTTGTCGTACTCGGGATACTCTATCGCCTACCGGAACTATACACCAGGCGAGGGAACAGTAGGCTTGCACATCAAGCTAGGAGATGACGACTCGACTGTATACGGCCTAACTTGCCGCCACGTCATCCGTCACGACCTTACAGACGACAAGTCGTGCAAGCCGTCAGCGGATAATCGACACTATCATATATCCGGTAACGAGAGCCATTTGCGTGACATACAAACGGAAGTGGTCCGCTTCACTGAGGATCTAAACAAGGAAATAGATCACCTGAAATCCCGGATTCAGAAATGGGACTCATGGTTGCAATACGCCAACGACAATAATGTATCGCCGCCTAGCGAGGAAGACCGCCAGTATGTACAAAAAACCCAAACATGGGTGGACTACTCTTCCTTGGTCACAGAATGTCTCGAGGGTATCGAGGAAAGGAAGGACAGGCAAATCGGCCACCTGGCGTATTGCCCAGACTTCTCCCTCTCTACCCGACAGCCTGGGTATCTCAAGGACTGGGCACTTGTCGAGCTCGACCAGGGAAAATTCACCTTACCTCTAGCCAACCGGCTTTTCTACTCGCCACCAAGAGGGGTACACAGGGAAGGTGGTCCGGTCCTCACATTACCAACCGACTTCCGATTAGGACCTTTGGCGGTTTCGAAGATGGGACAAATTACAGGACTGACCCGTGGGACACTTAACGGTATCGAAGCTGTTGTCCGTCGACCATTCGTCAATAGTCCGCCTGTGTACAATTGGGAAATTTTAATCGTCCCCGAAAAAGACACCAAATATTTCTCGAAAATGGGAGACTCGGGTTCTGCAGTGTACGACGATATGGGCTGCGTGGTTGCGATAGTTACCGCTAGCAACGATAAAGATCCGGCAACGTGGCTCGGCGTGCCCGACAAAGACCCGACCGCTGCTTTAATTGCGCGGGAGTTTAAGGACCAAGTTGCACCACAGGATGTAGACAAGAAGCCTGCCCCCAATAGTGCCTACAAAGGGGAAGATGTGACCTTCGCTGCCCCGATCAAGTGGGTCTTAGATGATATCGAAGACTTCACCGGTAAAAAACCGCGGCTTGCATAGGCACATAGGCATAGGCAAAGTCTTAAGCAAAGAATCAGCATTATATAACTAAGTTAAGGTAGAAGGAATTAATATTATATAACCAAGTATTAAATACTCCTAATAAATATATTAGCTTTTTAAAGACTTTGTAAGACATAGTCTTTTTAAAAGCCATATGTAGTGTTAGTGCTCTTGTATGTATGGAAGTTAGTAGTTGAAAATACCACTGACAATCCACCCAAAGCACCTAATAATTCCGGGGATAGCAGCCCAAGCATAATGGACGGAGGTCTCGGCTTTGGCGACTCCGAGCCCGGTATTGCGATCTGAATAGTGCTGAAACAACTCTAGCGCAATGATCAAGCCCAGTATACTCAAGCAAAGCATCAATCGATGGGCGGGATGCAAGATTGTGGGATACGACAACTTTGTTAGTGTGGTGCAGGTACATGTGCCAACTGGCACCTTGTCTGGTGTCACAAAGGCAATTTGCGGACCAACACTAAGAATGCCTTGTTCGTAAGAAGAGGCAACTTTCTGCCCATACACAAATCCGACGTCGTTCCCAAGTGCTATTCAACAGAAGTCAGTATTGCTGCTATGGGTATTCTCACGATGTCATACTCAATCTACTCAATCTACGCCATAGCCGTGACCATCGCAAGAACCCCCACTGACTTCCGACGACGACTTTGCGGTGTTAATGCTCATATAGGGACTTTTGACCTTAAGCTGCCGAATATTGCTTCATCCGCTACGGCGATATCCCGGGCCGACCGCGGCGAAGCTCACCAACGGCTACGGAGCATTCTACGCTCTAAAGCGATCGCTTCATCTGCAGACCCTCGAAGATCATAAGCAGTATGGTATGTGATGTGAAATACGAGAACGCGACGAGTGGCTAGTGGCTAGTGGCTGATGTCGAGTTGAATACAGGTCCAGTAATGAGGCATGGCCCTAACAAGCTAGTATTTAATACCATGACGGCTCTGAAGCGTGAGATCCCACGACACACGCGACTATCCGAACGAGGAAAAAACTAACACAGGAAACAAAGAAGTCTATCAGAATGAACGAATCACAAAACCTGTGAGCTATCTTGCCAACCAAGCCAAGCCGGGATCCCACAATACCTGGAACTCGCTCGATCGCGACATGCATCGCCGTAAGCGCAAACTCATGGCCCCAGCCGTCAGTGACCGATCGATGAAGACCTTTGAGCCCATCATTGCCGAGCAGGTCGACATCTTCTTAAAACAGATCGCTACTTTCCATGACAGTCCTGTCAATATGAAGGATCGCTGTAACTACCTGGGCATGGACATTGTCGGTCTTCTCTCATTCGGCTTCCCGCTACACTGTCAGACAGAAGAGAAGAACCGCTTTTTCGCGGACCACATGCCAGTGTCAAACCGTCGCCTTAACACTTACATGCAGATACCGCTCATTCCGAAGCATCGTCTACAGGTGTTAATCAACCTGATCTGGTACGAGGCAAAAGAGCGGGCTTATCGCCTTATTGAACATATGGTGAAGAGCCGCATGAACCAAGCACCAACCGCGAGACATGACTTTTAATCTTTCGTCGCAGACTCGCTCAAGACAGCAGAAGGCCAGAGTCTCCGTGTCAACGATCTCTGGATGGAAGCAATTCTGTTCATCGTAGCTGGCACGTTAAATTTACCTTGTGATATACATTACAAGTAGTACATGAGACTAACGTAGTAATAGGCGGCGATACAACTTCAACAGCAATCGCAGCAACATTCTTCTACTTGGCGCACAACAAAGACTGCTATGACAAGCTAGCAGAGGAGATCCGAGGCTCGTTTCAGGCTGCAAACGAGATATGTGGCAGCAAACTTGCAGGTTGTCGATACCTCCGAGCTTGCATCGACGAATCCCTCCGCATGTCGCCCCCTATTCCGGGCACGTTATGGCGCCAGCAAGCCGCAGACGACACAGACGCCAGTGCATTTATCGTTGATGGCCATGTGATTCCCTCAGGAACATATGTCGGCGTGAACACATATGCTATTCAACATAACGAGGTCAGTTCCAACTCCGTAGGAAGCAGATGGACAGTCCGCTGTGCTCCAAGACTCACTAACATTGCAAACCCCGCGACAGAACTATTATCCAGAGCCGTTCAAATACAAACCGGAAAGATGGCTAGGGCCAGCGTCTGAGCTTCTCGTGGCCTTCTCGACAGGGTCGCGCGGGTGCCCTGGGAAGTCCATGGCGTACATGGAGCTGAGCTTGGTTTTGGCCAAGGCACTCTGGTACTTTGACTTCAAACCTGCGCCCGGGGACCTTGGTCAAGTCGGATTTGATAAGACCGGGAGTGAGTTTCGTATTTACGATGTTTATATCTCGACCCACGATGGGCCGTGGTTGACTTTCACTCCTCGGGACACATTTTTGAAAGATTTCCCGAATACGGAGTGCGCGACGTAGGAATCGACATCAGAGCGTACACAACTTAGTAGTTGAAATTAGATAATCAGGCCAGCTTCCGTAGGTATTATCGGATCATTTATGTCAATTCCAATTACAACGGCGTTGATTACCCTGTGCGTCTCAGGTGTACTTATCTAGGCTTCGATATAATTAGCTTTTGCTTGCACTGTATTGTGTACAATATTCTGCGATGAAAGCGATGGAGCGACAAGCTGCCCTTGGAGACTCTCATTGCCTAAATTCCCATTTACCCAATAACCGCATCGTGCCCAAAGAACTGTACCGAGATTTGGGAATTGGCGGTTGACCCATCTCCATGGCTCGCATAGACTCGGCACCACTTATAAGCTCGCGCGATCACTGGCCAACAAGCTGTGGCCATCAAGACCTAAGGTGCAATGTGTTATTTCAAAAACGTAGATGGATACTATATCAAAGAACGTATGCAATTTGAAAGCAACATGATTCGCATTGGGAGGTTTTTGGTTTTGAGAAATGCATAAATCTACGAGTTGGAATTGAGATTTATACCGTAAATATATTTGCAGATTCGTGTCATAACATCTTGCGTACTCAGCGTCCTTCTCGTCCAGTCAATCTCAAACATGCTCATCCGCTCCCCCATTTTTAAAATCTCGTCCAAACTCTGATATAAGGAGTGCAAGAAAGTCGGCAAAATGAGGTATATTGATCAAGTCCTGGCGAACAAGGGCATTCCGCGAAGAGGCGGTCAGCCCATCGAGTTGAATGCCTTGAACATAGGAAAATGCCTGGCGGGGGCCTCCTTAACTAAAGCGACTTCTGCTACACCCACCTAAGCATGTATACGAGCGAGCTAAAAAGTATTATTGACACCCAAATATTTGTTGGAAAAACAAGACGATTCCTCATGAATGCAAACCAAGATTGCAGCCATCTCGAGGTGATTGATCTTCACATTGCCATGAGTTGGCGTCGACGCGGGGGTTTGGTGGGGGAGTTAGAAGCAGCCTAACCGGTAGTGGAAGCTGAGGCGCTACCAGACGCAGCTGGTCACAGCTAAATGTGACACGCAGAGCACATGATGTAATGGATGATCCCCTGAGCTGCAGGGGGGGCGGCACCTACGAATCTAAGATGCCTTCCTGGGCTTGCAGATGTACGAATCACGGTCTTGCTTGGCTCGTGCTACAGGCCTCGGGATTTACGCACATGAGCCCATGTTTTCGGGTCCGTGCACCAAGCCAGGAACCTGATGATCTGCCAGCCCAAAACCAGCCGCAATATGTCGAGCACACGCTCCAGGCCAGCGGAATCGGTGTGTAACCGGAATTTTACTCGGTAAACAGCTAGGCATGCTGCACTGCAACAACAACAATTCAACGTGATCTATTGACTGTGACCGATCTTGATCGCGTCAACCTCAGCAAAAGATTGACATTCCAAGCTACAGAATCGGAATAGCAAGATCGCTGCATCTTCATTGAAAGAAGCAATAGAACCGATGTCAAAGCAGCCTAGTGTCGAAAGTACCTAGTGAAAGATGACGGACGGGACGGGTACTCAGGGGACTAGCCTCCTTGATTGGATCGGATCATTGTGCTCATGTGCACCGGTTTCCAGAATCTTAAACTCAACATGTCTTACACCTTCTGACTCGATGCTCTTTTCGCCGTTTTTATCTACCTCCCTACTTCGGTAGGTCGGTCGACACAGCGTGATAAAACCTCACTTCCAAGTGTAAGCCCAACGTCAGGTTCGATATCATATCGCAACCTACACATCGCGGAAAAGGTTGGCGATGTGTCCATCCTGACCCCCTGTACGACAACCGAAACCCCCGGCTTGCTAGTCACCTCGAATGTGGGGATGATGCAGCCACAGGAAAACAGACAGGGCAGACAGCCAGACTAGCATCCGTGGATCATCATGGGCTTGCTGGGCTGTTACGTAGGTATCCGACTGCATTGCATGCAGAGCGCCGTAGTGTCGCGCGAAAATCATACTAATACCTCGACAGGCGCCAGGAATCCAGCTTCGCGATGCAGAATTGATGGGCCCAGCTGAAGACACACAATATTAATTAACCTGACGTGTTATCCCGGCGCTGTGCGCGTATCTCGTCTCGCGCATCGCTATCTCACCTTGAATCCTGGACGATTTATTGGTGCCAGTTATATTGAGCTGCATTCTTCATGCAGGTACCACTGTAATTACATGCAGCATTCTCGCGTCTAAATCGCTGCTCGGACCGACCATGAGTCCCAACTATCAAGACGATAAACACACGGCCAAGGAATTCCATGCCCAGCATGAACACCTTATTAAAATCGAGGACGGGAAGGTCTCCGGCCGTCCTTGCCGTCCTCATGGCCTCTCTGCAACCTCCGAAGGGCTCCTACGAAAAATGGTGCTGTCCGTTACTGGCCTCGTCACGCTCCTCGGGCTCGCCTACAAAGTCCTAGGTGGAAATCCTTCGCTGCCGTGGCCAGCTCCGCCGCATCACAGCAACGCCGGCGCCGTCAAGGGTACCTCGTTTCTCGACCATGAGGCGCCCATAGCAGGATTCTACGGGCGCACTTTCTTGCGGGATAACATCCCCTACCTCGACATACCCGACCAGCTGATTCAGGATGTCTACTATTACAGATGGACCTCAATTCAGCGCAACATCCGCTATGTGACAGCCGGCACGGGTTACATGTTGACGGAGTTTGTCCATCCTGTCGGCTATGCCAAGGCCTTCGGCACCATCGATGCCGCCGCCGGCCATCAGATCGATGAGGTGAGGTGGTTTAGGAACACCGTCATCGCCGACGATTACATCCAGCTCTACACCCGAGGGCCGGCCGATCCGCTTCAGTACACTCAATGGATCCTCGATGCGGCCAACCGCCGCTCCATGTTGACGGGCGATATCGAGTACTTCACTACTCAATTGGATGACATGATCCGGGTGTGGAATCTGTGGGATCAATTCTACGATTCCAGCGCCGGCATGTACTTCATCCAACCGGTCTGGGATGCCCAGGAGCTGTCTCTGCCGGGGTTCATCGCTGATCCGAATAACACCAACTTTGATTTGCGGAAAGATGGCCCCGATACCTACCGGCCTAGTCATAAGTGCGTTCGTTCTATCATTCAGAGTTTTTCTTTGCTACTATGTGGCAATTCACCATCTTGTGGATCGTATGCTGACATTGGGTTGTGTTACAGTGCCTACATGGTCGCAAATGCTAGGGCCATAGCGAGAGCTGCTGCTCTTGTACATGGTGCGTAATCTCAGAAGCCCATGAGTCCCGTCGCATAGGAATTCGACTTGTTTTGATAGGGTTACTCTGCTGTTGAGACACATGCAAGCAAGATCCGGAATGAAAAAGAATTGCCGGTCTTTGATATTTCAGTATTTCTCAGTGACTGACTTCATTGTGTTTAGATGACACGACAGAATCCGAATATTCTCAGAAGGCCGACACCCTAGAAGAGACGATCTACGACCGTCTGTGGGCACCTGAACAGGAGTTCTTTGTAAGTGAAAATGAATTCTTGATATTGAATTGGCTTCCTCTACCATGTTACTTTGAGATATTCTCAACATCTTGGTCTGGGACTTGATGAACGAACCATGTAAAATGAGACCACCATGCTGACGAAGGGGTATTTCCCCATGGCAGATGGATGTCATTCGCCCCAACAACCCCAACCTGACCCGTCTCACTGGTCGTGAGCAAGTCGGACTGTTTCCGTTCCGCTTCGGAATCGGGCTGAATGAGAGCTATGCTCAACCCTCACTTGACTCCTTATTCGACCCCCAAGGTTTCTACGCAGCCTACGGTCCCACAACCCTAGAGATTCGTGACCCGTGGTTTGCCGGGAGGAAGCCAACTGATTACTGTAAGCTACACTCTCATACACCTCATCTCATTCGCGCCCGCGCATCGTGACCATTGACACTAACGGAATTGTCAGGCTGCTGGTGGAACGGCATGTCTTGGCCGTACTCGACCAGCCACACGCTCAAGTCGATGGCCGCCATATATCGCGCGGGTGTAAGCAATATGACGGCGGAGCAGTATCACATATACCTCGAGAAGTATGCCCAGACGCAGCAGAAGAACGGGATGCCGTATGTGGCCGAGTCCCACTATCCGTTTGAAAATGAATGGAGCCGAGATGAGAGTAATCACTCTGAGCATTACGATCACTCAACCAACAATGAGTAAGTCATCATCTCAACACTTCGTCCCGAGTCTCCAATCTTGTTTGCGATGCACTGTCGTGACCGTTATTCTTCAATATCCACTCATCTCAAAATGATTATTGAATTATTACGACTAACACATATGCACAACACAGCGACGTAATCACCGGCCTCCTAGGAATCCTCCCCCAAGCCGACGACACCATCAAGATCTCCCCCATCATCCCCTCCAACTGGACCTACTTCGCGCTCGAAAACCTGCCATACCACGGCCACCTCGTGACCGTGCTCTACGACTCAGACGGCACGCGGTACAACGCCGGCTCGGGCCTCAGCGTCTACGTCGACGGCGCCATGGTGCACCGCGGCGCCAACACCTCGGCGACCATCGCCATGCCGCCCGCGACGCCATCCCCCAACACCGAAGCGCCCATCAACATCGCCGCCAACCCCGACGGACCAGGGCAGTACCCTACTGTAAACGCGACCTTCACCTACGCAGCGGACTGGGCCTACGAAGCCATCGACGGCGTGCTGTACTACGACATCCTCCCCAACAACCGCTGGAGCGACTACACATCGCCGAACACCAACGACACGCTAACCGTGACCTTTGCGCGGCCGCGGAAGATTTCCTCCGTTACGCTCGCGCTGTACTCGGATCGCGCGCGCGGCGGCAGTATTGATGTGCCGGCCAGAATCGAAATCTACGGCTCGCAAGGCCTCATCAGCGTCATCGACGCCAGCCCGAACGCCACGCACCCGAGGCAATTACTAGCGAACGATAAAAACGAATTCCACTTCCGCGAAACGGATACGACGTTCATCGCCGTAAACCTCTTCCGCCAGTCGCCTTCCCTCTGGGTCGGGGTTTGCGAACTCGAAGTGTGGACGCCGCCTTACGCGACCGCATACAAGCCCGGAACAGTCTTCTACGCCGTCGATGCGCATCTTACGGGGGGCAATACGAGTGTTGTCTTTGATAACACGTCGTTGGCGACTGCCAATGGGGCGGTGGTGGGGAATACGGGGGGCGATAGCGCGGTTGCTTTTTCGGGTGTTATTGGCGATAGTGGCGGCGATATGAAGGAATTGAGTCTGAGTTATAAGAACCCCTCCAGCGATTTCGTCAGCGTCGATGTGCTCGTCAACCAGGCGACGCAGACTACGCTGACGCTCAAGCCTACGGGGGGCAAGTATGGGAGTGTCAGGTTTGAGGTCGAGTTAGCCGTGGGGAAGAACTTTGTCACGGTTTTTGGGGGAGGGGATGGGGCTGATGTGAGGTTTGAGACGTTGACGTTGTTATAGGGACCTAAGATGGTAAGGCAAGGCGTTAGTGTTGGTATTGTGGGTTGTGATGATGTTTGGATACTTCACTTTCACCTTGGGTTAGGTACACACATACTTACGACTTGTATATGCTTTGGTCAACTGGTTTTCAATACGGCGTTTCAATCTTCATACTGCGATTTCCACAACTTTGCTGTATATGTCATATAGCATTGATTGATACCTGGATACCAAGATGAATAGATGGGTCTCGAATCCTCATACTCGAAATCAGGCAACCGATCGCTTCCACTTTCATAATCGAAAATCATAACACGCTTATGCTTATGCCTTTTGTTGAGATGTCAGTTCTATAAGCGTGGCGGCGCCTCGTTTTCCCCATGCCCATACGCGCCACCATCCAAGATCAAGCCCTCGTTATCATCTAAATCATCCTGCACCCTCCTCCACTTCTTCGCCTTCGCATCGCGACGGCCAGCCTTGGCATCCTCATCATTTCCCTTCCCCTTCCCCTTCCCCTCCTCCTCCCCTTTCGCTTCAAAAACAGGTTTAATCAGGGCCCCCAGCAGAGGGTTCTTGCTAAAAGCACCACCGCCGCCCGCGGCACGATTTCTACCACTTTCTTGAGAGGCTGCCTTTTGAATCCGAGGCTCGTCGCGGTCACTATCCGGACTCCGCGGGCGTTCAACCGGAGCCATTTTCCGCACGACTTTGCCGCCGACGAGGTCGATGCTGACGACCTGCCTGCGCTTCTCGTATTCGGGGCGGGCGTTCCACTCCATTTCGCGCATGACCTTTTGCTGGCGTCTGAGTTCCTTGGCGCGTTCTTCTGGGGTTGACCACTGCATGCCAACCTCGTTAGTAACAGTGGCTGACTGTGTATGAAGCTAGAAGATTGCAGCTATGAGGAAGGGATGACATGACTTACCATGTTCCCGCCCGTGCCGACGTCGAAGTCGGCGGCCTCGTCGCGCACTGTGGTTCGTTGTGCGTTCTGGGCCTGGAAGTTGAGCAGACGGTCGCGGTGCTCCATGGCCTTGATGCCGGCTTCGCTGGTCGCGGCTTGGGTTTCTCTGGGTTTGGAGAAGGGCGCTGGGGTTTTGGAGACTTCGGCTTTTTTGTGCGATTGGCGATCTCCTTTACAGCCCAGGGTCAGCAAATGATACTTTGCAGGCGAGGTCGAGTTACAAAGATTACAAATGAGAACATCAGGAGTGCACCAAGCTATTTCCTTCAATTTCATAAGGAACTGAAAAGAAGCAAAAGAAACTGCAATACTTACTTGCCATCTTCTCTTTCCCCCTCTCATCCCTCAGCTCACGAATCATAAGCTGCACATCTGCCGAACTCAGCAAGGGCGCGCCGCAGAACGTACACGGACCAAGACCCTCCTTGACGCAGATTACCTTGCCGCAGCTAAGACAGTTTGGTGCAGCGACAAGAAGCGGATGGCGCGCGGCGACGCAGTTGCATCTCCGCAGGTTCGCATCAACGATCTGGGACGGGTTGGTGGTCATCTCCAAGCTCCGGATGGCATCGTCGAGGTCGGATAGCACGGTGGAGGCGCCGTGCATGGCCGTCCCACCGGAGACATTGACCTTAGTCTGAGTCTGGGGCTTCGGCCTCGGGCCCGGCGTGGAAGAGCGGGACGAGCCGGGGGTTGTCCGGGCGGATCTGCTGGCTTCCACATTTGGTTCCTGGCGGCCCGGCACCGATAGATTCTGGCTTGATGATGATGGGGACGGCGACGGCGCTGTGGCCTTGGCGAACGATGGGCCGGCTACTGCTGGAGGCTGTGCCCTCGCTGGACTGGGACTGGGCCGTTTGGAGCTGGAGACATAGTCGTCCACCTGACTCTTCTTGTTGTATGCAGTGCCCGCGGGCACACCGGCATCCAGCACTTTTCGTGGGGCAGGCGTGTGCAGATCTGCCTTCTTCTTCTTACCTCGGTTCCTATTTGATCTGGGGACCCCGTCGTACCCCTCAGCGGCGGATCCACGACTCTGAGTCTGAGAAGTGCTGGGTTGCGGACTGGGGTGGTTGGAAGTGGAAGTGGTAGCCGCCCGGCGGGCGTTAAAGGAAGCGATAAACTCGACAGCGTCAGGTGAGTCGCCAAGTAAGTTGCTGAAGTGCTCGGCGGCCTCGGGTTTGGACAAGGTTGCTGCGTAGTCAATGACCTGCTGCAACTCCTCTTCGGGCAGTGGTAAAAGTTTGAAGAGCTGTGTTGCCGACATGGTAGTGCCGTGAGTTTGCTTTGTTTTGTTATGTTTAATTTGCGTTGTCAAGTTGTGTTATATGAGCTTGTCAATGAGATGTCGCATAGCGAGATGAAGTCACACCTTGTCACCGTCACACAGCTGTGAGAATGAATCACTGTGAGTTGAATGAATCACAGGCCGGCCAGGCAGGTACAAGGGCGGGTACCGGTACAAGCGGGATGCGCAGGTGATGACTCCAGGAACCCCGCGACCCCACTATAGCAGGCACACTAAGGCGCGTAGGGTAGCATATCGAGCCATTTCATTTTTTTTCGACTGGAGCGAGCTAGGCACGTGCTAGATAAAGTTAGGTCCCTTTGGTAGAGATCCCAAGTCTCGAATCTCCATTTTAATTTATTATTACTGTAATGCGTTGTTCGCAGTAGAAGACGGTAGACATCTGGCAGGAGATCTGGGAGATTCTTGGACTTTCCTTGGGCGTGACTGCATCTTATCTGCGCACCATCGCCGCCGTCGAACCCCTCCGAGTCCGCTGGGGGATGTGAGGGGACACGCCACGTCAGTTGGGTGCACCCCACCTCGCCTGCTAGAGCCCACTGCAGCGCAGAGCTCCCCACCCCGAACCGCACTCTTCCTTCTGTCTATTGTTGCGCCGAGCTGCGCTACCGCATGCATGCCAGGTCAGAACCAAGCGAGCCAGGTGTACTCGCATCGCGCTACCCACCGCTATGCTTCACGCCCGCCACGCCCCCCATTGGCTGTCTGGGCCCATAGAGGGGCAGCCCGTCTACATGCGAGTACTTTCAAGGTCACCAGCAGCGGGGTGTTGGGCAAAAGTATCGAGTCAAGTATCGGTACGCCCTTACTCGGCTGCCACTCACCGATCACGAAAGTCGCAATAGGAAAACAAATATCACCACGCCAACCAACCAGAGCCATGCTACTTGTGTCTGTGTTAACCTACCTTACCACCCTACTACTTACTACTACCTTGCTGCTACCTTGACCGCCAAAGTGGGAATCCGAGAAATTTCTTTTACCCTGCAGGCCATTGGGTCCCTTCGCTCACAGCTCACAGCTACCTAAGTCTCTTTTGCTCTTATCCTGATCCTGATCCTTATCCTTATCCTCTTTGACAGACCCGACTCTGATCAAGACCCCATTGTCTCCGATCGAGTCTGTTCCTCCCTCAACACGAACACGATCGGATCTGCTGGTTTGACTTTGCACCTGCAGCCCAGCGCAGCCCACGTCTCACCGCCTGATCTGAGGTCGGACTTGCAGCTCCCCGAGTCACCGCCAGCCGCAACAAAGCCAGACAGAGAGACAGTCAGATAGACAAACAGACACTACATACTTCCATACTTAAACTCCCCTCACCTTCATATCCTCAGAGCCACAATGGGAAACATCCTGTCCACCCTGTCTGGTGCCGATCCCCTGGCCAAGGACCAGCTGGACAAGCAGATTGCCGAGAAGGACCAACGTATAGAAACTCTCAATGAAGAGGCCGAGGCCCTGCGGAAGAAGATCGCCGAGCTCGAGCGCCAGAGCTCGGATGCCTCCAGCAAACATGACACCGAATCAAAGGCCACCGAGAGCAAGCAGGTTGCCAACCTGCAGGAGCAGCTAGAGGAGCTCACCGAGACCAAAGAGGAGCTCGAGGAAGAGCTGGCCGACGCCAAGAAGGAGTCCGAGGCCAGCGCTGGCAAGACTGCCTCGCTCGAGGCCTCACTCGCCACTGTCAAGAAGGAGCTCGCCGACACCGCTGCCGCTCGCGATGCCCTCAAGACAGAGCAGACCACGATCGCCGACGAGCTGGCCACGGCTAAGAAGTCCGTCGCCGAGCAGAAAGAGACCCTCGCCAAGGTCCAGAAGGAAGCCCAGCGGCTACAACAGGAAAACGCCACCCTCGGCAAGGGCTCCGAGGAGCAGGTCGCCGCTATCAAGGCCAGTCTAGCCGAGGAGCAGAAGAAGCTCGACGATCAGGAGCAGGCCTACAAGAAGCTCACCGCCGACCTCGACGGGGCTAAGGCCGAGGCTGCCCAGTGGCAAGAGCGGGCCGAGACCTTGAAGACCAAGTACGAAGAGCTCACAAGCCAAGCTGAGGCCGCCAAGGGCGAAGCCGCCACCTGGAAACAGCGCGCCGAGGCCATCAAGGAGAAATATGAGACCGCCGAGTCCGAGACCGAAGAGGTCAAGGAACAGCTCGCCGAAAAGGAGAAGGAGCTCGCGGCGGCCAAGGCCAACAGCAGCAAGCTTACTGCCGAGCAAGACGCCATCAAGAAGGAGATTGCCGCATCGACGGACAAGCTGAAGGCCGCAACCGCCGACCTGGAGAAGGCCAAGGAGGAGGCATCCGAATTACAAGAGAAGCACGCTGCGGCATCGAGCGAAGCTGAGGCTGCCAAGTCAGAGGTCTCAAGCTTAAAAGAGAAGTCCAGCACCATCTTGAAGGAACTGGATGCCCTCAAGAAAGAAAAGGCGGCCGCCAGCGAGAAGTCCGCTTCTTTGGAGAAGGAGTTGGAGACAGCGAAGAAGGCATCTTCCGACCTAGAGGCGAAACTCGCATCTCTGCAATCCGAGTCGGGCGAGGCATCAAAGGCCTCTGAGTCCCTGACTCAGGACCTCGAAGCCGCCAAGAAGGCACAAGCCGACGTCCAGGCCAAGTACGACGCCCTGACCGCCGAGCAGGAGGCTGCGGGAGGCGACAAGACGAAGCTCGAGAGCGAGGTCGTTGAGCTCCAGGAGATCAACAGCAACCTCAAGGGCGAGGCCGAGAAGGCGTCACAGCAGGTCTCGGAGCTCGAAGCCAAGCTGAAGGCTATCGAGGAGGCGAGCAGCAAGGCTCAAGCCGAGGCTGCCGAGCTGCAGGCCAAGCTCAAGGCGGCCGAGGAGCAGAGCGCGGCTGCCCAGAAGGTATGACTGCTCTTTACCCCAACCCACCCCGCTTCAAGATGATGCACATGAACATGAACATAAACTCACTGACAATGGTGCAGGACAAGGCGGCCCTTGAATCCAAAGTAGCCGAGCTCGAGGCGGCCGGCCCTACCAAGAACGGCGACGACGCCAAGTCGGAGGCGCAGTCGGACACCGAGGCCGCGCCTGCCGAGGGCGAGGCGGAGGCTGAGGCGGAGGCTGAGCCCGAGGCGCCGGCCGGTGGCGAGTCCAAGTCGAAGAAGAAGAAGAACAAGAAGAAGAACAGCGCCGCCAAGGCTGCCGATGTTGTCGCGCCCGAGGTAGACGCCGCCGCTGCCTAAGCTCGCCTCGCTGATAGGCCGGTTGGCCAAAGTTAAGTTTGGTGTGGTGTGGTGTGGCGTTGGTTCCTAGAGAGGGGCAAGGGAAAGGGAAGAAGCGGAGAGAATATTCACGAGTCATGGCCATGAAGCACAACGCACGGACGGACGGGCGGCAATGACCCAACCAACCTATACTTTGCGACCACAACATCTGAACACTGACAACAACAATAACAACGAAAGACTTACAATTCCGAATCTAACTAAGAAGCAATTCAAGTTAGTCAGTAAGATGAGTAAGTTGAGTACTTTGAGTTAAGTAAGTAAGTAAGGAAGGAAATCGTCGCTGCGGGTATGAAGGATTGATGGATATGGTCGGTCTTTTTTACGCTGCCGCTGCCGCTGCTGCTGCTGTTGCTGAATGATGTAGATACCCATTGTTGTATGACTAATGATAATGCGATAAAAAAATGGAATACGATTGTTTGTTTTCATCATTGGATTGATTTATCTATTGGATGAATAGTGCGCTCTCATATTGGTGAATGTGTAGTATATGATGTGTTGAGGTGAATGGCTTAGGTAAGACTAATGATACCTTACCTACCTGATTATCTGGTAACTCGGTTGATGTTGGCTGTCACCAGGTTGCAGGTATTACAGGTGGCTGTGCCCGCAATTGACAACTTTGCATTTAGTCTAGTGGGTAAGGTGAGGTTTGACTATCTCTCTAAACATGACAGACTACTTGTTGAATGAGCATATATTCATCGTAATCGATATGATAATAGTAATGATTCAAACTACTCGGAATCGAATTCAGATTATTAGTAACAAAGATTGCTTCTTTGAAGATTGACACTCGCATCACATGCATGTGTGGGTTGCACTGGATGTGTATAGCGAACAGGTGGGAGCAACTGTAAGAGTTCCATGCCACTCTTGATAAAATTTACAATTCAAATCAATCAACCAAACTACTGTACTTGACACACATAAACTCCATTAAAAGTAATTGTCTGAAGCTCAACAATTTTGATTTCAACTAATGAGTATACGAGTGTACTTAATAGCAATAGTAGGCGCCAAGGAAAGGCTAGAATTGGACCTAACTGTCCTATTGAAAATCATGTAAAGGCCTGTGCACCTATATGGATTGGACACATATACATACGCCACGCCTGCATTATGCACCCTACCTTATTCGGGCAAGGCATGATATATTAGCTGGCGCAGATGAAGGTACCTAGGTAATTACTCACTCCTAATTCCTACTACCTGCTTTGCTTTCGTCTAGAGACTGTAGAGTATTTCGAAGTATCTAGAAGGCAGGCAAATCACATGCTCGGAAAGTAGAGATCGATATCCACTACCTCCGGCACGTGCGGAGTTAATATGGAGGGGAATGTACCCAGACAGGAGAAAGTACCTGGCGTGAGATTCACCGACTGGGGTACCTAACCTAACAGTCGAGGCAGTTACGTCTTTTCCATCTCCACGTCTGCTTCTTCCACCACCGGCTTCTAGAATCCCAGCCAGCCCGGTCCATCAACACCACCACCACGACACCGCAACAGCACAACAACACAACCTCGGCTGCCGCGCTCTCCCCTTTGCTTCACCCCACGGGTACGGGAACCCGTGTCTCTACCTTACCACATGAGCGCCGACACTGTCCACGCCACCACCCAATTCGCATCCCCGACCACGCCGCCTCGGCCTGCGATCGCGCCCATCTCGACATAACATCCTCGGCGTCCCATCCCTCATCCCATCGTGGTGCCATCGCACCACACCCCGACATAGCAATCATGGCCGACCGGCCGCCGCTCGTCGACGACAGCCAGATCAAGAGCGCCCAGCTGCTCTCGCCCCTGCCCTTATACCTGCACACCTACGTCTGGCCCTTCGCCATCCTGTGGCCCATCTTCGCCCGCTACTACTACACGCCCGAGCTCTACGAGAAGCACATCGCCTCGTCGGAATGGACCTTCGTCTGGTGCGGCACCATCATCACCCTGCAGAGTCTGGTCTGGCTGAGCACCAACTGGAGCGTCGACCTCAAGGCCACCTTTACTGCTACCAAGGCGAAGGCCCTCGGAGAAGATGCCCGCCTCATCAAGCTCATTCCTATCGCTAATGCTGGTTCTGCGGAGATATGCGCCATTACGCAGCAAAAGGTAATCTCCATTCTTGACGTCTCATGCCTTTGCCTTTCTTTCTTCCCATTTCACAAGCTCACCATCTCCCTTTCGCCCTGTTTCTTCATCGTCTTTCATGCCAGAGAGAGAGGGAGGGGGGAAGAGAGAGTTTGCCTCGGGCAGCATTATTGCAACATCAAACTACGGCCTCGAGAGGCGCTCGCACATGAAAAATCTCGCTTGCTAACATGAATCCCCGTCTTCCCAGGTAAACGATGCCACCACCTTCACCTTCCTCTTCCAGAAGCGCCGCTTCTTGTACGATGCCGCCCAGAAGTCTTTCCGCCCACTTACCTACGACATCGATGCCGAACCCAAACCCCGTGTCGACAAGTTTCAGGCTCACAGAGGTATCGCCACTGACGCCGAGCTGTCCAGACTTGAGCAATACTACGGCACCAATACCTTCGACATTCCCGTGCCCACCTTCACCGAGCTTTTCAAGGAACATGCCGTCGCCCCCTTCTTCGTCTTCCAGATCTTCTGTGTCGGTCTTTGGATGTTGGACGAGTACTGGTACTACTCCCTCTTCACCCTCTTCATGCTGGTCGTCTTCGAGAGCACCGTCGTCTGGCAGCGCCAGAGGACCCTGACCGAATTCCGCGGCATGAGCATCAAGCCCTACGAGATATTCGTCTACCGCCTAGGCAAGTGGTCGGAAATCCTCAGCGACAAGCTGTTGCCCGGTGACCTGGTTTCCGTCGGCCGCACCAAGGAGGACAGTGGCGTCGCCTGCGACATGCTGCTCGTCGAAGGTACTGCCATCGTCAACGAAGCCATGCTGTCCGGCGAGAGTACACCACTGCTGAAGGATTCGATCCAGCTACGGCCTGGCGATGCGGTTATCGACACCGAGGGATTGGACAAGAACTCACTGCTCTGGGGTGGTACCAAGGTCCTGCAAATCACACACGGAAACCCTGACGAGGAACGGCCCAAGCTCGCTTCTGGTGTTTCCTTGCCGCCAGATGGCGGGGCTATGGCTGTCGTCATCAAGACTGGTTTTGAGACGTCGCAAGGTAGCCTCGTCCGTACCATGGTTTACTCCACCGAACGTGTCTCGGCCAACAATGCCGAGGCCTTGTTCTTCATCTTGTTCCTCCTCATCTTCGCCCTGGCTGCCTCTTGGTATGTGTGGGACGAGGGTGTGAGGCGGGACCGCAAGCGATCGAAGCTTCTCCTCGACTGTGTCTTGATCGTCACCAGCGTCGTGCCTCCCGAACTGCCCATGGAACTCAGCCTTGCCGTTAACACGAGTCTGGCTGCCCTAGCCAAGTACGCCATCTTCTGCACCGAGCCGTTCCGTATTCCCTTCGCCGGTCGTGTAGACGTGGCCTGCTTCGACAAGACTGGTACCTTGACCGGCGAGGATCTCGTCGTCGAAGGTATTGCCGGTTTAGGTCTTGGGGCCAGCGGCACTGACACTCCTCGTGAAACCGATGGTGCTCACAGCCACATGACTCCTGTTGCCGAGTCTGGTATGGAAACGACTCTTGTGTTGGCGACGGCCCACGCTCTCGTTAAGCTGGAAGAAGGCGACATCGTGGGTGACCCCATGGAAAAGGCGACTCTGAGTGCTCTAGGCTGGGGTCTCGGCAAGAACGACATACTTGCGGCCAAGGCGAACTCTGCGAATGCCTCTTCTGGTGCCAAGCCGACTGTTGGAACTGTCCAAATCAAGCGCCGTTTCCAATTCTCCTCCGCCTTGAAGCGCCAGAGTTCGGTGGCCACAGTCAATGCGGCCGATCCCAAGACGGGCCGGAAGACGCGGGGCACGTTTGTTGGAGTCAAGGGCGCCCCTGAGACGATTATGAAGATGTTGGTAACAGTACCTGCAGATTACGAAGAGACCTACAAATACTTTACTCGACGGGGTTCCCGTGTCCTCGCCCTTGCTTACAAGCAGTTGACAGTCGATAGCGAGCTAGGTTCAGGCAAGATTAACAACCTCAAGCGGGATGATGTCGAGGCTGAACTGACCTTTGCCGGTTTCTTGGTGCTTCAATGCCCCCTCAAGGATGACGCGAAGCAAGCTGTGCAGATGCTGAATGAAAGCAGCCACCGAGTCGTCATGATTACTGGAGACAACCCGCTTACTGCTGTTCACGTTGCGCGCGAGGTCGAGATTGTGGACCGAGACGTATTGATTCTGGATGCACCCGAAAAGAACGATGGAGATTCGACGCTCGTCTGGCGCAGCGTTGATGACAAGATCAACATTGAGGTGGACGCATCGAAGCCTATCGACCCCAAGATCATCGCATCCAATGACATTTGCGTTACCGGCTACGCACTCTCTCAGTTCAAGGACAACAAGAGCGCATGGCAATCTCTGCTCCGCTATGCTTGGGTTTACGCCCGTGTATCTCCCAAGCAGAAGGAAGAGATTCTGCTCGGCCTCAAAGACATGGGCTACTTCACGCTGATGGCTGGAGACGGCACAAATGACGTCGGCGCTTTGAAACAAGCCCACATTGGTGTCGCCTTGCTCAACGGAACACAGGACGACTTGAACAGAATCGCCGAACACTCGCGCAACACCAAGATGAAGGAGCTGTACCAGAAGCAGGTCGAGCTCATGGCCCGATTCAACCAGCCTGCGCCCCCTGTGCCTGTCATGATTGCCCAACTGTACCCGCCTGGACCCACGAATCCCCACTACCTAAAAGCCATCGAACGAGAGGCGCTAAAGAAGGGTGTCACACCGGAAGAGTATGCCATAACGAATGGGTACGGCCTTGAGGGTCTCAACTCGACTACCGCTGTACAGCCAGCTCAGGCGGCTGCCAACCCCCGACAAGATCAGATGAACAAGGCGGCTGGATTCGCTGATAAGATGACGAGCACACTCATGGAACAAGAGCTGGATGACAATGAACCTCCGGCGCTCAAACTGGGTGATGCTTCTGTTGCCGCACCGTTCACGAGCAAGCTGCGCAACGTCATCGCCATTCCCAACATCATCCGTCAAGGTCGCTGCACTCTCGTCGCCACGATTCAGATGTACAAGATTCTGGCCCTGAACTGTTTGATTAGTGCCTACAGTCTGAGTGTCCTGTATCTCGAAGGTATCAAATTTGGAGACGGTCAGATCACCATCAGCGGTATGCTCATGAGCGTCTGCTTCCTGTCCATCTCCCGCGCCAAGTCGGTCGAGGGACTATCCAAGGAACGTCCGCAGCCCAACATCTTCAACTTTTACATCATCGGCTCGATTCTCGGCCAGTTTGCTGTGCATATTGTGACCTTGATCTACATTGCTAGATTCTGTGATAGACTCGAACCGTAAGTTCTGCCCTCTCTTGCTTTACAACCAACCACCTACCCAGAGTGATCACTAACTGCGTCATCGCTATAGCCGTTCCGAAATGGTCGACCTCGAAGCCGAATTCGCGCCCTCGCTGCTGAACAGCGCCGTCTACCTCCTGCAACTCATCCAGCAGATCTCCACGTTCGCCGTAAACTACCAAGGCCGTCCCTTCCGGGAGTCTCTCCGCGAGAACAGAGGCATGTTCTGGGGCATCGTCGGCGTGTCGGCGATTGCCTTTTCGTGCTCGACGGAATTCGTGCCGGAGATCAACGAGCAGATGAAGCTTGTCAAGTTCACCGACGAGTTTAAAATGACCATGACGTCCGTCATGGTGTTGGATTACGTGGGTTGCTGGGTCATCGAGGTGGTGCTGAAGAAGCTGTTCAGCGACTACAGACCACGGGATATTGCGGCGAGACGGCCGGATCAGCTGGAAAGGGAGGAGAAGCGGAAGGCGGTCGAGAGAGAGGTCAAGGATGCGGAGGAGGAGAAGAAGAGGTTGGAGAAGGTGCAGGAGTTTGAGAAGAAGGTCGAGGAGAGGAGACAGAAGATTCAGGAGTGGGCTAATAAGCGGTAGTGGGACCCTGGGACCTGGGCTTGGGGGTTTAGGGGGGGAAGATGGGTTCGGTTGGATTTAGAATTGGGGGAGTGTGTGATTGATGTCGGTTAGAGGAGATCTCTCTGGCTGTCTATGTGGGCTTTCTGGTCGGGCTGTATGGTTTAGAGCAGAGTAAAAAGGTGTTAGAAAGGACTACTACTACCAATAAATAACATAGACTTGTATAATACTTATTAGTCGAATGGAATACCAACTCTACTACTATTCTTGGGGGTTATCTTTGGGGAAACGTGAGGGAGGTTCTGGTTGCTGTTTGGAGCTGGTGGGTGCCCTGTGGTTGTTGGTACAAGCTCACCCAGTGGGTCCACAGCACTCGGAGTTAGATCGTATTTCCCTTGCATAGAACCTACCTACATCTTCTCCATTATCAACACAACTTCTCTTGAACCCCTCGCCTTGACTCATTTCATCCCCATTGCGCTCAAGGTCATTCTCACATTGTTTATTCAGACTCCCTCACTGTCACAGAGAGATGGGCCTACACTACGTTCTTTAGATAATAAGACCAGGGGAGTAGTAGTCCACTTCTTCCCGCTTATCAATAGCTTCTTTTTACTCCTTTTATACACTTAGAAACTTAACTTCGGGATAATCTGAATCTAGGTTACGAGTTCCCTTTTAAAGACTGCACTGGCTATTCTTCCTATGAGTGATCGCGTACTCACTTGCGTGACACTCCATACATCATGACTACCATCACAAACTTGCCGTGTGAAATCATTGCCGGCATCTTCCGAAAGCTCGACCACATCCAGTTCCTTCTCCCTTCCATTCTCACATGTCGACACTTCTACTTGTCGTATAAAGAAAGCCCAAGCTTGGCGTTCGATATAACACATCATGAGATAAGCCCAGCGCTTCTCCCTTACTCCATCGCAGTATTGGAGGCATCGCGCATGACGCGCAATCGCACATCCATCCAAGAACTACTCGACACACTATACAACGAGCCAGCTGCCTTGACGCAACGATTACACGACATTCCCTTGGCCGGCTTGACCGAGATGGCAGTCACGCACGGCCTAGTCAAGCACTTCGCTGATGCATTCGCGTCGGACGCTTGGTCTCTCGTAATGAGTCATAGCCCTGTCCAGGGCGAAAGCGAAAGCGAGGGCGAGAGGCCATCAGGAGGCTTCGGCCTTTCTCCAACAGAGCAGTTTCGTTTCTACCGAGCTTTCTACCGCATTGAGTTGTTCTTGCGGCTATTCCGAGGCGACCCAACAGCAATTCGACGGTCGAACATCTTCGAAGACGAGCAAGTCGAGATGTTCTTGTCCAGACACCCCCCCTGGGTCAATGAGCAGCTGGGCTGTGTCCACGACTACATCGAGAAGAGATTCTCGCACGCGTCTCGTGATGTCCTGGCCCACGACATAGAATTCGGCGAGTTCGGCATCGACTACATCACCGATGGTTGCGAGAACCGGTGGAAGCAAAGCTAGATCGCCCGAGGGCTCGCCTTCATTCAGCAGCTAGAACAAGCCGCGCCGTCGTATGACGAGCAGCGGGCGCTGCTGAGTTCCACCGCCGCTGTTGGGACCGGTCAGGTAGAACTCCACCAAGCGCTTACCAAGTCGTGCGAAAGCGAAGGTGGAGACGACGGCGGAAGCTGGGAAATCCTCGCAGACTACAGCGAGGACGAGATCAAGGCGCTAGAGCCACGGCGCGATGCAGAGGACGAAGACACCGGGCCATTCACAGTCTGGAAAGCGGCCCACGACCAGTCGGCCCGCGAGGCATGGGTCCTCCTGGCTGACAATGGCTTGCTTCGCCGGTGTGCCTATGTGCTGTGGGACGCAGCGCGTATCCAGCGATATGATCTGCTGCAGACTTTTGATAAACTCTCGCAGAGACCGTTTACGACGGAATCCTGGGATGTGGAGGCTCATGAGGCTATGGCTTATTCGTTTGTGCGGCGGTCGAAGATTTGGCAGAAGGGTGGGAGGGGATATTGGGATGGGGAGTGAAGACGATTCAGATCGAAAATCATAAATTAAGTGTTAATTACCGCTCGGGACTACTTTCATTCCTCTGCCTCCTCGAGTAGGGTTTGGACTGGCCACCCAAGCCTTGTATGCTTCCATCTTATCATTGTGAAACATGGAAGAGTAATGTGTTGGACAAGATAATGATCAGATAATGTATCAAAAGCAGATTGGCCGTGAATACAGAATGTTCGGCTCCTAGTAATACAGAATGGTTTGAAGTTTATTGTCATGGATGAATCAACGTGCACGCGCTACGACGTACTATATGTACTTACCTCTTAAGTATAAGCATAGGTCACCACTTACCATATGGAGCGCCGTATCAACGCGAAGCAATACTAAACTGCCACGATCTCCTGATAGGAACAGAGCTTGGGATGATTAACTGGAGTATGAAAGGCTTGGTACTTATAGTTAATCAGGCACTGATCAAAGATACACTCACTCATTTGGGATGATACATCAACTATAGGAGATGCATAAGCTCACTTGTTATATAGACTTACCGAGTTCCAAATGGGAGGTGATGCAAAAATTGGTTGTGTTATCGAAGGGTGGAGAGAAAAGATGGAAACAGAGTCTCAACTTACATGTGTGATTTGAGCATGCCATCTATCGTGCCCACGCTCCCAAAACCCCGGGTCGTTGTTGGCCAGAGCCTTTAATATGTCTTTCTCTTCTTCTTCTGACCAGAAAAAAGACATACCGCCGTGGTGGTGGTGACAAATCCCAACGACCGGACCGATGATGTCACGAAACTGTACACTGGTAAAAATATTGGCTGGTTCTGGGACATGCGTAGCCTCCTCTTGTAATCTGAAGAAACGATCGCCGTTGAGGAACGGCTGGGCCTGATATCTTTGTCGCCTGGTCAGAGGTTGGACGGCGGGATCTCGTATGTAATAAGTAAGACAATCCATGTTCCTGGATTGCTCTATCATACAATCGTAGCAATCACCGTCAAGCCTCGCAACCTCTCTAAGCCATGCGTTAATGATGGCCCGCTGGTCTCGTCCATCTGTAGTTGCTTTTATAACCGTTGTTGCTAGATTAAAGCCGTAGCAAGCCAAGCAGTTTGTAAGCACCTCAGTGTTCTTTTCATACCAGCTGCGAAAAATAGATTGCTTTCTGATGTTCCATGTACCATAGGAGACCTCGGCCGTTGGGTCAATATGGGCATATCTATCTTTATCGCCGAAATCAGATGTTACCAATTTGGTAGCGGTATCCGCATACTCGGGATTGCCGCACTGGATAATTGTAGCCTTGTATAGAGACTGGAGGTAGGCGCGGACGCAAGACATGTCTCTTTTCTCTTGGTTTGTAAGACCGTGTTTAAGATGGCGCGGCCAACCCTCAGGCTCCAACCACCGAAGGAACTTGCTCATAAGGTCGTACCGCAAGAAGGCCTTAAAAAGCCGGCGTCGCTCTGCCTGGCTGCGTTTGGCTGCGTCGAATCTGTTGCGGGTTATAACGCGGTCTTGAAACAATAAATGGCCCTGTTGATTTGGCAAGCAAAGATATTCTCTCGGAGGGCATGCAGCTGTTGCTTTCGTGAGGTAATCTTCAATATGAAATAACAGTTGGTGATACAGATCGTCAATCTTGGTTTGAAGGTTTCCATCTACTGGGCTTCCAGAGGTCTTTGCTTTTTTCCAATTTTTTCCATACCACCCTGCCAACCACATTCCGTGATGAGTGTGAACGAGTAATGAGGAAAAGTCCGATGACCACCCCGGACGCCCGTAAAAGACAGCCTTATCAGAAGTGGGAAACAGGATAACCGCTATTGCATCGTTCATCATGCCCTCGTCGAAGTCGGTATCAGCGGAGAGTAGATGTCGGTAGATGTACTCACTTGAAGCGTTGTACGAACGTAGGATCGCAGGCGAAGCCTGGGCTAATTGGAGGATCGAGTGCTTGGAGCCGGTAGCGAGGAGAATCTCCAAGTGGAGCTCGGGGGGTAGTTTGTCGAATGGGTCCATCGCGATTGGAGCGAGATTGAATCTGGGTAGGAACAATGGCTTGGACCTTGCAGGTCGCGGTTATTGCAGTTTTGAAAATCACTTAACACGGTGGATTACGAAAAGATAGGAACAGGTATGGGGAAGAGTCGGGCTTTTATACCTCGGAATTTCAGTGCGCCGACTGTTGCCTTGTGGGATCCCCTAGGTACCTAGGTAATTAAGCTTTCACCCTACACTGCGAGATCTGCATGTCGAACAAACTTAAAGTGAGAGATAATAAATACGTTAGGCATGACGAATGTGTAAGGCGTGATACGTAACTTAATATTATGTAAAGGCTGACATAATACCTGCCTGCCTAAGTTCATCACACCTTATAACAACAACCTTGTTGGTCCTATTCTAGATCAGTACCTAAGTCAGTTTCTTGATGTCAGTCACATGCGCGTCCGCTCTCTGACCCACTCCAACAGAGAATCTTCCGCTCTCCAGTTTATCTAGGGCAGAGCGGACGGGCAGTTGTTGTTGTTGTTGCTGTTATAGCCACCACGGTTGTTATTGTTGTAACCGCCGCGGTGGTGGTTGTAGTTGTAGTTTTGAGTTGGTTGCCTTTGTTGGCTTACTAAATCATTGTTGGCAAATATGCCTTTGGGCAGCTATTGCACTGGTAAGTATAGTTGAGTGGAGGTAGATGTTGGCATATAGTATTGTAAATATTCCTTTAATCGTAGAATAACTATCATATAATGCATAAACGATATTTAAATAACTACTATAAATAAGTAATAATGAGAAAATAAGCATTATGTATTACTTTCTACGGGGGGTATAAACTACAAGGAACCTGGTCGGAAGTTTCTTATCTAATTTGTATGGCACCTCGGAACCGCACACTTAATATGACTCCCCCTTGACGGGATGCCGAGTTCTCTGGAGGTTATGGTTGTATGTGATAGTTGTGGCACTAGATAGCTATTATGTTTGAGAGCGTAGGTACTCTCTCGCAATGTATTTCCAGGTAGTATAACCCCAGCTGTTCACATACTTGGACCGAATCACTAGGCCCTCCATTTGCAATATGGAATGATTAGGAGTGTTAGAGATTGTTAATAGTGATGATAATATACTGCGAGATTCACATCAATGGTTTGCTGATTTAACTGACGATAAGCAATACTATTGGTTGCGATCGACGGGTGTCCAGGATTATAAGTGACAAAAGGAAAGATATTTAAGCATTATAAGCGCACTATTATTCAGTGAACTGATTCTTATCCTACTGCGCGCGATATGTGGAAAGGACCTTCTGATATATATGATCAGCTTATGGCAGTGCATTGACCCCTCGACCTTTGACCCCTTCACAGATTAGACTCGGAAAGATTTTGTAATATCTCTCACAGTGCACCCGCTATTAATGTGATCTAACACCAAGTCTATGGTGGTGGTAATTGCGCCGGGAGCCTGCCACTCGGTGGTAATTATCGCCATCGAAATAGAAATACCGGACAGACTGGTCTGAACCGGCGGTTATAATGGTAATCAAATATTGTGAAGATATCGTTGTTGATCGAGAGCAGAGCGTTCTCGCATGACACGTCTGTGTTCCGGCCTAAAAGATTCAACAAGCGGTTGGGACGATACTCGTCTTCCAAGACGCTGGTGTCGTTGGTAGTAGTGGTGACGAGCTCGTAACTCTGTGTTAGTATGTTGACGAAGAGAACGATCACGACCGCGACGAGCAATACTGCTGCTACTAGAGGAGTGAGCCACTTGTAGGGGTATTCCCTTTTGAGCGGATAGGAAAAGCGATACATGGTGTCGAGCGGTTTGGCAATTGTTGTTCAGTTCTTTTGTTGGCACGATTCTCTGAGATTTTCCATGATTTTCTCGAGATCTGTCTGTTACGAGGGAACTAAGCTTGCTATCTCGAAGCGACACGCACCCCTTTATTACTTCCAAGCTGTTCCAATTGTTCTTTTGTCTTTTAATGATCAAGTCCTAGTCAAGGGTTGTCCAGCTCAGCTCACTTCTGTGCCAATTGTTACTTCTTATAGAGTTGTGGTCCTCTTCGTGGCCCCCAGGTTTTATTTTTTTGACCCCCAGATTAATTTCTCAGCCTCCAAGTTTCATTCCTTACCTCATAGGTCCTAAACTCCATCTACTATGTAACGTCGGTCCCCTACTTTCCGGCCACCCCTGCTTTCCGGCCACCTAACACTAAATACTACCGCCATCACGCACCATCTTCATCATCACTTTCGGAGTTATCTACACTAACTATAATACAATCTTCGGCTTCACTAGGTAAACCAGACTCGCTAGATTTATTATAACTATCTTTAACATCGCTAGCGGCAATTTACGCCCGCCGGATATCGTTAATACTAGTAAACTTAAACTAAGGGCTTAATTCTACCTTTTTCCGCTTTTAAAGAATTGCGGCTTTAAATTTAGCTTTTTAGGCTTTATTTTTATAGTATATAAAAGCTAACTAAGTGTTTTTTTTAATAAATACCTTTTTAATTTTTAAAAACAATAGTTGTTAGGTAGTAAAGCTTTCTATAGTAATAGTATATATATTTAATTATTAATAAAGGTCTTAGAAGTACTAAGAAATAAACTATATAACTTTTATAGCCTCTAGATCTATTAATTCTAATGGATTATTAACCTAACTATTAGTTAAAATACTTTTTAGAACCGTTTATACTTTTTAAAAAAGCTTTTTTAAAAAAAAAAGCTTAATAATAAATGTTTTACTAAAACTAGCCATAACCCAGTAGCTTTTTAACTAAATAAAATATTTAATAATATAAACGTATCTAAATAGGCTTTACGATAGTATTTAAGGAAATTTTGCTTACTAGCAATAGAAAAATTATATAAATAGGTAATATACCCAAAATATTTATAATAGGCCGTTTTTAAAAAAAAAAATACCGTAATATTAAAGGGCTAAAAGATATATAAAGCATAAAAAAGCAAAAATAATAGTTAGATATAATTCTAATAATACTTCTATATAAAATCGACTGTTATATAGCTTTTATAGCTGTTAAAAATCAGAAGCCTGGTTTCGGAAGGGTTTTTAGGTTAGGTTAACAGGATAAAAACCTTCCGGACCTATTCTAGCCCAATAGAATTGTTTATCCATCCCTTTTTCTAATAATCCTATTTCTAGCTTTTAAAAGGCTTAAGATCTAAAGAATACTACTATTATTATAATAAACTATTTTTAAAAATTACTAAAAAAGGTAAAAAAGTCCTAATAATAGAAATACACTTAATAATAAATAACTAAGTCCTTTTTTTAAGTATTTTTCGCTAGAGAACGGCTTTCTAGGCCCTTTTAAAGACTAAGCTATTTTTACCTATCTTTTCTATTATACCGATCTTATTTATATTATACCTATTTTTTAGTTTAATAGCTTTAACGGCCGGGATTGCTAGGCGTTAGAACTATTTTTAAATAATATCAGTTATTATTTTATTTAAACGCCGAAAATCGATAGACCGGCTTTTATAAACTTAAATCGATAGGTTTCTAGCTAGAAAACGGGAAACCCAATACTTTCCGAATAATACGTTAAGCCTTTAGGCCTATAGTACGCAGCTAGTAAATTCCCGTAGCTTTGCGTAGCTTGGAGGAAGCCCTAGGTCGGATTAAAAGAGTACCTATTGGGCTAGTCTTTTTTTAGTAGTAGGGTCGACTTTTTAAAAGTAGTTAAAGTTTTTTTTTCTAGCTGAACGACCGCTGATACGCTTTTAAAAGGTAGCTCGAGGGATACCCTATTTAAAAGTGGCCTTGCGAATGCTACGGCCCGCTCTAACTGTAACTATTACAGAATCAACATTTTTTTCGGTATATCGAGCTATTGATAGGTCCTTTTAGGCTGTGTAAAGTATGATAGGCTTTGATAAAGAATTGCGTACATGGTGGTTGTGTGAAGTGAGAGATGCAAAAGGCGGTGTGGGCTAAAATGGGTGGCCGGAAAGCAGGGGTGGCCGGAAAGTAGGGGACCGACGTTAACGAGCTGTGATGAATTGCGTGCAGACTCGTTGCATTCTATGTATAGGATCCGAGAACTTTGCGATAGTTAACCCACATACGAGGCCTTTAGGTTGACAAGAAAGGTGATCTTTTGGCGTTGCGTAGGTCTAGCGTTGTACAGAATAAGTTAACAGCCTCTGGACTTATTTGGTGGGCATTTGCCTTATGGTCCTATGTTTTAGGACTTGGGTTCATTGTGCTAAATATTTATAGTACTCAGTCAGGGGTCCGCTCGTCTTCCCATGATGAATTTGCATTCATGGTTTATTGACCAACAAGCCTGCGATGTCCGAAAAGCACAGACTGGGATCAACTGAGCCACCGGGTATTGATCGACGCACCACCCCAAAACCATGGTGATTGTATCTCGGTGAGACCGCCCTATCTACATTCGTAGTCAGAGTTCAGGGTGAAGATGTCAGGCCTCCGTGGCGGTGGTTGCGATGAGCGGAGGAGGCTCGCGTGCTGCGTTTCGCCCCAGACCTTGAACAATGGAGCGATGGAATGTAACTTGCGGTCAGAGAAAAAGACAAGAGGAGTATGACCGACTCGACAGAAGTTCGATACCATAATCGTGGCCAACGTAGTATAGGGGGCTAGACTGGCGTGCCTGGTAAAGCGAGAATCGAGGAAAACTCCACGGATTTGATGCCGACGTGCCGGGACGTACGCTCTTCCCTTGCGAAACCCGGTGCTGTCAAAGGCCAATCAGCTTTAGGCCAAAGAGGAGATACGGTTCCCCTTAAATCTGGTAATAATGTAAATGACAAGTCGGCTGCTCCACGTCCTGGTTGCTTCAGCTGGGAGCATCTCCTTCCACGCCAGCTACCCCCTCATCACCACCACCACGCTTTGTGCCGCCCACCTGGCGCAGCTCCGGACGCCAACAGCATCTTCCACCGTCCACAACTATCCATCACTCTTGACGCCTCATTCTGGACACACCGGGTGCAGCAGGTGGTCGCCTCAGAACCGGCAGCGAAACACGCCGTGCTGACCATCAGCTCTCTCTATGAGCAGTTCCAGGCAAGGGAGATGAATATTGAATGTCCGCTTCCCAACCGTCCACACCTACATATAAGGCCACATGAAGTGGGGTGAGGCGATCATTTAATGATCATCACAAGGGCCAGGGTAATTAGCTGTACGCTGGATACTACGACCCTGGGGAATACCTGCCCTTGTATGTACACTACAACTGCATAATATGAGGCGTGCTAGCGACAAATTACCACGATAAAGAAACGGTTCCTATCATCTCCCTGCTCTTCACCTGCGTTGAGCTTCTCCTCGGCGATGCCGCGGCAGCCCAGAGGCATTGATCTGTAATAGTGCGGCGCAGCTTGACCCTAACCTTGCCGCAATGTTCCGTCATCTGAGCGTCTTTGCTTTTTATTCTGGGCACACCGAGTGATCAGACAAGCTGATATTTCCCCCCCCCCATGCTCACCTGATAATACATCCCCGAAAGGGTTAGAGACCCTACTCCTAGAAACAGGGTAGGTACTTAACGCCACATCTACGCTATACTTACTATTAGGGTTAGGGTTAGATCTAGGGTTAGTAGTTAGGGTTTGGGTTAGATCTAAAGTTTGGGTTAGATTTAGTATTTAGGTTAGATCTAGTATTTGGGTTCTTAGAATGTATATATTATTATATAAGGTGGCTTATATATATGTACTTTTGTAGCTATAAGTAGGGTTTCAACCCCCATGTATTATCAGGTGAGCATGGGGGGGGGAAGTATCAGCTTATGTGTAGACTCGGGCACACCGGAGCATCGTTTCCCAGGCCCTGTAGGGCTGAGAACGACGTTTCAGCTCAGCACATCACTCTGCGAAGTACCCCCGAAGCCCGTCGGGCTCTTGGTCGCCTTTGACGAAGCATGATATGGTTTTTAAGATATTCAGAAAGGTTCGCACTGCTCTTTCAAAGTTAAGGACTTGAGTCTAGAAGACCCTCGTAGGGCTTTACCGATATTACGGCATGACCCGGATCTGACCAACGTTCGTTTCAGATCGCTCCACCCTTCACCATATTCGGACTCGAGCAATATATCTTCAACATAGGATGAGAATCTTAGAAGTCACGCGAATGCTAGAATACAGACTATGTAAGTAACTGTGAGATCTAGATAGCATATTCCAGCTTTTCGCATCGTGTTCATATTCTCTGCTGTGGTTTTATCAGCAGTTGAAGTGGTAGATGGGTGTCTGAAATCTTGGTCTGGCCAGGCCTCTTGCGTGACCATCCTGGTAGTTGTGGAGGTGGTTATCTGTACTAACAAGGATCTGGAGTATGGCTTTCCTATTTCGTGCAGCCCTGTGCCGCCCCGCCTCCCAAAAGTCCCCCTTAATATAGTAACCTATCGTCAGTTCTTCAACTCGCACCATGTATCCTGATGTTGCATCTTGATGGTTACCATACACAACAGGTGGCGGGGTAATGCCCACCTACCTCACGAAATGTTGACCTATTTCGTGATGATATTGGCGCCCTCCATCTCCATCCATTTGTGATCCTCCAGTATATGAAGATGGGAACAATGGCCTCCGTGAATTAAAAAACAACCTCTCATCACTCTCCTTCCAGTCCTGTGTATGCGCAATCTGGAAGACTATATGCAGTCGTGCTGAAGCCATTGAATACCAACCGCCCCCGCACACAGCCAAACAGCCAAACCGCTTCAATCATGCGTCCCTCTCTGCCCCTGTTGATAGGGACAGCATCCGCTCTCGGGGTGACGAAGCGCACCGATGGCGGCAGCAATGGCAATGACTGCGTTTTGTTTGGGCCCGAATTTCCAGCAGCCTCGCAACTTTCCGGCAGCAAAACTCTCGCCGATGCTGTTCAGAAATTCGAAGCCCGGTTAACCAACAGCAGTTCGACTCTTGGCTCCAAGGACACCGCCTGGGCCGTGGCACTGTTTTCTTCCAAGGAGAATCGGACCTTGTATGAGTATTACCATACACCTTCCGTCGATGTCGGAGTCGAGAAGGTGGACAAAGACTCCATCTTTCGCATCGGCAGTATCTCCAAGGTGTTCACTGTGTGGTCCTTCCTGATCGAGGCGGGCGATCGCTACTACAATGAGCCAATCACCAAGTACCTCCCCGAGCTCAAGAGCAACCCCAACAAAGCCCCGGATGATAGTGTATACGATGACATCAACAATGTACAATGGGACGATGTGACAATCGGTCAGCTCGCCAGCCAGGCGGCGGGTATCCCGCGCGAGTGTAAGTCTTCGACATGTTTCAAATCTATTCTGCGTCGCTGACATGTGATATTGACAGCTACTCTCAACGAGCTGGTAACCATCTTAACTCCCGAAGAGATCTCTGCAGGGCTGGGACTAGCACCCCTTCCAGAGGGGGATGAAGTGACATGCGATATTGACAGCGTACACTTTTGCTCTCGGGAAGGTATATCAGCATCCAACACACTCGCTTCAGGATTTTGTACTGACAAAATGAGCGGCAGAAACCATCCGCTTGCTCACAAAGCAACACCCGCTATACGCATCGCAGCAAGGCCCTGTTTATAGCAATATCGCCTTCACCTTGCTTAGCTATGCGCAAGAAGCAATAATGGGTCAACCTGCGGATGACACAGTGGAATCCAGCATCTATAAACCGTTAGGGATGACGTCTAGCTCCTTTAAGACTACGCCCAAAAGCCACGGCGTCATCCCCGGCGGCAACGCGACAGAGGTTGGCTGGGACCAGGATATCGGAGAGGTTGCGCCAGCAGGCTCCATGTACGCCTCGACAGCCGACATGGTCAAGGCGGGACAGGGCATACTACAATCGACGCTCTTGTCCCCAGCCGAGACGCGTCGTTGGCTTACGTCGCGTATCCAGACGGGCTACGTCGGCGTGGCCGTTGGAGCACCATGGGAGATGCGCTACCTCACCAGTCCGAACAATCACGTAACAGACTATTATACCAAGCAAGGCGATATCGGCACTTACAACACAGCCATGGCTCTCTCGCCTCAGCACGATCTCGGTTGGATTGCAATGGCGGCATCTGCCCCCGGAAGCGCGGACGACGTTCGGGGAGAGCTGTTCAACGCTTTTACCGACTTCTTCATCCCCATGGCCGAGGACCAGGCGAAGGACGAGGCCGCGGTCAGGTTCGCCGGGACATACGAAGACGCCGCCTCCAACAGCTCAATCACCATCGTCGCCGGAGACGACGGGCGAGCCGGCCTGGGCGTGACCTCTCTTTTCGCGCGCGGCGTCGAGATCACGGGCACGGAAAGCTTTTTCGCCGCGGCCTTTCCTAGCGGAGAATACTTCCCACGCATGTATCCGTCCCAGCTCCGGACGGTCAAGAAGACCGAAGACGGCGCCGGAACGTACGACGCGCGGCTGGGCTTCCGGGTCACGTCCTTCAAGGAGGGCTCGGGCGATCGCCTCGAAGACCCCTGCTTGTACGCGTGGGTTGGGCACGCGCAGCTGCTGTACGGCTCTGTTGCGTACGATGACTGGGTGTTTGAGATGAGCGAGGATGGCAATGCTGAGGCCATCGATCTGAGGATGTGGAGGCTCAAGCTGACACGAGTCAGGGATTAGGTGCCAGGGACTAGGCATCGGCAATGATCAATCCGGTTTTTCTGAGAGGAGGCTTGGAGACGTCTTCTATCGATTGTTGGCTACAATCGGTCGCTAAATTTGTATCTCTTCAATATTTAATTTCTACTTTACCTTTGCATTATTCTGACAGCTGGATCTCCTGCATTGGCTTATATATTTTTGCACGACAAAATGAAGTTCTTCGTGGCTTCGCTAGAAGACCTTCATTTCCTACATATATATGTACATATTACCCTATCCTAGCCAGTGACTCCGCACCCCGTCGTGACAACCTCGTTTGAACAAGCGGTTAACAGCTCAAGAGAAGCTGCATGATATAATTCAAAAAAAATGTCTTTCGCAACTTAGAACAAAACAACACTTATCGCACATTTTATTATTGTCCACCTATACCACTCCGGTCCTCGTGTTTTCCATCATTCTATTCAAACCTTGCGCGAAAGACCTTGATATAAGCATTACGCACAAAAGTCTCAAGATTCAGCAGCGGAATAAATATATGTAAGCACATATAGTTAAACACCACGCTCAAGTGGCGGGGGAAAAAAGACACCCGGGCTGCGACATATGCACATCCGTCGGAGAAAGGAACTCATGGGTCCACGCCATACCTACTAATACAATCCTCGACCTCGCTCTCTTCTCCTCCCTCCCAAGCAACACGCCCATAGCCCGTCCCGTCCCAAGCTGCTCTCGTTTGATTCACAAGGCCAACTGCGGTGGTGGTGATAGTATTTGGTGACCAGAATGGAGGGATCCAGGGCAGCAATGAGGGCGGCTGGCGTGGGTTCTGCATGTTCCCGCCGCAGAAGACAGTGGCCCAACAAGGCGGCCCAGTGAACGACCATGGGTCGTATTAATCCGCAGCTGTCTACTGCAGCACCATCTACACACCCAACGTCATGAGTTACACGTGGAAGGGCACCCAGGGGCTAGGGGCCAACGTATACGGCCTAACAACCAACGTCTGCGGTCCGGCGGTCCTGACACGAGGGTAACTCGATGCTCGCGGCGACCGACGGGGAGATAGAGCTCGAGTTGGGATACACTAGGTGCAAGAATGGCGACTGCGCCAGCAGCAAGCTTATATGGACGTCCCGACCGTGATGCACACGACGACGGAGCCTGCAGGACGAGTCGAGGCTCCAGCAATAGCAGCAGCTATTATCGCAACTTGCAGCGAAACGTCCGTTGGTTGGTGTCCTGGAAAGTCGGCCGCTGTTGACGGCCGTTCCTAGTCGGTGTCCCGCTCGTTAAGCTTGTCGCTTGTATTCGTTGTACTTAGCCCGTCGTCTGAATTCGAAGCTTGCACTCGCCGAAGGACATCTGCATTTAGCTCCTTGTTGTTGTCGGTACTAAGTTCTCGCCCTTAAGCTTCCCTCATCATGGCTACCTACCTAGGTAGACAGTTGCAGCCATGCGCCATTCGATGGGAGCATGTGCTCATGTTTTTGTTCGGAACACCCCGCGAAACGATTGATGTCATTAGAAATGCTGCAATTTAAAGCTCGTACTCAGCTCCGTCTGTTTCAGGAAGACACAAGAGAAGCTGAATGTCTCAAAATGGTGTTGGCAACGAGGCCCTGAACTCAGTGAGCTCTGTTCAATCCACTTCGATCGGATCCATATTCATTAGTATTGGACGGAAGCTCTCAGACACATAAGGCTGAGTCCAATGCACTGAAAGAAAACAAACGGAGGTCGGAAGTCGCAAAGCACCGTTGCGGAGTGGCCGGCGGGGGGCGCTATTAGCACTTAGTGTGATAAGGGGAAAAGGCGCGAGTCAAGATGATCTCACGCATGGATGGATTACTTAAGCTCAGCAGCGTGTGATGTATGTATGGCGGCAGCGCCCGAGCGGTGGCGCTCGGAAAGCGAAACTAGCTCGGAGTTAAGTAGAATACCAAGTAAAACAACGCATGAGACAAACCGTTTGATGTAGAGAAAAACAAGGGTTTCAATTCAATCCGATGTGAGACATGCACGTCGAAAGGAGAAAAACGAGATTATGATGTCGCAAACAATACGAGTATATCTGCATCATTATTCTACAGTACTATGATCAAGTTGTTGCATCGCTGGTTTCTTGATGTTATCATTACCAAGGTATAGACATGGTCAGGCTTATAAAGCGATTGGGCCGCCATGTGGCGACGGCGTGCAGGTTTACGGTCTTAATATAGCGCGCTGCACTTCGGCCGAAGCATGGCTCTCCGTGGTTGCACCTGGGCCGTTACTAAGAATGCAAGACAATCTCATGGGCGCACGTGCATGCCACGACGGGCCCGAATATCCTTATCAATAAGCTTATCGCGATGCCTGTCGTGGCTTGTTACTCGGCCATCCGGTCGCCTCGGAGGACGGACACCAAAAATTGCCCGCTACAAGCCTCTTCGAGTCATCAAGATCTTATCCGCCTTAGGCCCACTGCTTAGGGCCGTCCATTCTCGCCCTTAAGGACTGCTCGATCGGGACGACTAGCCGTATGCGACCACGACCCTGCTGACTATTACGTCCTTAGCTTGCACGCTATGATGCCAAGTGATGCTGGCCAGCTTCTAGAGCATCATCTCTGCTGCACCAGTCGGCGTGTCGCTTCTCTTTAACCCCGAACTTGATGGCGTTTTCTTCGCGGTTGACAGCATGCGATCAGAGTTGCGCAGCGGCGGCGACTTGCATACATAAGATTGATGACCCATGCATCAGTGAAATGAGATCTTGGTTACCGTAGTAAAGACAAGATTCACCTGCTTTTAACTATTCTTCTGCTGTACACGGGGCAACCCATTCCAACCAACCTTACAACAACTGCGCTTTTAATTACTCGAGCTATCCATACTCGTCATTGCTGACTGACTATTCCGATATCTTACCTGTTTAACCCGGCAACCAACGTCACCACTTCATCTGAATATTTACGACGAGTTCTGCACGAAATTCCGCTGTTAGATTTATTTCTTCAACGCCAAGTTTTCTACCCGTCTATAACACGACGCATATAGGCTCCCGTTAACCTTAACCTTCCCGCTGCATCCGAGCGAAACCACACACACATACACGCATACATACGAACCTACATACATACCCGCCCGAAACAATAAGCCACCACCCAACAGGATTTTGCTACCGCTTCGGGACTTACACACACAGACACCGGAGGAGCAGCATCAGCGCCATGTCGCAACCACATCAACCACCGACGCCGCCCGGGCCGCCGTACGCCTCGCGCATGGCCGGCATCGGCGGGCTTCCCGAAATCATCCCCGACGTGCCCATATCAGCCGTTTTCCTCGTGCTATACCTGTGCTTCGCCATCACGAACATGACGATCCTGCAAATCAACCTGCGACGCAACCACAAATTCATCATATCGGGCGCGCTATTCGGCTTCTCCATGTCGCGCATCATCACCTTCATCCTGCGCATCGTCTGGGCCACGCGCCAACACAACGTGCGCCTGGCCATCGCCGCGAACATCTTCGTCAACGCCGGCGTGCTAGTCGTGTACGTCGTCAACCTGCTCTTCGCGCAGCGCATCCTGCGCGCCAAGCAGCCCGCCATCGGCTGGCACCCGAGCATCAGCATAATCTGCAAGGTCTTCTACGTTGGCATCGGCGCCGCGCTGATCCTCGTCATCTACTCGGCCGTGCAGGGCGCCTACACGCTAGACCCTCGCCTGCTGCGCATCACGCGCGACATCCAGCTCGCGGCCGTGACCTACCTGCTCGTCTTCACCACGCTGCCGCTGTGGCTGCACGTGGCGGCACACTTCCTGCGCCCCAAATCGCCCGACGCCGAGCACTTCGGCCACGGCTCGATGCAGACGAAAGTCCTCATCAACCTGCTCTCGACCTGCATCTGCATCTTCATCGCGGGCTTCAAGGCCGGCGCCAACTGGGAGACGCCGCGGCCCGCGTCGGACCCGGCCTGGTACCAGAGCAAGCCCGCCTTCTACGTCTTCGGCTTCGTCCTCGAGCTGGCCGTGCTCAGCCTGCTGACCTTCTCGCGCGTCGACAAGCGCTTCCACATCCCCAACGGCAGCAAAGGCCCGGGCGACTACTCGCGCGAATATCCCCGCGGCAAGGCCCAGAGGGTGGATCTGGAAAAGGACATCTCGACAGATGGGAGCAATGGGAATATGTGAGGACTGCACATATAAGAGAGAGAGACATATACCCTATTTATTTAATCGTTTCGTTGTGTATATAGAAGCATGAAGCATACCCCCATTTGAAAATAGAAAAATACTTTTGAACATTGACGTCATTTTTCTTCGGCTGCAAGTGTCTTTCTGGCAATGTCATGCGTGACATGGTGGTGACGGACATGCTTGCCGTCTCTGTACACAGTGTCAAATCCCAAGACCTTGTTGTTCTTGATCTTCTGCTCAGCTTAGGTAGCTGAATGGATTCCACCAGATGGCTCACGATATTGTCCCCTGAGTATAGAAGTTATCTTGTACGTCAAGCGTTAGAAGACTCAGAAGTGGCGGCAATGCATTTTCCCCGGGAGACCAAGTAGGGTTAATCTTTGTTTTCGAACTGTTTGACTTAGGCCCCTCAAACTAACGGCAGCTTAGTAGGCCATATGTTTTCCGTTGCACCGTTTTATGATGTAAGTGTATCCGATGGAGAGGCGGAACTAGGCTCTTTCTTGCGATGTTCTGGCGAACCCTCCATTCCATATTCAGTTTCCAGGCTATCTCTCAATTTGATCTCTTTCTCTACGAAGATGGCAAAGAACGACACGCCCACTATAGCAGTAGCCACAGCCCAAACAGTCTTGAGTCCGTCGCTGAAGATCCCGGTCACTATATCTCTGGTTGGTTCTTCCAGTGACTGCACCCAAGCGCTCGTCCCATGAGCATAACATTGTCCATGTGCGATTTGATTGCGGACGGCGAGGTCATCGATCCGACTGGCGAGGGCGTCGCATCGACTATTCAAAATGGCAGCCGGAATGGAGACTCCCCATACTGTTCCAAATGTGCGGATGAAGACCCATGTCGCAGACGACGAAGCCGTATCCTTTTCCTCCAACGGTGCCTGCACTGCTGGCAGTAGCGTACTCAAGGCAAGGCCAGACCCCAGACCCCCAATAAACTGCAGCCCGATATATAAACCAGGCGCACTGTTCTGGTCGAGGAGTATGAGCAATCCTGCGCCTAGCGCCATCAGAGCGAAGGCTGCCATGTGGATGGGACCATATCTTCCGAACTTGGACAACAGCACCCCGCTGATCAATCCACCCGGAACAATGACGACCACCGTAGGCAACAGAAGCACCCCGGAGCGAATAGGGTCGTACAGCTGGGCCGCCTGGAAGTAGACCGGAAGGAAGTAGAGGACCCAAAACGAAAAGAGCGAGTGTGTAAACGTAAGGAAGAATGCTGCTGCCGAGGTCCTGTTGCGGAAGAGATGGGGGGGTGTCATCGGGTCAGCGCACCATCTCGAAGACTCAAAGGCGATGAAAACGCCCAGGCCGGCAAATCCAAGCAGGAGAGGCAGAAGCACGCGCCACGAAGACCATGGGAAGCGTGTGCCGCCGTATGTCAGCGCGATCAAGATGGCTGTCACCGATGCGACCATGACGACGTTGCCGATATAATCAATGCGCCGCAGACGATCGGCAATGGAAAGTTGGCGGTTGTATCTGACGTGGAGGAAAGCGATGAGCCGAGCGCAAATACGGCAAATATGACGCCCATGAACTTGGCACGCTCCCGCAGGGGCACCAGGTCGCAGATGATCATCTCTATCATCAGGATAATGCCGCCTCCCCCGGCGCCTTGGACGGCTCGGCCGGCTATTAGCATGGTTGGTGAGTTGGCGCCGCCGCTGATCCCGCTTCCGATCGCGAAGATTGCCACGACAACGATGGTGAGCCATCTGCGGCCGAAGATATCGGCGACTTGGCCATATAGGGGCAACAGAGCGGCACTTGTTTATGATATGTTAGTGCTCACGATGCAAAATCTGGGTGTAACAAGCTAGCTAATTATTCAGAGCTTACCTCGGCAAGGTATAAGCATTCACAAACCATACGTAGAGGTCGCCCGCGTCCAAGGCCTCCGCGATGACGGGCATGGCAGTAGACGTCACGGTACTCTCGATAGCGGCCAACAGCGACGTGATGGAGAGCGCTACAAATATGGCCCAGAATCTCCAGCCGCGCGTCGGCGCTGTACCATGGTCGGCTGCCGGAGCACCTGTTGGGGATGGGGAATCATCGCCATTTTCAATGTTGTCAGACATGGCATTCGGTGCATGTTGGGGATTGGCTGCCTCGACGACCAAAAGGGTCATATGCTGAACAAGTTAGGCGTGCGACGGACGAAGGGTGCCAGACAGCGTATGAAGAAATAGTATTGCAAGAATGAGAAGCGAGGGATAGAAGCTGGAGAAGGGTTGGTTATAAACGCCTGGCAGGTAGGTGAAAAAATACCTACCATGTACCTACTTAGGTACACACACACCCAACAAGACTGCAAGGGAAAAATGCAGCTTAATTTTTGTCTAGCTTGTTTAAAAGGATTTATTTATTCTTTTATTGTGAGAATAAAAAGATTCGGGAAGATAGGTGTTACGTTGGTTGGGGCGCCTGCGCTGAGGGGTACGATGCTCCGCACTGTTTACCAGGTAGGTACACAACATTCTTCTGATTGCTTTCCAATCACCTCCCCTTTCGAGACAACAAAGCGGGCTGTCACCAACATGGATAAAGACTCCGACACGTCACACGAGGTGTTAGCAACAACCCCCACCTCTCACCGCACTTTGTTGGCACCTAACAGCCCACCACTTGGACTCACCTTACGCAGGACATATTGAGGTTTATATTTATCAGTCGACAGTAGAAACCCTCTATCCCTTGAACTCTTTGTTCTTTATCTAATTCAAATATCAAGCTTTCCACCAAATATCCAAGAACTCACTACAGTCAATCAATCATGGCCAAAGCAGAGCGCGTCCTTCGCATTGCCGGGACTTACTACCGCAAGCCAGGCCTTTCCGAGAAGGAGTTCCATGACTTCCTCTCCTATCGCCACGGGGTCGAATGTGCCAAGATCCACGAAAGGTACGGCATTCTCAAGTACGACATGGTGAGTCAAGTCAAGTCAGCCGCTGTTCTCCGCCCGTCCCTTAATTATACCCCCCTTGCTGATTAACAACCTAACTAACCACGACAAAAACCAGGCATTCAACACAGAATCCACTCGAGCTTTAGGAAAGAGCATGAAGCTCCCGTACAAGCTCAACGACCACGATCTGCAGATCGAGTACTACGTCAAGGACGTGTCGTCCCTGCTTGCGATATCCGGCGACGAGGGCTTCAGGGCCTTGCATGTGGAGTGCGAGCCCTATGTCGATATTGCTACCACCACTGTCACGGTCTCTTGGGTCGAGGTGTATTTGGAGAATGGCAAGCTTGTTAATATAGATGGTGAGGGCAAGAGCTTGCAGCCTTCTTTCGAGGAGCTGGCAGATATTAAGGTTTCTGGCGAGCCGGTGTCTAAATATTATTGACGCTTGGAGGGAGTATAGGTGTTGGTGCAGCTGGTGGAAGAAGGGTATCGAGATGTTGTGATCTGAGTCGATAAATGGAATAATTAAACATGGTCTTCATAGCCCTGGGATTTTATTCTCTTTCAATTGTATGACCCTAGATTCCCAGTCTCCTAGGAACAGTCTCTAGAAATACTTCGTCAATTTATAATGTTCATATTATCACGAACTACCCATTATAAAGTAATATACAAATTGAACACCTGAACATCTTAAGCCCCTGTAAGTGGCCACGCCATACTCGTCGGGTACTCTACAGCCCTGAGCGCAGTCCACGTTTTCATGATCGTCTCCAAGTACATATCAAAATCAGACCCAGGCCCTACATCTCCATCGCCAGCGAACTCCGAGGCGAGATAGGTGAGCTCGTCCTGCGTCACATCTTTGTGATCAACAACGGAGATGCACAAGATATAAGCCAGGATATTCTTGTGCACGTCGACCACGCCTTGGCTTGCGAACGTGTACTTGTACGTGTACATGTCGACGCGGATGATGGCGTTGCTGCGTTTGTCAGCAAACAAACTAACAAACCCTGTGTGTAGACTGAAAAGTTGAAATGCGAACAGACAGACATACTGTTTCACACAAACGAAGAATTTCTTATCATAGCTTTCCCCCGCCGACGCGTCGCCGAGAATGGCTGAAAGCCCCGTCTTGACAACGGCTTTGAACCCGTCCAGCGCAGCACCCTTGGTGCCCGTACCGAGAAAGGCATCAATAGCGTCTTCGACACCTTTGCCCGGCTATCGCAAGTGGTATTAGCTTGATTTGTTTGTTGGGGAGAGAGGGGGGGTGAAGTGGAACTTACAGTGCTTTCCGCATCCACGTTCACATGGCGCTCGAAGCGCAAGGCTCTCCTGCCAGGAACGCTCGCCGACTCGCGATCGAGGAATGTCTTCTCCAGCTCGGCTTGAAAGGTGTCTAACCTGGCGTCGGCGAGCTTCAGCATCAACTCGAGCTGCTCTCTCTTTATACTCGCGTCCGCGTCGGTTGCTTCGAGGAGCTGATGTATCACGGTACTGATTGCGGCGCCCATGTTGGTGATGATAGTGTGGTGGGGTGTGGTGTGATGAAGAAGTGGAGCTGGCTCGTATTAGGATGTAGAGGGAAGTAGACTTGAGATCTTGAGTGGAGGATTTTTGGTTATTGATGTCCTGCTGTCGCAGCGATGGGAGAGCTATGGCGTCTTATCTTGTTTCATTTCGCCAAGTATCGTATACTCATCCGATCCAGAACTAGTTATCACGAAAGGAAGTATGTCACGCCTGTAGATACCTAGTAAAACAACGGCCAGACCAGGCGTTAATTGAGTTGTGATCTGTATAAAAGTCCGGGGGCTCCGAGTTACGAAGTTAAGCGATCGTTAACACTATTGACTGATAGATGTGAAGGTACAAGATCTAGATCGCAAGCTAGAATCTTCAGCTATCCATTTCAGCCCTAGGGGGGCCACTAGATAGACTAAAGTAAGTACCTAGTGAAGAATCACGCCTCGTGCCGCAGCTGCCTTAGCTGAATGCCTCAATTGGGCTAAGCCTGTGGCGTTAAGTACCTACTGGAAATGGATTTATGAAAAAAAAAAAAATACAGTCTGCGTTCGGTGAGACTAGCTTAACCAATAAGATCTACGAGTAGACGCCGAGTCCGGGGTAGAACGAACTTTGGCTATCGCTTTCACGACCCATCGCGGGCGCGCGATGTAGTTAATAGATAATTATTGGTCCAAATGTCACTCAGAATACTTCAGCGCTGGAATTCCGATGTGAAACTTTCCCGTTATAGGTAGTTAAATAGCAATGTTTCTTCTTCTAGACTGAAAAGCTAAATCGATCCAACATGCTCGTGGTAATATACAGGCCGCTCGTTTACTGACAAACAAAGGAAATCTGGCGAACAGTGTTGTTGCCCAAAAACACTAGCTAGGTAGGTAGCTTCTATCTCCCTGCTACTTGTCCGTCCTCCTTGCTTAAAAGCAGTAGTCCGGGTCCTCGGAGTCAGTGCCACCGCAGCCCGCGATGCAGTACGCGGTGTACATGATGTCGCCGTCGTCCAGGCAGTTGAACAAGGCGTTTTGGACGTGCATCTCGTCGGTGCTGACGCCCTCGTCAGTCAGGGTTTCGACGATGTGGTCACGGTAGTTGCCTGCGGAAGCACGGTTAGTTAACTGGGTTTCTCCTCGCAGGTATTCAAGTGAGGAGGGTTGGGTGAGGGTGAGGGTAAGGGTAAGGGTATATAGAATGAACAGAACACTCACCCTTGCGAAGCAGAGAAGAGCCGCAGTAGACGCCGCCGCGGTTGCAGCTGTCGGCGAGCACCGTGGTGGTCGCGGTGGCGAAGATGGCAGCGATGGCAATGGAGAACTGCATTTTGATGTGGTTTTGATGTGAAATCTTTGGAAGATGTGATGGTTGAGTGTGTGTGTGTATTGAGGCTGTGAAAGTTGAGTTGATAGTAGTTGATGTGATTGATGATGGCTATTCTGAATGAGGTTATGACGGCGGCTTGATGAGCTCTTATATCTTCATTTTCTAACCTCTTCGAAGTCCTTTGAGATTGCTGTTGAGCAACGGTTCAGAAAAGCCAAGAGCTTCGCGTCCAGGCTTCCGCCTTGTGACGTAGATAAACCTACAATAATAGTATCATGACCTGAGTCCTGACTATCACTTCATTCATGCCTTGCGATTCAACCGCTCTGCGCGGTCGCGATGGGATGTGTGTGAACTCATTCTTCATAATGGATTCGCATCCTCTGCCTTTTCTTGAATGAGATCGGCATTGATCCATGGTCGAGGAGTGGAATCAGTGAGATTGATGCCAAACGTCTAATCCTGCGACGTCACAATCTGACAGTGGCCACGGTGCTGTTTCGGGCCTCTTAGGTAAGAGACCCGAATCTTTGGGGGCGGGAAGACGTGCCCAGAAAGTTAGTTTGCATACTCTATGTAAGATCACTTACACTACACCATTTCAGTCGGAAAAGGTATAAATATAGGTTTCGCTTAGGCCCACCGTCTCCCAGGCTGAAGGGAATATGTCGATCCCGATCTTGATCGTGGTGGCGCGGTTAGGCGGACCTGTTTTCTACGGCACAGTGGATACGAGGCGCAATTGCCCACGTTCGCAGGATTTGCGGAGGGAATGTGATCGGTAGTTAGACGAGCTAGCGAAAGCGCGTCGATACACTTGATTGGACGAAATTGTACCTGCATATTGAAGCCCCGTTAAGAAACGACAGGGTTGTAGCTGTAGGGCAGAAGAACATGGGTTCCCCAATTTCCCCAACCGTGTAGGTCTAGCCACTGCGACGGGTAAGTCTGGCTCGTCTGGTATGATGAGTACTCGGAGGGGATGTTCATCTCTAAACTGCAGTACCTAGGTATTGTTTAGTGCACGAAGCTATCGTGGTAAGAGTCTTTCATAGTTGGTAGGTAGGCAATTACAGCAGATGTTCTGCTCGCTCATACATGTTGATTGTCACAGGGATCGTGAACGAAATTGGGAGTAAGTTTGGAAGGCTCTGAAAAGACGACCAATTGTAGTTTACAAAGTTCATGTTTCAATTCAATAGTTGTCTGATTATGCGACTATGCCATCTACTTTGCCTCTTCCTCAATCGCCTCCATCTTCTTCTTCGCCTGCTCCACCTTAGCCCGAAGCTCTAAGTCGAAGTCTTGGTTTGCGGCACAGGCGTCCAGCCGCTGTTTCCAGAAGTCCCAGCGCGCCGGGCTGAATCCCTGACCCCCTGTCCAGAGCCATTTGCACCCTTTCTCCAGCGTTCCCACCGCCGCTGTACGCGGGAACCGATCGTGGCACAGCCGGTAGATGGCTGCGCCGCCTTGGTTAATCCAGATTGTGGCTGCATCGAGATACACGGGTGCTTGTCGGTGCATCTCGACGTCGGGCCATGACTTTTCGAGGCCGTCGATGAGGCCCGTCGATGCGAAAAACGACATGTGTTTTGGATCGCTGGTTTGATTGAGGTACAGGGCCCCAAACGTGGTCGCATTGACGAGCGTGGGCGCCGCTTCTTCTGTCCAGTCCCCATCGCAGTCATCGGGGTGTGAAATGCCTGGTAGAAGCAGCAATCAGCGACGTATTCGATACCCAAGCTGAGATGGTACTTACTGAGGCAATATGTCCTGAACATATACGAAAACTCGGGAAGCTCCGACCAGACGACCTGTCCGTTCAGCTTGACTGGGCTACCCGACTGATTGAACATTTCGCCCGTCTTCTGCAGGGCCAAGACGAGGTCAACAAGCCGCTGAGAGGCATCTTGATCTCGGCCGATGGATGCGACGGCGCGAAACAGAATGGCCCATATGACTGTCGCTGCTTTGGGGTTTGCAAGAATGAGAGACTCGTATGTAGCCTGGATCTCTCCCGCGGCGTCGTCAGGGTCGAGCTGCCCTTCGCATACTGACTCGATGATATCGATGACTTTCTGCGGCTCCGCCTCCTGCCACCACTGGTCATCGCGAGCTTCCTGTGCCCAGGAAGCTAGGTCGGCCATGATCAAAAAAGTGTCGCGAGCGAAAATAGTGTATCAAAGGTGGAAGTTGATCAATTCGTAGTTCGGTCACTGAATGGTGTTGTGATGCAGAAAATGCAAGGGAAGTTGGATTGTGAGTGATGCAGGTACCCTCGAACCCTGGAGGGACATCGCCGCATTTGAAGCGCGTTTAACAAGCAATTCACGTCTCTCAACCGAACTTGTTTCAATATGATGTCATTGAGTGCCTCCTTTGAGCTTTAAATAGCTGTTGGTAGCCTTTTTGATCGACCACTGCGATCTCCAGTCTTGGCGTCCGCCTGCGCCTCGGCAGCTGAGCTCAGCTTACTGCTTACAAAGGGAAGATCGTGATGTCGATCAATATCATCCTCCACAACCACAAACAACATTTCCATTTAGAATTCATTTAGAAACACAGTTGAATGTCACAAAGTCATGGAATATTCATACAAGTGGTCTTGGCCTTCATCATCGGAGGACGCGCCTTCCTCTATCACGTAATGAGCTGACGGTTGCCCTATACGAGGCTTCATCAACCCTGCAATAGGTAGGAGCGTCTACACAGAAGACTTAAGCCTACAGGCACACTTAGTAGCCCACACAGTAGATTCTCTCCCAATACATCCACCTTCTGATCGACCGTTCTATCTGCAATACTGCGCCTGAAGATCAATCCTTTTTGATTATGTACAATATTCATCATCTAAATCCTTCCCAAGATCAACGACATCGATGATCTCATCACCATCGTCTGGTTAGTTGGACTGATGTGTCAATGATAGCTACCCTCAGGGGCCTTCAGCGAGGTTAGTAATCGTCCAAAATAGCAAACATAGTGAGAGTGACACACTTTAATCCTCTCTGTATGAACTACGAAGCTGATGGGAGAGACAATATAATATAAAACAGATGAATCTGCTCCCAAAAGAAGATATTAATTCATCATCATCATCATTAGCCATCAGCAACTACACCTCAACTACATCTTGCTATTCCTTGTTATCCACTTATTATTCACTTGTTATTCCAACTTCAAGCAAAATGCAGTTCCAAACTCTTTCCTCCATCGTCCTTCTTGCCACCGCGCAGCTGGCTGCTGCTGCTCCCATGGAGAGCGCGAACACCAGCCAAGTTCTCAAGAAGCGCGCCGATCCCACTGGCGAGTACTGCGGATGTAAGTCCAACAAGGTCTTGACCTTTTGGTCTTCTATCAACTACAAATCCTTCCTCTTTTGCTAACCAATTTCCGCCGCTCCACAGCCGAGGACGGTGAACAATTTGAATACGACGTCTCCTGGGTGCAAGACTCCTTCGACAACCTGCAAACATACGTCAACACACCCGGCGACATGCGACGTAAGTATTTTCTGTGGCTCCCCTCGCTTGCGTGGGAAAAAAAACCAAAAAGCAGAAACTGATAATGGCTTCAGCATCCGCTGGCGGCCGCACCTATCCCCAGCGATTCGAAGGACGTGACCCCGAGGTTGCGGGCCAGCTTGACACAATCGATGGGTGTGAGACGGGCCAGGACGGCAAGGTTTTCTGGGAATTCCCGCTCACCCAAGGCTGGAATGGCGGTCCGGCCGAGTCCCAGGGCGCCGATCGCGTCATTGGCATCGGTGCTTCGCCCGGACAGGGCCAGCCGTGGGAGCTCACGTACTGTCTGTCTGTCACCCACAGAGGACAGGAAGGCGGCGCTTTTGTTCCTTGCACCGATATTTGAGGGGGTGTCAAGATGAGTTGATCTTGCTTTTATAGGCAGTTTGTGTTATTATCGTGTATTTCTACTATGTTGTCGGGTGCTGGGGTAGCATGAGCCTCACTGGGACCTGGGGGCTCATTGGCAAGGGGTCGTGTGGGTGTCAGAGTTGTGTATATAAGGACTGGGGGACCCCAAGGACTTGAGGGGGGACCATCAATCAATGGAATTGACACCTTATCCCTACTATTCTGCTTGACTGCGTGTTGACTGCTGGATTCCTTCACTCTGGTGCATAACCACCTGACGTATGTCTATAATGTTGAGTGCATTGCAGTGTTGCGGTAAAGTCTCACTATTAACCAATGGAGGTGGAGCGAAAGATAACGTGACACTTTCTTAGTACCTGTTATGCGGTATGGGAAGAGATAAAAGAACCCTTAAAAGTACATTACAAATAATATCAACTAAGAGAAATTTGTTTCATAAATGTCCTGATTGTCTTACCTTGGGCCATTACATGACTACGTGTAAGGAAGTCAGTGATTGATTGATGCAGACCGTAATTCATTACCTCGGACTCATAATCCGAAAGTGGCCAAATTCAACTGGTTACTGAAAGCTGCGGTGAGTGCGTTGCGTTTCATTACCTACCTGAGCAATATCGCGAGATGATACATATTGGCAAGCAGGCCAAATGTAATTCTTGCTTTTAGTCATCAAGTGTTGGGGCTGGAAACAAAGGTATTGTTAATAAATGAAAATAGAACCTGTCTAGTGATATGGTGTTCTTTGCTGCCTGCTCGAAGACTGTCATACGGACGCACGGCCACCCCTTGAGCGGGGTAATCCTGTATATATAGCCTACATGTCATGGCCAAGGCCTTGAGGGGAAACTTCCCTTCTTTTCCTCAAGACCTTTGACGCCATAGCCAAATATTAGATTAATTAGGAATATTTCCCCAAGGCCCAGACCCCTTGTGACAAAGACATCCATCACCAAGTTGAGGGCCGATTTGACGCCAGTCCGCTTGGATGGACCTAACAACTGTAGGTTTCCTCCCAAAACATCTCCTCAGCGCCAGCATATAGAGATAGTTTGCTCAGTTGCCGAGCTGTCGGCGATGCCGTCGATGGCCTGCGTACCGGCCTAATCTCCCATTGACAACGACCCGCGAGTCAACCTAGCGGCGATCTCCGCTGCACACGGCGAAAGGGGGGGTTGCAATCGCGCCGTTATCCTCGAATGGCATCTCAAGCTCCTACTCTACATAGGACAGGGATACGCGCACTGCCCACAAAATGACACTGGTCCTTGAGGCTGTGCAGTGGTCACAAGCCTCAATCTACTGCAGGACCCTCCCTGGATGATCCCCTCGCCTTCGAGGGAGCTAAAAAAGCAGTGAAGCTCTCCAGGCATATATATATATCTGTTCAAACCCCCATTTTAGAGTTTGACCATCTCTCCATCAACTTTACTAACACCAAGGAGGCCGAAGTCGGTGTACGCTAGACAAATCTAGAGTAAATAACCATAATATATACCATCGCAAAAATCACGCATTTGAAATAGGCTACGTGCACGCATTCAGATCAACGTCTAACTAATAATTGATTCAAGTTCCGGACTTGATTTAGGTTGTCTGTAGATAATGGACCATAAACACTACGATTGAAGAACTGCATACCGCCATGACTAGACATTCCTACAATCAATCCAGAGATAAAACTGCCTCTAGATAACCATTACGATTTAACCCTGCTCGAGAGATGGAGAGAAACACAAGGAACTACCATACTCTGAGTCCCCTTTTAGTGCGACCGAAGACATTATCAAGTCAAGCCAGCCCAAGTGCAGTTCAATCCGCGCGAGACATACTGACATACCAATCACTTTCAACACAACATAACTGCTAATTCCTCACACCTGGGTGTTCAAAGTGACGTTTCAAACCTCTAGAGCTGCTACGCGCCTGCCCACTGCCCATAATTAATTGATCCGTAGTCCTTTCGGCTGAGCTAGGCGCGCTAGGATCGCCAGCCTCAATTCGCTGGCAGGGCTCCCACGGCTTCGAGGGAGCTAAAAAAGCAGTGAAGTCGACCAAGCGAGAGGCGCAGGGGGGCGCAGGGGGGCGGTTGTAACATCGGCTGTGATATTTTAGTCTACCTTGACATATATTAGGTAGTAAAACGCGAGTTTGCTTATAAGGCTGCACTGGACGAACCTAGAATACCTAGTAAATGATATTGAACATATCACACTATTGATGCTGCATAAGTACAAGCACCTAGATCATTATCTAGCTATCAAGTTGTCCAAATTTCGGGCGCTGGGACTAAACTTGATTCTATATAGAAAATTCACTATAGAATGCGATTAAATAACTACATACCGCTACTACTTACGGGGCATACCTACGATATATCGATGGGAATGTCTCCGAATGACCCTTGTGAGTTAACTATGCTTGAGAATACAAGAGAGCACTAAATTTCATCGTGTTTGTCTACCTACCTAGGTAGGTAGAGTGAGCGAACACATCGTGAAGCAAGTTCAAGTCTAGTTCACTACGCAGAGTGTATACTAACCACTTTGAGTATAAGATGCCAATGGCTCTCACTCAGAATAACATCTCGAATTCCTGGAGTTGCGATGTGCCTGCCCACTGCCCACGAAGTGCCCGTAGCCTTTGAGGCTGAGCTGTGGTCATCGGTCTTAAGTCACTGCAGGGCTCTCTCGACTTCGCAGAGGCCAAAAAAGCAGTGAATTTTCACGAAAGTCCCTTGCATGCATGAGAGATCACATCGCTGTCACCCTGTCCCCCTGTCACTCTGTAAATCACACCCTTGCTACAGGGCTCTCTCGTCTTCGAGCGGGCTAAAAAAGCAGTGAACTTGGCGCTCATCCTTACTTAAGTCCATGCAGCAGCACCATCTCAGCTTCAAAAGGGCTAAGAAAGCAGTGCAGTTGGGGGTACACAAGGCTCTTGGCATCAGCAACCACGGGGTGTAATCATGCTGGCTAGCCGAATCAAGAACTACTATATGGAACTCACCGAAGTCCTACGCAGATACATGTGATTATATGAACGTCCAGCCGGTAAGGTATCCGGCTTCTAGACCGGGAGTTGATTAGGCGTTTGTATACTTAGGCCACAGCGAAAAAAAGCAGAAAGACCATCTTACATGTTATAGTGCAAGTGCAGTGCCACGACTAAATCATTCCCTCTTCATGGGTGAAACTGTTTCCAGATAGCTGTAATGATTCCTCCTGCTTCAGCTATTAGTGCAGGAAAGCCTAGGACAGCTTAGGTACTTATGTATGTACTTAGGTATATAGGGTCTTGTTGTCCTGTTAGTCTGGGCGAGTTCACGGATTATGGATAACACATAGGGGTAACAAACGCTATGGCTCATCAAAGGCACTCTTTATCAAAGTCAACGCAATTCTTTTGCTATATATGCAGCTCTGTCTCTATATGACCCAGCTTATCCATGAGCTCGTCATAATCCAGCCCTCCGTCTTGATCCAGCACCAACTGCAGCAGAGATAAATCCAGATTTCCTTCCCAAGCCAACATCAAACACAGCCATGACGGAAAAGCATTAGCAGATAACCATCCATCCACTTACTCCCCTATCTCCGCATTTCCTCCCCCCTTACACTCACCACACTCCGCCAGAGAAAGAAACTTCCCATTCTCTTCCCTTCCCAACCCCCCAGATGAAATCCCAATCACCCCCCCCAGCAACAACAACTCCTCCCCCAAGCTCTTCCCCACCACTCCCCCCTCCTCCAAAACCCCAACCCACCTCCCAACCATCTCAAGCACATCTACATCCCCACCACCGATACCAACACCCCTAACAGCCCCCTCAAAATCCCTCCACCTCCCCCCCTCCCTCCAAACCGCCACAAACTCCGGCGCCCTCCCCAACATCTCCCCCACGAACTCCTCCCTGAGCAGCGTCATTTCATACTGCGCCATATCCTTCCAGTATGTGGGATATGGCGCCGAATTGGGGTCATCGTCGAGGAGGTAGCGGTTTCCGAGGGGTGGGAAGAACTTGTCGTATGCTTGCCGGAGAAAGGGTGGGAATTGGCAGGTTAGGGGGAGGGGGGTGGGAAGAACTTGTCGTATGCTTGCCGGAGAAAGGGTGGGAATTGGCAGGTTAGGGGGAGGGGGGTGGGGCTGCTGTAGGAGGTTGTGGTTGTTGTGGGATTGGGATTGATTGTGGTTGTGGTGGTGGTGGTGGAAGGCTGCCAGTCGAGCACGCCGCTTAGGATCCCGTCGGAGTTGACGAGGATGTTGGGGAGGGAGAGGTTGGTTATCTGCATCATGGTTTTTGATTTTGGGGTGGTTTTGCTGTTGAGTGGTTCGTTGTCGTTGTCGTTGTCGTTGGTGTTGGTGGTGGTGATATCATTCTGAGATGAATCTATCATCGTCTCAGGAGCAAGGTATTGCGGCATCAGTCTTTCCAGGCGCTTCACGATATCCAGCTTCCGCCGCAGCATCTCCTTGTCCTTCTCTGTAGAATCACTATATCTCACCGCAAGGTCCTCCGCCGTCGAAGCGAGCAGGCCTTGCATCCAGTCAGCTGCATTCATGGGGGATGTATCATAGAACGGCCTCTCAAACGCAGCGGCGCAGAAAGCAGCTATCTGCTTCACGATCCTCTCCTTCGACCCCATCGCCAGCGCCTCCCAGCATGTCAAAAGCGGCTCTCCTAAAACCTTCGTCATGAGAAGCCATTCACACCCGAGGGCGTTGTCGCGCGACGCATCATGCGCTATCAAGCGGGGGGCCGGCAGATGCGTGTTCGCTTGGACCCAGCGGAGTGTTGCTGCTTCAGCTTCTGTTCTGGTATTGGCGCCGCTTTGGGGCTGAGACTGAGAATGAGACTGGTCAGGTAACGGCATGCACACGCGCATGACGAAGGCTTGGTCATCGTAAGACACGTCGTAGAGCCGACTGGATTTTCCCTCGTGAAGAACTCGAACGCTGTATTCGTGAGAGGCATCTGTATCTAACGCGGCTTTGAGCGTGGCGATCACGGACTCGATTGTTGGCTCGACGGTCCATGACGGATAGTGCTTCGCGCCGCGCTTGGTCCAGGTCACATTGTTCTCATGCGATGTTTCCTGTGGCAAGGTTGCAGGAATAGCCGCCGGCTGCTGATCATCCTCTGGGCTTGCATCCATGGTGATTAGATTCAGACTTTGATCGGACGACACTTGCGGCGAGCTCAGTGCTGCTCCAGCACTGGCATCGGTATCTTGATAGAAGGCGCCAGCGAAAAGAGAATCATGTGATGGTGAGCCTGTCGATTGCAGGTTCTCATGAACGGTATCCATCATGACAAGGCAGGTGGGACTTTGCTGGATTGCTGTTATCAGCTTGGGAACATATGCCTTGATTGCAGAACCTTTGCCGGGCTTGAGGAGAAATTGTTGCTCGCCAGGTTTGCTGATGGAGAAGGAGCAAGCTCCAATTACGAAGAGCTACACTCTGAACTATTGCTTTTGTTGTTGCACGTAGATGCTTCTCGTAAGAAGAGATCTAGAGATGTGATATAGAGCAACTTCGTGCAGTGTGTGCGAAGCTCCGAGCAGCTGAGTTGTGAGAGGGAAGGTGTGCGGGTTCGAGGAGAACTGGTTGCAAAGTTAGCTGCAAAGGAAGGAACCGAACTGCTCGAAACGTTGCTTTAGCAATATGATCACGGATCTGCAGGGTATGTGAGCAAAAAAGAGCTTGAGTGGTATCTTTTTTTATTTCGTAATTCTATCATACAGGTCTCATGTCCCAGGCCGGAGTGGGAGGAGGTGTGTCCGGTGCAGCCTCTGCAAGTGCGAGGCACACGCAGGCCTGGCAACAGTAGGCCAGTGGTTTGGCTCGAGGCCAAGAAGGAAAAGAACAGTCCAGTTCAGCCAGTTTGTCCCATCCAAAACCATGCCCGTCGCCAGTTTGTCTTTTCTATAAAACCCTTTTTGCCCAATATCAAACAAAAAGTTTCATCAAAACATCACTGACGAGTCTATCTCGCGAGACGCCCCGCTACAACGCAACGCAACGCTGTTCGAGAGACACGTAATATGGAATCATCATCTATTTGGCAGGGTTGGACTCGACGAAAGACACACCCTTGGCGATGTTCTTCTTGAGGTCACCGAGGCAGGCCTCGAGCAGCTTCTGCTCGTTGGCGTCGACCTCGCCCACGGGCAGGATCTTCTCCACACCGTTGGGGCCGAGCTCGACCTTGGAGGCGAAGAAGTTGATGCCCTGGTCCTTGTACAGCGGGCTCTCGACGAACGAGGGCTCGACGACGCCCTTCTCGCCCTGGGCGGCGCGGAGCACGGCGTCGGTCATGCGGGCACCGGCCATGGCCATGGAGAGGGTGGCGGAACCGGCACCGTCCTTGGCCTTGACAACCTCGTCACCGCCGAACTGGACGCGGTTGACGAGCTCGGAGTTGGAGGTCAGGTCGGGGTGGTTGCTCTGGCTGAAGAGGGGCACGATGGTGACGCCCGAGTGGCCACCGACGACGGTGATGTGCTCGTTGGCGGGGTCGGTCTTCTTGATCTCGCTGACGAAGCGGCTGGCACGGACGACATCGAGGGTGGTGACACCGAAGAGTCGCTTGGGGTTGTAGACTCCCTTGGCCTTGAGGACCTCGGCAACGATGGGGACGGTGGAGTTGACGGGGTTGGCGATGACGAGGATGTTGGCGTCGGGGCTGGACTCGGCGCAGGCCTTGGCGAGGTCGCGCACAATGGAGGCGTTGGTGTTGAAGAGATCGTCACGGGTCATGCCGGGCTTGCGGGGGACACCAGCAGGGATGACAACGACATCGCTGCCCTTGAGGGCGTCGGCGAGGCCGGCGGCGCTGGGCTCGTATCCCTTGACAGAGCTCTTGGTGTTGACGTGGGAGACGTCAGCAGCAACACCTGGGCATTGTTAGCAGCCACTCCGACGTTCCTCACGTATAGGTGAGACGAGATCATGAGGACCCGAGGGACCGAGGGACCGAGATCATAGCATTGGCATGACAAAGAAACAATGCTATGGAACAGGTAAAAAAGAGAGACATTGTGACATTGACATACCGGGACCTCCGCGGATATCGTAGAGAGCGAGCTCAGTGACTCTGGGGTTGAGCTTCAAAAGGAGGGACAGAGGCTGGCCGATACCACCGGCAGCACCGAGAACGGTGACCTTGGAGAGCTGTGCAACGAGGCGAGTGAGCAATTGGGCTGGTGACGGAAGAAAGAAGGAAACTATCGTGGAGTATGTGTTGTGTGCAAAGGGCTTGCCTGGGGTGAGGGAATACGAGGGAGGGAGGAAGGGAGTGGTGATCAACTTACGTCGCGCGCAGAGGCGGAGAAAGCTCGGCGCTGGCCGGCGGCGAAGACAGCTCGTGCAGCAAACATGATGACGGTTCTGCGATATTTGTCAGACTGTGTGTGTGATTGTGACGACAGAAAACGGCAGAGAGAGTAGGACTTACTTAGGGTGGTGGATGGGTGGGTGGGAAGGAAAGAAGAAACAGGACCGACGGTGAAGATGGAGATGGGGAGAATTGAGAGAAATAGTGGCTGATCGCAGCTCACCGAGTCGCCTGTCAATGAAAAATTGGTGCAGCCGTTGCTCGCTGACACTGACACTGCACTGTCCCACTATTGTCCCACTGTCCCCCGTCCCCGGTGCCCGGCAAAGGACCCCCCACCCCCAATGTTACCTGCACCCATGCCCTACATCAGCCCCTCCCCAGGCCGAGAGGTACCTCTAGGCCATCTGCTATGCGGGAGGTACATGTCGCGGGGTGCTCGCGCCGTTGGATCACGCCAGGCCCGAGTAGGGCTAGTGAGCCTCGGATGCTTTGCTACAATGCACCCACCACGGATCGCGGCGGAACGGAGGACACCTGAATGGCCCATGTATCCGCGCATTCTTTCTTCTCTCTTGAAGTCTGATCCATGATGAGAGAGATATTATGTTGATTACAGTTGAACAGGAAACAATGACTATCTTCACCTCCCCAGCTTATATGTTCCTATTATATCTTAAGTATTTGTGAATTAAACTTATTGTTTGAACAGTGAACTTATAGAAGATCTGTTCTATAGGTAATTAGTCTCTGACCTTCATGTTATTTGCGAAGTGTAAGTTTCATAAACACCAATCTGGAATGAGGGAGATACGATACATCCTGGCGTGAAGGGACCGACTTCATCAAGACTTGCCATGTAGCCCTGAACTACGACATATTGAGGTTAAGGCATACCGAACAAGCAGTTCCTACGGACAACATGTGCTGCAATAAGAGCAATCATTTCACTTATATATACGATCCTCTGTCGGGCTACCACCAAGACCCCTGATCCCATCGTCGGAGTCCTGCTTGCTACCAGTGCTCAGCTCTCAGGACCTCACTATCTGTATGACAACGGCCAACATGGATGTGGATCTGGCGAATCTGTGTCATACCCACTCACTGCCCGCTCGTATTCCGTCTACTCCTCGCCATCTCCGCCTTGCCCACCACAGCCTCCAGCGCGCCCGCGAGCCCAGCCTCATCATACTGCAGCATCCCATCCGCGTGGCGCCGTCCATACACCCGGACACAGTCAACACCCAGCGCCGCAAGCTCCGCCCTATCGACCCGCGGCGCCCCCTCGTCTTCAAGGTACAGCAAGTGCGTCACGTAGTCGCGAACTGCGTATCCATCCCGACTAGGCTGTAACGTGGGGTAGGTAGTAATTGTCGGAATTTCTCCCAGGGGCGGTATGTTTGAGATGTCATCAGGTCCGAGGTTTGCATCACGCGAGTTCCCATTATCCTTGTCCCCCTCATGCGGCACACCCTCCCCCTCCCCCTCAGCACAAGCCCTAGCAATAGCCCTCACGAAATCCACCGCCGTCAGCGCGCGATCCCCACTAGGCCCCGTCTCACGATCCAGCGACGAATTCAGGATCAGAATCTTCTGCCTCACATTCGCCCCGCGCACAGCAGCTCCGACGCCGCGCAGGATCAGGCTCGGCACCAGCGACGTGTACAGCGAGCCGATGCTGTAGATGACGGTGCGTGCTGCCGCGATGCCCGCCACCACCTTGGGGTTGGCCACCGGGTAGATCTCGTGCCCGTAGGGGTTGATGTACCAGATGCGCGAGATGCGCGAGGATAGGTCGTCGCTGTCGGACGCGGATTTGGTGAAGGTGATGTATTGCTTGCGCAGCGACGGGAGAGAGCCGGGTAGGGTGGCGTCTTCGATCAGGTCGTGCGCTTCTGTTTCGCGGAGCACGGTGCGGCGGTCTTCTTGGACAGACGGCTTGGGCTTTGATGGCTGTGGGAGTGGGGTAGGTGTAGCAACTCCGCTTGATACCACGGGGTGGAGCATGGGAGAGGCATCGGCTAGCGATGCTGTCCTATCCCCTGCATCGGGTAGGCTTGTGGGCGCTGATGGGTGAGAGATTGCGTTCTGTCCGGTAATACACGTACCGTCTTCTAACCCGGCGCTGATGTGGTGCGTGAAGTTGCTGTTGATGGCGGGCAGCGCCGCTACTGTTGATGGGATGGAACATATGCTGGACAGGAGATATATAGCTGATTCTAGAGATCCTGTAAAAAGTCGCGCCCTGTCAGAGTCAGATAGGAGTTCCGGGTTTCATGTGTGCGCGTTTACATGTCCTTTTGAGGTGAAATGGGAGATATCATGACCATACTCGGGTCAACAGGTATGTGTCGTTGCCCAGTCCAGGCTGATGTGGTTTTGTACATACGGAGGTAGGAAAAGACAACTTACCCAGTCAAGAACATGTTCCCAATACTGGCTTTGGCGAAGTTGAAGACAGAGCTGGGCCGTGCCCGCTTCACGATCTCCATGTTGGTGTGATTGAATATGGAACGGACAAGCTCGCGCTTCTCGCTCGAGATGTCGGCCCACAGCACGTGACGGCCTTCGACGATGTCGAGCCATTCTATCCGCGCCAGTGAGGTGTCGGACGGGAGACGGTGGTTGAACAAGCACTTCAAAGCCTCTTTCTCTGCATCGGTCTCTGATGGCGGAATCAGGCGGACCAAGCGACCTGTCACGATGATAAGACATGTTACTAGTGTGCTTCATGTAGGATAATGGCAGGGGCTTCAGGGGTCGGAAGAATCTGAAGATGAATCATTGATGTGTGCAAGATGGAATGAAACTGGACACACTTCGTACATCACCGATACCTGAGCGAGAGGTTAGCGAATATTCTCATACTCCTGACTCGACAGCAAGCCAGCACGGCAGATGGGGAAGCTCATGTGATTGAATAGACCAAGACCAACATCTGTATGCACTCACCCGGGCCTCCAAAGACACGGATCAGCTCGGAGCTGCTGCCGCCGTTGTCGCTGATGGGGATGACGTACTGCAGCGTGCATCGGCGGCTCTCGCGCAACTTCTCAAATACATCGACGAGACTGTTGGTTGCGGTGCCGCCGCCAAAGACAACGATGCCGCGTGGGAGCTTGGGTGCGTCCATCGCTCGTTCCTCTTCCTCTGGCCGGGTTCGCTCTTGTCTCGACTGCCGAGGTGTTGACGAGATGAGAGAAGCTGAGGTGGTCACGAGGCAGGCATATATATGCCCATGGATATGCCCATGTACAACTTGGTTGCAATATTGGTAAACATGAGACAATGAAGATAGAATCTTGGATTCAAGAGGCCATGCCATGTATGGTGGGCAGTCTGCTGAGGTAATGTGACAGTGCATGTATGAGTGCCAATCCACACTGGGCTCGATTGTATGCAGCTTAGCGCAGGAGTCAGTCCCAGTATTACCCGTACCCCTATGTACCTAGGTATCTTGTGCACGCAAGTTCCCGACTCCAGTCTGGAGCATGTAAGTCTAATTCGTACCTGCCATAGAAGCGGTCAGTCGGCATTAATTACAGCCGCCAGAAGAGTTGTTTCCTAATTCATGCGATGATGTATTCCATGACGGAATCGCCGAGTCATCAACTCAAGATGCAGCTACCTACCTGATCAGTATCAACTATTCAATATTTATTCCCTCTCCCTCTCCTCTCTCCCTCTCTCTCTCTCTCTTTCACACACAACATACGCAGCACCAAACATCGGTCCCAGTTACGCAAAAAAGTGCTCTCGTCTTGGCCTCTACCCTCGAATTCTTTTTCTTTTTTTTTTTGGCAATCATCGCTCCTGTCTCACTCGTCAATTAATTATCATCCAGTATTCTGTGGTAAAGATGGCGGCGGAACTCAGCATAATTTACCGCGAGCTGGACAACACAATCAAAGAGGTCCAAGCTACGCAGATCAAGATCAACAGCCTCAGTCATATGCCCCAGACCGAAGCTTTGGCTTTGCAGACCAAACTCCTTAAGAAATTCGGAACAGTACATGACTCAATAGGCGAGATAAACAAGTCAGTCGAGGCGGCTGCCGAAGCTATACGTAGCCAGTCAGGGATGACGCAAATCCAATCCGAAGTCACGGTCCTTCGCTCGGAGATCAGGGCTCTGTAAGCAAGCATTCCTGAGTGCCTCAGTTGTCTTCGTGTATTCTGCTTTTGTGATTCTCTCTTTCCCATCGTTTCCAGGTTGCTCTAGCTGACGAGAGTAACCCAAAACAGGATTCTCAACACGGCGGCATTGATAAGCAATTCAGTAGCTAACGCAGCAACTCTCGACCCCATCGCCAACAAAAAAATCTTTCCTCTGGTCAACACCACGACAGGCAAGGTGATCGAGAGTTTCCCCAAAACAGCCCCCGAAATCGATCTTCTTGATGGTAAGGTCTTTTCAAACTTCTTGATGAGTAATCGAGTCCGTTGTATCACCGGCTGATCATGGCCATGGTGGTAGATGCAACGGCGAATGATATCCTGGCACAGCTGGGCCATCCAACGGATAGCCCCGGTGCCACCCTCAGTCTCACGAATGATATCCTGTCAGAGAGGAACTATCCACCGGACACACCCATGGGCAGCCTCAAAGACAAGATTTTCAGAATCAAGTTCCTGGCGGGGATTCGAGATACGGTGTCGTTACTGGAAATTGGAAGACCATAGTGCTATAAGTCTGGTAGCTACACTTGATACATGAACATAGATTAGAATCATCAGCGAATCATAATCCACCAAGCCACGTTGTGCGAAAACACAACGCAAGTGCCCTTTGAAACCGTGCCCATACTTCGCTAGTGACTACCCGGTTCTGGATCGTGAAATTTGCACCTTTGCCTTACATCGTTCGCGGAAGCAGCGATCGTGCCGATAAATTAGGTATTAGCAAGATCAATTTGGAGGTGGGATGAAATCCGGTAGGCGAGGTGCCTTACCTCCCTTTGATGTTAATCAGATCTGAGGCGGATCAGATCTACTGTAAGGTTCCGCTAATTGCTAGGAGACCAGGCACCCAGGCAAGTCACGGCACGGATGTGGCTCGAGGCAAGGGGCCGATCGCTTTAGTGACCGACGACAGCAGAGTCTTCAATCAGATCACAGCGAATAATACTAAAAATGTGGAAAAACTTGAATGCTTTGGTCTAACGAACGACAGTTGAGAGATAATAGTACATGAGAAATAGCAAGGAACAAAACAACACACGGGACAGTACGCTTTATGCAGCCGGAAAACAGCAACCCCTGACCCATGCAACCCTGTTCCGATCCGCATCCGCATCCGCATCCCCGCCCCCCGGCCCCCAGTGCTACCACCGACTCGGCAACAAGCCACACGGCAATTCCTAATCAGCGCACAGGCGGCACCTAGCAGTTGTCGTCGTCGCAGTGGCCGGAGATGAAGCGGAAGGACTTGGCGTCCTGGTACTGGGAGATGTCCCAGCAGCCGATGTCGTTGGGCAGCTGCGTGCACGTCTCCTGGCAAGGGCAGTCGGCGCCGGGCGAGACCACCAGCGAGTACTCGCCGAAGCCCGAGTCGGCGCCGTGGAAAAGCACCGACTGCCGCCCGTTCTGGTTCAGGCACCCCGGGTTCGACACCTTCACCGACTGCCCGCAGTTCTGCGAGCAGTCCGTGTCGTCGCAGAACATGGCCCAGTAGTCGGCGCGCGCCACCAGGGTGTCGTTGGCCGGCGCTGCGGTGGCTAGGGGGGTCGCGGCGGCGGCGATGAAGATGGCGAGGGTCTTGAGGGAAAACATTTTGGCTGTGAGTGGGTTTTTGAGTTCGTTGAAACTGAGAGTTTGGATTTTTGTTGTTGGTGGGAATGGAGATGAAGTTTTTGAGATGTGAATCTGTTGAGGCTTTGTGATGTTTGTGATGATGATGATGATGATGATGATGATGAGAAATAGACTTCGATGGTGCCCGGGCTCTGTGATTTATATATTCGAAGAAGCGTACTCTTGCTCTCCCCGAACCCTCTCTCCTGAGGGGAGCTTTGCATCATCGGATACCCAAGCTGTCTCTTACCTCTGTCACAATGTCACAAGAATAAGCAATATCACAATAACACGCTGAGTCCTACTCACAGAAGTCCAACTTGACGTCACGTTTCTCTGTACTAGGAAGAGCCTCACAGCCTCCCCGTTGTTGTATGCTGCTGCCTCGTCTCGCGTAATGCTGAAGTGAAACCATCATCATCTGTCCGAGCAGTCGAAGGCTCCTATTTTTGGTTGTTTCTACGCCGTGAAGTTCTCCCGTTTTCGACAATTGATCGTCGATTGCGCAAGTACCTATTAGGTACCAACAGGTACATTCAGTATTGTCAGTATTGTCCCCAGACTTTCCATGGAGGGTAGTCAGGATTTAGGATTCGGGTCATGTTCATGTGAGAAATGCTCTAGCTGGGGATGATGATGACGTTTCCCGACTTCCACGGCTATCTTTTCCGGCTGTTTACGATGCAAGAAGCAGTTCGGTAGACTGTACCGATAACACAGAAGTCCATCTACACCTATGTAGTGTGCTCTTTGCATTATCAATAAGTTAAATCAACTGATTACCAATATCGAGTCCAAATTGCGCTTGATTTCTCTTCTAATTACCAAACTAATTATCATGTTGTATCATAGCCTTCGTAGGCAGTCATTTCAGCATTTCAATGTCGTCATATCATCAATTGATCAGTTTCGAGTAATAACATGCATCTCAGACAAAATATCAACAAAAAGCTACACCGAACAATTCTACAATGCAAGCAATGGAAACAATATCAGACGCGTGTAATGTCAGCGTCGTATAATAAAACATAACAGCCCCCAAGCGCCAAGCGCTCGACACGCAGTGTGCCCCTGCATGTTAAGGGTGGGTCGGGTCCCGGTGGACTAATCCTCAACACGGCATTGATTTTCGGTACTAGCTCTGATCCTTCCGCGTAGTGCCCATGAAGTCAGCGAAGTAGTTCCGAAACTAATACCATGTTCGCGATGCCTGGTCAGAACCCGGTACGGATACTCAGCCTTACAATAATGCATGGTTGTGCCATTGCGCTGGGTTGGATTAGGTTGTATGTTGTGAATGAATGCCTGAGGAATCAGTTTGGGGATATCGAATCGCTGATCGTGGGAGTTGGCGAGGTATGATAGGCTGCTCCAAGCCCCGTCTCACCAATGGCTGTTAGCTTATTTGCGTCATGTTCCATTTTATCAAAAATGCTGATGCCTAAACTAAGGTCAGCTTCTTGTGGGTTTGGAAAAATGGACAAGTAATAACCCTCCATAATACCCCAATGCTGGGCACAGGTGCCGTCCTGCCCAGGCTCGCCAGTTGTTGCCATGCAATTCTTGGCCGGTAATTAGTTTCTTGGTTCGACTTTTCATTATCATTTTGCTGCTTGGTTGTTCAAACCTTAGTTGCGATGTTTCTACACCATAGCTCGCGTTGTAGAGTAATACATTTACTTTTTGGGTTTTGCTTCATTGTAAGTATCTTTTGTCCCTCATTGCTCCTCGAACAGGTACGATGCTCAAGGGAGCACATGCACAAGAAGACACACGGGTTCTATCGAGTTCTAGGCTGATGAGACTTTGATTCAAGTATATCTTGCTTATAGGATACTTACGGCTGAACTGCTGGAAAGATCCAACGTCCCAATTCTTCCAACGCGACCGCGCACATGTCCCACGCTATTCGAAGTACCGCATACAACAAGCAGAAGCCTATGCCGATTCGAACGTAATAGAGAAGCAACCCAACTATGGCACGAAGACCTCCCCGGAGTTGTGTATCGGCGTTTCTTCGGTAGAGCGAAAAGGAATATCATACCTCAAGTCTACGCTGGGATCACTGCAACATGGTCTCAGCCCAGAAGAGCGCGCGCAGCTCTATTTCGTTGTTCTCCTTGCTCATACCAATCAGTCAGAGCATGGAGCACACGGTCAGCCCTGGCTCACCAACCTAGCGGACCAGCTTCCCACTTATGGCGACAATGAGGAGCGTTTTGCTCTGGCCACCGCGATGGAATCCTCTCAGTATCACGGCATAAAGGCCAAGTTCGACTACTCCATCGTCATGGAAGAGTGTGCGAGGACTGGTGCCCCGGAGATATTGATGATCGAAGACGATGTTGTTTTCATGGATAGGTGGTGGCCTCGTGTCAGGGACGCGATAGCTGCAGCCACCAACAAGTCTTGGGAACTAGGGCACAAAGATTGTAAGACACCCAGTGACATCTCCAACTGTGTCATCCATCACATTGGGTGCTTGCTCCGGGTCAATGTCAGCTAATTGGGCATATAGACTTATATCTACGACTCTTCTACTACGAAGGTCTCCTCGGTTGGAACTCGGAGTCTTGGCCGAGATACTTGGTCTCGTCGATTTTGATCGCGACTGCTGTTTCGACAGTCTTACTTCTGATCTGGCAATGGATGCCAGCGACGCGACCGCACCTTACCCGCCCTGTGGTACTCCTCGTCATCTTCGTTTTTACGCCCTGTTTGATCATACTGTACTTCGCGGCAGGCGCTAATTACGTCCTACCGCGGCCGCCCGGCGTGAGTCTTCTACCAGACCACGCATGTTGCGGGCAGGGGCTTGTGTTTCCGCACTCCAAAGTGACGGATGAGATACTCCCCTTATTTCGCAGGCATAGGTGGATGAAGACACCGACAGATACTCTGATAGAGAAGCACGCAGATGATTCGGGCGGCTTGCGCTGGGCCTTGACGCCGGTGGTGATGCAGCATGTCGGTGGTCAGAGTAGCCAGAATGGTGTGAATAGGGGCGGAGGGACAACACCAGCTAGGATCTGGAACTACGGATTTGAGGAATATGATGCGAGTAGTTTAGCTAGCGAACGTAGTTTACGATAGTATTCGTATCCGCATCCGTCAGCGGTGCCCCTTTCAATAGATCTAGTTTTTGACCAATCAAGAAAATCCCTTGTCAAGTATGTCAAGCAAACCGGGCACGCGGATGCAGAATTCATTGGCCCCTCAAACCTACCTACGCTCAGCTATATTGGGGGCCAATGAATTTTGCACCCGCATGCTGGGCTTGGATGTGTCCTGCCAGGCAGTAATATTCTCACATGCCACAAACGCGGCCCTATCCAGGAAGGCAACCCTGCGCATGATATTGTCACAACAGATAGGCCAGAGTACAAAGGTAAATGTTGTCCCGATACCCGCTGTTACTCCTTTGTTCTTTCCAACCGCTGACAACAATCCGTTCGCCAAGGAAGGCGCAAGTCATCCTGTTCGACGCCGAGTGCCATTGATTGTCACTGTAGCGGAACACTACGTCACCAACCATGGCCAACGGAGACTGTGCCGCCATATGCCACTCCCAAAACAACAAATATAGTACCAAATGTAAGACTAAAAGCATGTACTGCGTTCGGGAATCGCCGTGTAAGCTGCCAAGTGAAAGTCGTAAGGCGTCTGGTCCTGCATTACAGTGATACACTTTGGAAATTGCACAATGCACGTAAGCATTGGTGGGGTCACATCCCGCGATTCGAAGTTTTGGATGACCACCCTCGAGTTATTCGTAGAAGAACCTCTTTTGCTGACACTCTTGCCTCTTTGAGTTTTGTGTTATGTGCCTACATACGAACGCTTGGCAAAAGGTTGGGGTCAGACTCAAGCCATACGATCACCATGTTCTCAGGCAAGATAATTAATAGGCGATTAAAAGCAGGGTAGGCGGTCAGTGTGCCCACCCGGGCTTCGAATTCATCATTTTCTATCAACTGAAGTGAAGGAGAAAAGCATAACTATACTGGAAACAGTGCAGATCAATCCCAACTCAGTTGCTCTGCTCCAACAATCGTATGATTTTCTCATTGCCTCCCTCCTTGGCCGCCCACAGGCACGATCGCCCCAACTTATCCTCGTATCCTGGGTTTGCACCCTTTCTCACTAGATACGATGCACACGCCTCCTTACCGCGTAAAGCAGCTCTGTATAGGGCTGTGCCACGCTCACGAAACCCCTCCGAGTCGGGGGTATCTTGCCAGGGTTCGGAGCACTCGAGGTCGGCGCCAGCTTCTACCAGTAGTTCCAAGATATCGAGATCGCCGATCTCGGCGGCGGCTATGTGAGCGGTACTGTTCTCTTGCGTCCAGCCATACTGCAGCATAAGCTGAAGTATTTCGGGAGAGCGCTTAGGCTCTACAACGGCCCAGACGGCTGCATCGTACTCGTAACAACCCCAGGCCTTGTTCGGATCTGTACCGTTCTCCAGTAGGAAGCGCATGAGCTCAATACTGCCGCAAGATGCTGCGTAGCTCAACGCATCGCCAATGAATTCGCTGTGATGACCATTGAGATCCAGGCCGTGGTCTATCAGGACGGAAAAGACATCGGGCGAGAGCGAGAAACAGGCCGCGTGGACCAGCTCGTTGTTGAGCCCGGAGGGAGGGATTTCTTCGAGGCCGGAATCGAAGCACCAACGTAGAATGCTGACATTTGCTTCATGTGCGGCGCGCTCAGCTGTGCATTTAAGCAGTGCAGTTCTCTGGCCACTCGGAGCGGCTGCGAGTACACTCGCGGCAGAGGTAGGGTCACGAGCCATGGCCATGGCCACGCCATCGTCCTTAGTCCAGTCGTCCGCGATCTGACGGTTTGTCAACCCGTCGAACCCGTAGGGCATTTTGACAGAGGAGTCGAAGAGTGTGATGTGAAAGTTGTATTCTTGAATAGGCTTTGCCCCGTGTGAGAATGCTTGAAAATGTTGATGGTTGCTAATCGATTTGGTTGAGTTGGCAGTAATGCTCAGTCGACAGTCGTGATGGGGTGCTTGTTGTTAAAATGTGCAGCACCCATTGAATGTACTTAATTGAGCATGACATCAGAGGATTGATTGCGTCTGGCATATACGACCCCAGGACCTAACCTACTAGGCACTGCAGCCCACACACTCTAAATTTGGGTGTTAGTGGGGTCGAAAATGAATAACAACAATCCCGCTTCGAGCGGTTCTGGTCTGATCGTGTATTTTGATGTCAGAGTCTTACTCGTTCTACTCATGAACTCAGCAGAATGAGCCTCGCAATGAAGATCATTATTCTTTCGACTCGAGAACAGGGCTCTTTCGTAGCCTTTTACATCCTCTTGGCGCTTATGCCAGGGCGACTGGCCATGGACATCACGGCCCGAGATGACAAACTCATTCGACAAGGCAGCAACGGAAGCGATCCTTGCTACTTTCCTTCGTTGACTTACATGGTAACATGTAAGTACGCATATTGTACTTGCCATATACATTCAAATGTCCCTTGTGAGATAGTGACGCAATATCAGGCGACCTACAATCCTCCTACCCGCCTCGAGTGATGATATCGAAGGTGAATTCAAGTACGTAGTGCTTGTATAGCCCACTTCGGCTGGCTTGGCCAGAGCCACCTTTTCTCTCTCACACACACATATACAGAATACAGCCTATTCTGCCTCCATTTACAGTGCCTTTAACCCTGCAAGAGCTCTTAACTTCTATCTTTAACAACAATGCTATTTCCAAGGATTCAAACTACGTCAGTAGCTTATGCTGCATTTCTCGACCTCCTGAATAGGCTACGATTTTCTGGCTCAGGAGTAATATCGATGCTTGTGCTTGTAGTCATGGAACGCTCAGTCTAGATGCCAGTCGCCGTGGCATAAGCGCCAGCATGAGGGAAAAGATCTACTCTCGCATCAAAAGAACGATGATCTTCATAGCGATTGTCGTTCTATAAAGACTCATTGATATCTTCCCATTTGAACAGCTCTACTCAATATCACAAACCATTACAGCAAGCCTCATCATCACTCAAATCAGCCCACATTATACATATTATTAACCCTGAATTATCCCTATTTCAACTACTTTCGATAGTTTATAGACAACATGAAGTTCTCCATATTGAGCTCCATCCTCTTGTTCTCGTGGCAATCGGCCACGGTCCTCGCGGCACCCGTCGTCGGACCAACAACGACGGACACCGTTGTCCAGCTCGAAGCCAGGGCCAACAACATCCCCAACGCAGACCAAGTGCAGGGACTCATCGACGACCCTTCTAAGTTCTCTGGCTGGGCTAATATCGGCGAGCCTCAGATCAACAAGGCTGTCTTCTTCACTGGCCAAAAGAGACAGGTTATTGGCATGATCAGAGACTGGGCGAACGGGCAAGGTCTGACGACCGTTCGTGACATCTGGAAAGACGCCAACTTCTTCCAACGCGGCCAGTAAGTTCAAAAACTCTCTGGCTTTTCTTTTTTCATGAACTCAACCCACGCACCCCTTTACCCTTTGCAATTTGGAAAGAAGCTTTTCTCTTCGCTATACTTACGGGAAAGTGGGCGAGCTGCTACCATTACTGTTACTGACTGTTGAATTTTCACCCAGGTACAAGGGCATCTCCGATGACACTTTCAAAGAGTTCCAAAAGGCCTTTTCTAAGTATTACGCAAGTCAGACCAAGGGCACGGCCTGGCTGGTCTTCCCCCACGACCAGACTCCATCCTCGGGCGGTATCTTCTGGAGCGTTGAGCTGGACGAAATCATCAGCCAGGCCAAGGTCGACAAGATTGTGTGGATCGACCAGAACCAGATCACGGATTCGAACTACGACTGGATGAACGAGGGGAAGGTCTACTGGACGAAGGGCAGCGACAAGCCCGCTGGCGCATAAGCAGCGGAATTGTTTATTCACTGTTTATCCACTGTTCTATGAGAATATGCTGGAGGGAGAAGTGGCTGGCTACTGGAGGGCACGTTGTACAATAGTTTTAGTAGACATTCTTTACCTGTTATGCTTTGGTCAATCTATTTATATAACACACAGTTTATTTCTTACCTACTACCGAATGTACTTGTTTCCCCGAACATGCCATATGATCGGCTTACCTAGCTCACCGTGCGGCTCGGCTTACATCTGCCTGTCCAATCTATTCCCAACGCCTAAAAGTAACTCAGTTGTGAAGCAAAAGAATTAGTAGCTTGTATTCGGCTGGGTAATTGCTTGATCGGAGTGAGTTGTCCCTTTTGGGCAGCTATGCAGTGTCGCTTGCTCATATCATAGCTAGTTGCGCCTATCCCCTTTTCCCCCACTTCAGCATGACTGAAAAGCCCCTTATAGGTAAGCAAATAACTATGACTAAAGCCAATCCCTATTCTAGAGCTAGGAAGCTTTGATGAAATCTTGCAATTTACATGATACGCCAAAGGTTTCCCATCTCAAAAGGGGGCGAGAGCATCTGTCTAGCCCGGTCACAGGTTCTACTATAGCCAGAGGGGACATGCACTAGATACGACAGCAGTCATTTGATTATCGGGCCATTTCCTGTCGAATTCCCTCTAGTAGAACGTCTTGTTGGATGCACGTGCGATATCCCACCCAAGGGCGTAATATGGAATCCTGTCACATTATGGATTTTGTGGTATAAGCACTCACGCCAAAACCTTGTATATCTAAAATAAAATAAAAAGTGGAAAGGGGGGAACATCTGCGGCAACTTACGAGCAGATCAAGACCCTGAATGCTTGACTTATAATTGTCGGATGCTATCACCCAGACCATCGCCGCCATCTCCTACCAACCTAACCTTGTATTTTTGAATCCTGTCACCATCTACAGCTGGTTGATAATGACGGAGGTCTTGGTGGTGTCGAGAAGTGGGGTTCCGTCAGGGATCACGAGCGTATCAGCGATGGTGATGTCGCAAAGTGCAGATAGCAGGCCATCGTGAGAAAGACATGCTATTTTTAAGCACACCATTTCACCGGGAAGGTAGATGATCTTTGTTAACGTTGATGTTCCGCATTCGGATACGAAGTACGACGGGAGCAACACATCATCTGCCAAGAGCTCAGACGATTGGTAAAGGGTAAGTAAAATTATTGTCTAATAATTAAATAAAGCCTGGAGCGTAACCGTACATGCAAGCTGTGCCTTTCCGAGGGCTCCCGATATGCCCTTAAATTCGACGTTGTCGGAGTGACTCCGCTAAATTCCCACTACATACCTCCCTTGGCAAAACTTGGCAATTGCACTGCTTTTTTAGCCCCCTCGCAGGAGGCTGGGCTATATAGTATAGCGACTGGTCGAGGCCCATGGCAGAAGATCCACTGCTTTTTTAGCCCCCTCGCAGGCGGACTTCTATAGATTTAAGGCTGGTAATCATAGCTTAGCCACAAGAACCATGGGCAATTTATGGTTAGAGAGCAAAACGCAGTTCTATAGATTTACTCTTATATGAAATAGACTTGTATATTATCAGGCATAGTCATTCTACCCATGATACGGGACAGGTTCATTTTGTTTCAATGCTGGGAGCTGCAGATTTATTGCGCATAATATTTATCTTAAGATCTTGAAGATATTGTTACGGAGTGGTACCTTGCCACATTGTGATGATATAGACCCGTTCCAACTCATGGAAGACGAACGCCAAGCCCCTGAACAGTAATTATTCAGAGATCAACAGGAACTTCCCTTCCCCGTCCGTCACATACTTGCATCCAACAAAGCTTCAAAGAGAGTTATATCCACAGCGCGACTTGCAATGCAAACTCTTATCCCACAACCGGCTCCCTATTGCACATGACGCGCCCCGGCCTTCTCCACATCACCATCTTCACTAACCGAAGCATCGCGGCCATGTTCAATCGACTTCTCCGACAGCCTATGGCCCGTCGCCTCCGCCGCATCGGCATCATAGGCCACATCCATGTTGCGGCCCAGATGCTCGGGGCCGAGGATGGTGAGGACGATGACGTAGACGTAGACGGCGGCCATGAAGATGCTGATGACAATGCCGTAGTTGTACCGCTTCGTGCCGTTCTCGAGCTCCGGCAGCGGGAAGCGCTCGCCGATGGTGGCCTCGATGGTGGAGCTGGCCGACGACACCAGGTTGCCCAGCTGGTACGAGGTGCCGACTACGAAGGTCCGGAACGCGCCCGGCGAAAGCTCCATTAGGTGTACCGGGATCACGCCCCAGGCACCTTGCACAGCGAATTGCTCGAAGAAGGCGGCGGCGATGATGCGCTCGTTTGAGACGAAACCGTACTGCGACGTGATCGGGTTAGCCAAACAAAACTCCATCTTGCGGAGCTGGATATGCGTGTTCTTCTCGCGCAATCTGTGTTTCCGAATGAAAGGAAGGAGGGGACAGAATAGAGGGAATACATACGGGGTAGAGCAGAGCACCTCCAAGAATGCACATAACAATAATGCTAAACCGGCGCCCGAAGATCTGGGAGCAGAACCCCACAACCGTGCCTCCAGTGATAGCGCCCACATTAGCAACGACCTGCGTGACCGTGACCTGGTTCGCATTGAATCCGAACTCGTTCTTCAGCAGCGTCGGATACAGATCCTGCGAGCCGTGGGACATGAAGTTGAACCCAGCCATGAGCAGGACGAGGTAGATAAGGATAAGCCAGTGGCGTTTCAACGCAACCTTGCCCTCCTCCACAAACGTCTTGCCGATGCTGCCATTGGCGCGCCGCAGCTCCTGGTGCGCGATGTAGGTGTTCGTCTCGGGGAGGAACAGGCGCCAGACGATGAAGAGCGCCGGCGGCGCGGCCCCGAACCAGTATAGCGGCCTCCAGCCGTGCGACGTCGTGTTCACGAGGGCGCGCGCGAAGGCGGCGGCTAGCAGGTAGCCTAGTGCGTAGCCTTGTTGCAGCATGCCGCTTAGCAGACCGCGCGCTTCGTCGGGGATGTCTTCTAGGGCGGTCGCGGCGGCGTTGCCGTAGAGTCCGCCCATGGCGATGCCGAAGAGCGCACGGGTGGCGAGGAATTGGCTATATGTGTTCGTGAAGCCGGTGCTCTGGGGGGTTTCGCGTCAGTGTTAGTGGATGATCCATTGGTCCCAGGTGTCTTGCATGATGACCAAAATGACGATGTTGGACACACCGTGTATAATACATGATGATGATGGCACGGCTGTTGACAGACGCAGACGCTAGGTGGGAATGCCACATGTTTTGGCAGGGGTGTAGAATCCGGGGATGCGATGCGAAGCTTTTGCTAAGACTGCGCCAAGCATCGCCAAGTGACATGATGGATGGGCGCACCCGTCGGTAGTGTATCTTGGCTACACCTATGCATGCAAACTGGTGGGGGAGGGGGGCGGCGAAACACTATGTTCGGGAAATTTAATGACAGACTCACCAATTCGAGAACAATAAAGAGTAGATTGTTGACGATGAATGGCCATTTGCGACCGTAGCGATCGGCAGCAATACCGAAGATGATGGAACCCACAGATCGTAGCACTGTGAATCGTTAGAGTCAATAAATCCATCCATCCAATTGAATCAGACATTGCACCATGACTCGGGCGATCGACTAATGGACTGTTCGTGCCCCTGAGATTTGCCCGACGGAGTGGTAGAAGAATGCAGTGCAACTTACTAAGGACGAGGGTGATACCCCAGGTGATGTCCGTGACATCTTTATCGAAGGTCTCGGCCAGATCGGATGCTGTAAGGGAGACGGTGAAAAAGTCGAAAGCATCCCAGGTCTGCAGAACACGATTTCAAGCATTAGTAACTCGCAAGCGGCTATGGTTGGAAATATTGCAAGGAAAGGGGCCGACTAGGTATTGTTGTTGAAGCTGTTGTTGAAGAGGTCAAGATGGTCTTACCCAGGCAACAAAGGCAATCGAGAAGAAAGCCCAATGATGACGATCCAGCATGCGCAGTAAGCGGATAGGGTTGGGGGCCTTATTCATCGCCGGCTTCAGCGAACTGATGCGCGTCGCCAGGTAGGTGCCCGCCGACATGCCATGGTGAGGAGGATAGGCATCTACCTCATTGACGACACCATCGTGCGTCGCATGAGCCATGGTGAAATAGAAGTCGGAGCAAAACCGAATACTTGGGATGTAAGTATACAGGGCACACAGCACCTATAAGGAGTCAAGTGATTGCCTGGGGTAGCTCGACAGTGCCGACGAAGAGAGAAGGGGGAGAATCGGGCCAGGAGAACAGACGTCAGCTCATCGACTTAAGTAGAAAGAAAAGAGAGGGAGGGGATGGCAAGGCAAAAGGGCCATTTAGAATGCGGTACGGCGTTTATCGTCAGTGATATCAGCAAGCCATCGCCGATCATTACCTGTACCATCCCTGCTATTGTTCGAATCCTTTTGACGCTAAAGGTGATGGGCTGGGGACCAGACGGGGATGATGAGCACGGTGGCTTGGCCTAGTTGCGTGGGGTGTGCGGGGAATCCTGGGGTTTTCTTAGTAGTCTGGTGATGCTTCATTCACTAAATTTGGCAGCGTTCTTATTTCGGTCAAGTGAAAGGTAAAGGGGTGGACTAGTCACGTAGTGTTATGGATTTACTCATGTCAGAAATAGAATCACCTTGAGCTTCTTGAACATTGAATTATGGCATGGGTCAGTTCCACCTGATTCGCTTAGAGTGACACTGACAACTGTCCAAGATAAGGCGCATCGCTCGGCTGCATCATGTAGGTACTTGGATCTTTCTCGAGTATGACATGCCCTGGACATGTCACATTGGGTTCGAGCGATAAGTCGCGCAACTGTGCTACACACAACGATAGCGATTTGTCTTACATGGGGCTCATCTCGCATTCAGCCCGTTTCTCGCCCCTCTGTGGACCTTCAACTTATTTTCATGTTGGTGGTACAATAAATAGTACGCGCGTTCGAAATAGAGAAACTCTGATTCGTTCCTCGAGCCATGATTGTCAGCCCGAGGGTCTGTCTCCTAGAGACTACCCAAAAATTGCCCCTCTTTGCATGTTGGAGTGTAGTACACACCATCCCGTGACTAGGCTGAGATTGCTGCATTGAAAGTTTGCCTCGTCGGATAAATTTCCAACAAGCAAATGAAATATCTTTCAGAGTCAGCTGATCTTCTGTGAAGATTGCTGCGTCGCTATTGGTGTGTGCATGGTACGCGCTGACGGCAAGGGTCCCGGTGGCTCGCTACGCCAGCCGGCTGAGAATGTCGGTGTGGGCATGTGCTGGTAAGCTGGTGCATAAGCTGTAGTATCTTGCTGCACATTTCGGTCATAATCTCCCCTGTGCACTTTTGATGTAGAGACTCATTCGATGATTTTCAGTCACCGTTGACCATATAGCAATGCATCGGATGATTGAGGCGAACCTTCTTGTAAGTAATAGAGAAGAATAAACCATTTACACGAAAAGCGATAGACATGGATGACGGGATAGCCCCTTGCCTGTGATGACTCCCCAGTATGATTAGCGCTGATTCTCGTGATAGTCTTATCATGAGCAGCTTTATCAAAATGCTGTGCTTTTTGCAGCTAGAATGATCAGTGCGTTACAAAAGGGATTTGGAACGACCGAGACGGCTGCCTAGGAAACTAGTTTTGACCGGTCACATATCCTCTCTGATAAGAGGCATCATGAGAGATTCGAGGGTCCAGATCAGCAAAGATCAGAATATGTTAGTCATCTGAGACATATAGGGTCAGCATTAACAGAAATCTAGATCGCGCCGAGGCCAACCTAGAAGTTCGAGTTCTCGCACACGCTTTCTGCATCAAATAATTCCGCGTGTGGTACTGCTCAGTGCTGAAGGAAGCTGCGAGAGCGGTTCGCGATACGGCCGAAAGCCAAAGGAAGCTCACTACTATAGGGCGCCTTAGAATAAACTCTCATTGTTCGGAGCTCAGCCCTCATCGCAGAATCCGGCGGCGACTGGGCTAGATCCAAACTCATCGCCAACAAGCGTAGAAAGGGAGAAAAAAAATACAAGTGCTTCTGCTTGAATGTGTGTGTGTCTGTCTATCTGCTAGGAAGTTTAATGAAGACGAGGTGACGCGGGTAAAATCAAAAAGATAAATTTGGCCGTCGAGGGAATCGAACCCCCGGGACCCAACGCTGCAGATAATGATGCTTTCGCTCCAATAACGATAATATGTCGCTCGCACCGCTAGGCCAACCAACCCGGCCTTTGGTAGTGTTTCTTGGGAGCCTGTAGGGTAGGTTGGTATATAAGGTCGGCACTTTCGGGTGCCTGTATGCAGGCCCGAGGTTAAAATGGAGGCAACGATCGCACCAGAACAGCAGTGATATCATTTGTTTATTGGTACACCTTGACCTCACACGGCTCCGGGTTTTCTATCTTCCGTATGGTCTCGAGGGAGTGGTCTCTAGGGAGTGGTGCTGCAACGCAGCCAATATATAGGTGACAGGTGAACCCTTTTGCAGTAGGTTCTCAGGGCGACTCGAGGATTACGAACCCCTTCATAGGGCCCTTTGAACCAAAACGTGCAGGACCACACTTCCAGTTCCCTAACCTGGGGCCATGCGGGCGTTGCGGCTAGGCACCGTGTGCCTATACTCCTTCAGTGGCAAGCGACCATTAGAAGACCAAGCCCCATCCGAGACATGATTCTCATCATCACAACAACCCCCAACCCCTGACTACCTACCCATCCACAATCTTCCCCTCCCCATCCATCTTCCCAATGACCCCCTCCAACAGCTCCGGCAGAATTTCATCCGCGCCCGCCTGGAAGAAGAAATCATCGTCTCGCAAATGGCGCGCCGCGTCCCTATCAGGATTTACAACAACAACCACAGCGCCCCGTTTCTTGGCGTCGAGCGCATACTTAGCAGCCGGATACACCGTCGCGGCCGTGCCGACCACAAGCACGATATCGACCTTGTCTTTGCTAACCCAGTCGTCCACGCCGGCTAGCATGTGGCGATCGAGGGTCTCGCCGTACCACACCACGCTCGGCCGCAGCAAGGCGCTAGGGCCGCAGCGCGGACATCTCGGAATCTGCCATCGTGGAATCTCCGGCACCGGGATGGAGGCGTCGGCGAGGTTCAAGTCCTCGCAGGCCGCGGAGAGGGCCGCGAATGGCGGGTCCGAGAGGTTGTCGTGCTCGATGTAGCCGCAGTTCCGGTCGACACATCTAACATCGAAAAGACTACCGTGCAAGTGCCGGATAGTAGAGGCCGGGTGGTTGGCGCGCGGGGAGAGGCCTAATGTTGATTATATTAGTATTTATAGGTTTTTCTACATTATCCTTCTTATCGCGAGCTGCACGTTTAGGTATCGCTAGCTAGCTAGCCAGCCAGCTACTTGCTTGCTTTCTTTCTAACCTAATTATACAAAGATTTATACACCAACGACTGGCTTGAGTAGCAAACAACGAGGGGGGAAGAGCACAAACTCACCATCCACATTCTGCGACAGGCACAAGAACCCCTCCTCGCCCATCTTCCTCGCCAGCTCGGCCAGGGCATAGTGGGCCCGGTTCGGCACCGCCTTGAGCGCCTTGTGCTTGCACCAGGCGTAGAACAGCCAGACGAGCCCCGGGTCGTCGGCAAAGGCCCGCGTGTTGGCGAGCAGCGCCGAGTCGCGCCCGCGCCCCGTGAAGGTCAGCAGGCCCGAGGCCGCGGAGAGCCCCGCGCCTAGCACGGCGAGGATGCGCGTGCTGCGCGCCAGCAGGGCGCGGAATTCGGCGATGGAGGTCTGTGGTTCCATGGTGCTGTTGTTGTTTTTGTTTTTGTTGTTGTTTCTGGTGTTTCCCCCATCAAGTCAATTCGGTGAGTTTAGAGAGAGTGGAAGTAAGTAAGTGAGTAAGTGAGTGAGTGAGTGAGTGAATAGGATTCTCTTGAGATCCGGGTTGCATTTATAAGGTCTAGCGGCGGCGGTGCAAGGCACACACCCGCCAAGCTGGTATCGTGAGTGAATGTTGTTGATGTTGGTGGTTATGGAGTTCGGGCTGTGCAGGAGGTCGCCCCGCAAGTGTCTAAGACAGGGCAGGGCTTGGACCAAACCGAGTTCATGGCGAGAGTCGCGCGCGTTATAAAATGCAGTTTGTCAAAAGACAGATGCGCATCCGCCAATCGATCTAGCCATTGGTGTTGCTTATATGTGTGCGTGCAGGCGAGTTTGTGCCTGGAAAACGTACAGTCTGGTCGTACTAGGTGGCCGTATCCCACACGGTGGTCCAACTCCCCACACAGTTTGTATATGAACCTGCCCCTTAGTGCGTCACTACCTAGGTAGAATTAGGTCAGATATGAGACTGGTATTATTCAAAACACGGCTAATAACAATAATAAAGAAGAGTTCAATCGGAATTATACAGTCCATAGTTTAGGCTTTGTGTTCTATTGCAGTAATTTACGTCACTGCTGACAAGAGGTTAAGAGACTTAAAACTACTGGCGAAGGTGGCCGATCTGGGCGCTAAGTAAGAGATGCACGAGTTTGATTTCGCCCCGATAGTAGGTACAATAATAAGGCACAAGAAACGTCAAGTTTTTGAAGTTCCCTATGGCACTGATTATGGGCCGGTGTACGGGCTGATGGGCTGCGGATACATCCCCCACCAGACATTCTTCTGCGAATCAATCCAGAGGTCGGAGCCACCATCCGCGTACACATGTGCTTGGTCTCGTACTATGGGGTCCTGCACCAACATCCCAAAACTTCGCACAAGCGAATCATAGACCTCCTGGATGAATCGCTGGCGAGTCCTAGTGAAGGCGTCGTTGCCAACGGGCGCTACAAACATAAGAACCTCGGGATTGACGGACGCATTTTCGTAGAACTTGGCAACAATGTTGGCCACTTGCTCAACTGCAGAGACGGAGAGAATGTTAGCTCGCCAGGCAGCGGCCCTAGGGAAAAATTCGTCGAGATGCAGCATATCATGTGGCAATGGGGTAAGCCTCTTGCGTCAATCCCTGATAGGTTCCAGGTAACGGCGCGGGCTAAGACCAGCTGATGTTGTACGTGCCTGTATCGATTCCCAAATTTATTACATGCAAGCCGTGCTTGATAACTTACCTAACCAAATAAGGTGAGAGACCTGACCGGTAAATAAGGCCTATTGCTGGTGTGAGAAGTTGGACGTACCGTGTGGGATACGGTCACCCAGTGCTAGAATGTACGGTCCCTGGCACAAAGTAGCGTGCGACATATACACGGCACCCGTAGCTAGATCGATCTACGGGTGTGCATCTGTCATTTTGACAACTGGTAACACATAGTCTGCTTGCAGCATATGGATAGATATGAATTTCGCAAATGTTAGCTTACCTTGCCTGGAGTGCCTGGTGGCTTGGGAAGTAGTAATGTGACCCTCGACTTTGAACTTGCAGACAAAACTCTAGCAATGCCTGATCTTCCAACAGTCGGGCTTTAGAGCCATTTTGAAAGTGCACATTGGCCAACCTGCGACCAGCGACTTTTCAGCGCCACTCACTATGATACATTTAAAGCACGGTGTATGTACATAGAATCGACTCGAAGAGGAGATACTTGAAAACCTGCGTGTTCAATTCTTAAAAAAAACAAAGTTGCTCTAATATTTAGACATGTTTCCTATGAGTAAAAATTGTAAAGTTGAGAGCGGTCCAATCTTCCCTCTCTGTACAAAATCCATCCCCTCTCTCAGGCTCTATGATTCCATTGTCGTGAAGATCATCGAGCTTCTGCATCTCTAGCGGTGCAAAAGAAGTCGGCTGACTGGTAATGAAAATTTTGATCACATCTTTGCAGCTGATGATCCCTTGATTCAAAAATTGCTGCGGAACTTTTGTCTGGAGTTTTTGCACCCACTGTCCCATGAATCCCTCCCTCCTATTTTCAGGGGATATCACAGCATAGCTTGCTTTCAGTATATTCCTGACTTCTCCAAGAGGACTTAGATTGTAGACGTGAATATAAAGATCGAATATCCCATGATTCTCCACGACTAGGTATAGTCTTTTCTTCCCATGTACAGCGATTTTACTTCCTGGAAGATGTTCTTGGCCTGCTGGATCTCGGAGCGCAACTTTGTATAGCCCACCAAAGGGATTGTCTCCTGACCTGTTAGCCAAGTTTTGGACGAGATGAAACTTGGCAAGACGTTCTAAGATATTGAGGACATGGCTGAGATCCAACTCCCGGCTGTCACTGTGCAGTTCTTTTTGCGAGCAATTCGTTTCATGACCAAACTTGTCTCGTATTTGATATCCGTCTCCGTTGCTGTTTGCGTATACATCAAATACGAACGGATGAAGACGGTCTTCCTCGAATGAGAGGTATTTCCTCTCTTCCAGGGCGGTAGGCCAGTCCTGGGCGTCCAGACACCCTGAGACCAACCGTATAGGATAGTCTCTCAGGGATAGGTGCGTCAGGGCTTTGGCTATGCATCCCCCCTTTCTGGGAATAAGCGTAGGGTCAGCTATGTCTATGTCGGAGCTTAGGGGCCCGACATTCTCGATTGCACCGGTGACCAGGGGTCGCGTAGAGTCGATTGTATAGATAGCGAATTGATCACCTTCAGACAAGCCATGCGCCTGGCCGCCTTGTAGCCGTAAACGAGCATCTCTCCAGTTGGTCGCAAATGGGGCGCCTGTCAGATCTGTGCTGAGAGTGGTGTTGCCAAAAAAATACAGGTCTTTGTTTCCGTACCACATTGGGTTTTGCGTTGGACGATATTGGCGGAACATTGAACACAAATAGGGGTATATATGTGCATGCTTCCCTCCCAGACCGCCCAACTTTCGCATTACTCGCAGCAAGAAATATGACAGAGCCCCGTGCGTTTGATCGGCCGCAGGCCCACCAAGATCGAGCTCTTCTGCAATCTCATGAGGCCCGCAAGCGGTAATGACTGTATAGCCCTCCGGGTTGACTAACCAGTTGGGAAGCATCGATGCATCGCGGTCATTCCCATCGGTCGATCCCTTAGCTTCACCAAAGTTCATCACCTCGGTCTCTCTGATAATAGGAAGCTGCTGGTCGTAGAGTGCTTTACTGTACTCACGGTAGCGAACAGAGGAAGTTGCCGAGGCAGAGTCGTGCCGTAATAAGCTACCTGAAAAGCAGCAATCAAGGACAACTGTTACGGTCAGGCCATTAGTAACCATTTCATGTAGAACTTTGGCTAGTTCAATTCCAGGGAAAGGCCTCGTGGTTGTCTGGTTTGGGTCTTGAAGCACGTTCAAGGCCAAGTCCCCAGTTGTCCTGTTGGAGAAGTCGCCAGAGGCTTCCATCCGGACGCCGTGGCCGGAGTAGTGAATATATACATAAGTATCGGGCGCTGCAATTGACAGGATAGAGTGAAATCCAGATTTTATGTTAGCGTACGTTGCGGGGGCTTCCGGTATCTCAGATTGCAGAGCAGTTGTGTCCGCTGTAAATAGTTGGACATGTACACTTGGTAACGAGCTGTTGATGTATTTGCTGATCTCACGGGCATCTCTCACACACCCTTTCAGAGGGCGTTCATTGTCCGCATTTACCCCAATAAGGAGAGCAAAATGAGTGGGTTTGTACTTCGCGTCCTCCATTGTGCCTAGTAATGGTTATTATCAACTGGAGTCACAGATTTCAATCCAAAGTATCGTCGCGCGTCCTCCCGAGTTCGATTTAGATTCAAGATAGGCCAATCTATCTTGCCATCAAGGCCTAAAAGAATCTTCGAGAAGGTGATGCCCATGCGGTTGGTGAGCATGATGATACCACGCCACCCGGCAGGCTGGACACATTTGCACATTCAGGGCGCAATAGTTGCTTTGCTATCAGGTTCTGACTGGTTCGATAAAAGGAGGCTTCTGCCTATCATCCCGATTACAACCCTACCAACATGTCATAATAGTTGCCTACTCCCCTCCTCTTCCCAGTTGCCTAGCACCTGAGCCAGTAATATTGCTGCCCAGCGCGGATCGCCTGGTGTACCTTAGCCATCACACCATGATCACGCGGAAGTAATGCTATTCTCCGCAAACACCATCCCGTTTCTTGCGGCTTGGCCATTGTCGAAGCACAAGGTGTAATTCCCAGCTGAAGGGACCGTTGCAATCATGTATGGCCCTTCTCGTGCCGCGCCCACAAGAAGATATACTCTATCTCCCGTTCGGTATCGGCTCGTCTGTATGTGACAATCGTCAAAACCGGCGCGAGACAGAACTGAAATGCCGACTTACGGTGATGTACGTTACGACTTTGGGGCGGCCCCCACTAAGTACAGACCAGTAAGTTAATGGCTACGTTGTATTGTTCTGCGGCAGTTCTAGACCACGCGTGTCGGGGGTGAGGGATGTTTCAGACCAAGGAACACAAGGCTTGAGAAATACTAACTCATCACGGAATTCGAAATCTGGGCTGTCACTGTAATTACGAGAAGATTCAGCATTCTTTCAGTATTATCAAGCGAAGGAGCAGGGAGCGGTGCAGATTGACTCACGGTCGTGGATTGCTCATAACGGGCAGAGCTATGAATGATGACTCGAAACTATTCCGGTATTCAGATGTCTAGTCGAGCAGTCTTTGATTATTTTAGCTGAGTGCGTGTTCAGGTATGCAAAGCTTGAAAGGGATGCCCAGAAGAGGCTGGGAGCCTTTATATACCTGTACCCTCTTGTTGAAGTGCACACACACTGGATATTCGTACAATTGCCTGTCGAGCACATTTCATCGCCACTGCATCGCCCGATTGCTGTAATCTTCTCATGCACGTGAGATAGCCTGCAGCAGGCAACACTGTTGAAACATTAGGCAAATTCGTCGGAAATTTAGCTTGGGTCTCAGGCGAAGAAGGGCGCGTCCGGCCGGCGAGTATATAGAAGTATACATGATTTTCATCTTATTATTTTGACAATGCTAGCCGGTGGTCGCGTTTGCCGAGTATTTTCAACAACCAATACTTTCTGTTTTGTTTTCTCAGAGTCCCATTCGTGTGTCTCAAGTACTCGAATCAGGACCCAGGGCGACTGTTGCTACGAGCCAATAGGGGGTGTTTATGCAGGGAGCACGTTTTCTACCACCCACAAGCTGGCACACGCAAATACGTCAGCACATAGCATGGCTGCTCAGCGTAGTATGATGACATTTTGGAGGCGCCAATATTGAAACACTCGCTGACGCTACACAGTCGAAGATTACAGGGCCGGTTATCCACGGCTTTGTGCTCTAATCGAGGCTTACGATGGGTTTATGATATGCCGCCGCTTTAAAAGGCTTCGTTCTAGAGTGTTGCTTTTGAAGCAGGACCGACTAAGTCGCCTGGAAGAGCAGCTTGACATGGTGGACAGGGATGAGGCTCTGCCCCTTTTCTTGGGGAAGAGCCGAGGCGACATCAATCCTGAGCGTGTATCGATAATATCGCAAATTGAGACATCACTCGCAGGTTACGGTATGCTTGTAACTCATGGGTGACACGATTGTTGCTCTTGCTTAACCGGTCCAGACTCTTTCATCGAGACGACTACTAAAGTCCTCAAGTCTCACCCTGTGATCTCTAGGGATTGTCTCAGTCTGAGGAACTGGTTGGAAGGAAACGGCTGCGTGAGCAGGCTGGAGACGGCATACTTGGAGAACGAAGCAGACCTCATGAACCTAGTGGGCCCTGGTGACCGAGCAACATCGCAACTAGAAGCTTGGATAGAGGACAAGCTCATCGACTACTGTCCAGGCTTTCGTACAGTACATCACCTGGGGTGAGGGTATTCTTTGAGTGTATTGCTAATTGAATGCAGTTGCCATCTCACAAGGTCTCCACGGATGCAAATGTATATATATACTCGGGTCCCTTGATTCAACGCATATCACGAATTCTACTGCTGGTACTGATTAGCTTTCTCCTTCTGGTACCGGTCGCCATCTGTACCGTCACGACGGGCATGGTAGTTCGACTATGTATCATTATCATCTCTATGGGGTTATACCTGGTGGTTTTATCTGCTCTGACAAGCGCTCCGACGTTCGAGTTGACATTGGCTGGGGCAACGTAAGCTACGCACCTGGGCGATTTCCATGAGCAAACAAGGCTAATGTGCAAGGTCTACGAAGGTTTACAACTATTCTTGTTGTATTCGTTTCGGGCACAGAGAACAGTTGACACTATAATACTCGCCCGCAAGGATCGTCAAGACCACGGCCAGCCAGGCGATGCCATTCATCTGATCTATCTCGCGACGTTCATCCTCGATATGGAGCAGGACTTCTAAACGGTTATCTACGAATATCCATCTTGCTGGTCGCGACAGTATTGTCCAGTTTGCCAACGATAGCACACATGGTTTCCCATCAATCCACCCTAGCTTTCTATACCAAGACCTAAGGCGCGAAAATCAACGAGAGCAAGCGAAGTTGCTGGAATGGGGCAACACTACTATCCAGCCCTCTATATCCAGTCACTAAGGATCGCTGGTTGCCGCCCGAGTTTTAGGATTTCTGTCTCCAAATTGCGGAGGATGAGTGTCGGTGGAAGTGAGCGCTCAAAGTCAAGCCGCTCACCGTATGTGAAATAAAAATTGCAGATATGATATTTGAAGTGGGTTTGCTGTCCCATAGGAAACAACATTAGAACACAGTTAATAAGGGGAGAACATTTAAGAGCTAGGTTAAAACATTGTGTCAGAAGCGAGGACGTGATTTATCAAAATTTACCGTTGTCACACATCCGAATTCCTACGGCCCAATCTAGGGCAGCGCGGGCGGAGTCTCAATCTTAACATTTGAAGTCAAGCTAGGGTGATAAGAATAACACCTGATACAAGAAAGGTTTGCAGGAGTTGCGAGACCTAAAAAAGGATAATAAAAGGCAAGACGTACAACACCAGGGATTCGCTGGTCGTCACCGACCCAACTACTAATCTGGCGGTATGTAGCTTAGCTATGGGGGAGCGGACGGGACCCCGCGTTCTCTACATCCTATGGTCGTACGTGGAGGAATCAGGTACTGTTGTGCCATATAACGGCTTCATGAGAGGCGTACATTGTCTTGCTGTACGCGATGTTACGTCCGCTTGAACACAATTCGTAAGCCCAAGAACCCTAGTAAACCCGGAGATCAGGGCCTTCTGGCGTGTCTGGATAATGGCTGACAGTTGGCATCATGGCTGTAAGGTTTTGCATTGGGTACTGCCAGGTTATAGAATATACACATGTTAATCAATTCCAAGGGGGTATTATCTCGGGCTACCTAGCCGGCTCTAAGAAATGCAGCAAACCGCCAAAACGCCTCATGCGCCGCGCGCGCCGAGTCCGACGGGCCCATCTACAAGATCCTCACGCTCAACTGCAACCACTTCACCAGCGCCGCCAACATCGGTGTCGTCGCCAGGGACTGGGTCGAACCGCCCGACTGCGAGTGCATGTCTCTCCTCCTGAAAGATCGTGGCGTTCTAATCAAGAGTATCAGCAATCGATCATCTCAAACAGGGCTCTGCGGATTCAATTGAGCCTTACCTTTCGCCGACATCGTCGTCGCCAAGGAAAATACCGAACCGCCTGATTGGATTGAATAGATCGCACGGCTTCGCTGCGACGACACCACGGTGTGTACGTCTCTCCTCCTAAAAGTCCATGGCGCTGTAATCAAGAGTATTAGCAACCAATCATCTCAAATAGGGCTCTGCGGATTTAATGGAGTCTTACCTTTCGCCGACATCATCGTCGCCAAAGTCATCGTCGTCACCGTTGTCGAAGTAGGCTTCGGCGTTGTAGTCGCCACCACCGTCGTCGTCTTCCGCACTGTCATAATCGTCATCCTCAGCTTCGAGCTCCTCTTCCTCCTCGTCCTCGTCGCCGACATCCCCGTCATCGTTGTCCGGGTCCTTCCCCGCGCCTTCGATGCGAGCCTTGCGCTCCTCCTCCGTCTCGTTCTCGTAGCGTCGCTTGGACCTGTGTCCACCAAATCCCTCGTCGTCGCCGTCGCCGTAGTGTTCGTCGTCATCGTCGTGGTGCTCATCGTCATCAAGTCGTCTCTTCTTCCCCTTGGCGGCATCCGCCTGGGTCTGGAAGCCGCCTTTGGGCCCGCCCGTGTCCTTGCCGTCGAGGGTGGCCCACAGCTCCTCGGGGAACAGATCCTTGTTCCAGGGCCGGGTGCCTCTCAGCTTGGGCACGGTGCGAATTTCGTCGACGAAGCGGGAGCTCCAGGTGGGCACGGCGGTGAAGGGGTCGACGGTGGCGCGGTTCTTGACGCCGTAGCGCTCGTTCATCTGGGCGCGGCCGTGGCGGGGCGGCACGGGGTCCTTGACGGACAGGAACTCGCTGTTGATGTGTGGGTGGGTATAGAGGGGTGTGTTGTGGTATTCGCGACGGAACTGCAGGAAGGAGTCGATGGCGCGGTCTTCGAGGCCGGTGGGATGGGGTGCGATGGGGGGTTTGTAAGTTTTCTGGAGAGGGCGTGTCAGTACACACAGTCTGTGTTGGCGAGGGCGCAGGGGATGGGATGGAATGGGATGGAATGGGTGGGTACACACGGGATACGTCTCCCGGGGTTTGTCGTTGACGATGAGGCTGGGATCGTCGCCGCCGGGCATGCCTGGGGGCGCGGGTTTGCCCTTAGCACCTCGGGCGCCGCCACGGCCGCCTCTGCCGCCTCGCCCAGACATTGAGTTGAGCTCTCCTTTAGTCGTAGATGTGGGCAATTGGGGATTCGTAGTTGGATAGGTATGACTTCGAGTTAGATGAAGTGACGTGGGCGACGACGCGAAAGTGTACCTAGCAGTAAAAAAAAAAAAAAAAAAGATGAGTAAAGGCAGGTAGTGGGGTCCTGTCCCTGCACCACTGCAGAGAGCTAAAGTAGATACCTCGGCGAGTAAGCTCCGTCCAGGGGGCCAGGCACGCCAGGGTCTGCCGGCGGGGTGTGGGGGGAGGGGCAGGTCAGTCACTCGTACTCGTAATTAAATCCCCTCGAGGCTCGTAGCGTTAAGAGTACAAATGCAGTACCTACACCTAGCGCATACGTTAGAACCTTCTCTTATACAACCCTCCTCTGAACTCCCGTCTTTCTATAAGAGCTTCCATCGCGCGACAATCCTTCCCTGCCACTGTCTATCTAGCTAGGAAATTGTCGCCTGATGTTGTTGACATCTTGCTTCGTTAACATGGATCGCAGAGCCTACTACGAGTATATGTGCTTTCCATCGCCAGAATCATTGAGGACAAGCATCTAGTCTACGTCCCATGTGCAATCGGAATTCTCATAACACTCACGGAATCCATGAATGCTATAGCCATCATCTTGCATCTGCCTTTCTCCTTCGTGGAAGCTCAAAGTAGCCTGCTGACGAGGTACACAACATTTTGAGTTAGACTACCCAAGCTGACGTAAATTTAAGTAGCAAGCCTCCGATGGGGACGTTGGGTAACAATGTGAGCCGCAGCATGTAGACTGCATACTTGCTTGGCAATCGAAACACGTTAGAAGATAACGCAGGTGCCGCCAAGCTAGCATCTCAGGCCTTCTACGAGGCGTCCGCGACCATGTTGCCTCACTTGATCTACCTAGTCGTGCATGTCTTGTAGGGCGCACCTCCGATCTTTCCTATGAGCTTGAATCGAGTTCGGTCGGGATCTTCTCCAAACAGTCGTCCCTTTTCCATCTCTGCCAAATTACACAAGCACCTGGCATCCTGGCTGCCTGGCTCCTACTCGACATGTTACGATGGCATTCGGACCGGTGTCGCACGCCCGACGTGGTACTGGTTGACCATTTGCCCTACTGTCTCAACTGCCAAGAAGTCCCCGATTGCGACGCCGCCATGCGTTCCAATACTGCGAACGTCGCTCCACCTCCTCAATCTGCTGACAGGTATTGGTGGCCACGTTCTGTCGCTTACCTAGACGACCAAGACTTCGCTTCTGTGACACAAGGAACTGATGGTGTGGACAACTCCCAACATGAACTTCTGACTGGTCACAGAATGGACTCACTGGAGGCTCGACCACCTAGCTCTTCTGACAAGAAACGATCGCGAATCAGCCACGATAGCCCACCATGCGAAACAGAAACTGGTTATGCTATTCTACATCAGATGTATGACTTCAGGCTTCTTTGTCTCTCTCAGGCTTCTACCGGCGATCCGCTCCATGGTTGTTTGGAGCTAACGGATCTCGCGCTGAACCCCACGCGCTACGAGGCCTTGTCATATACATGGGCGGATGAGGATGGGAACGCCGAGAAGTGCGACCTTATCTTTCTTGGTCCGTTTTGGGATTGCTTGCCTATCACCCGCAATTGTTACCTGGCGCTTCAAAGATTTCGAAAAGTGAACTCGATGACCGTATGGGTGGATGCTATCTGTATTAATCAGGAAAACACCACCGAGCAATCCCATCAAGTCAATATCATGACGGAAATTTATTCGAAAGCCGAACGCGTCGTCGTCTTCCTAGGCCCGCTAAGATCGGACTTAGCTGTTGCCATGGGACAATTAGCGAAGACTGCAAGGCTCCTCAATGAACACCCTGCATGGAGGCCGTATAATGAGCTTTACGAGCTTGGTCTCGAGAAAACTATCGTCGATGCCCAAGAGTCGATAAAGGAATTTTTCAGATTAAGATATTTTACACGAGTCTGGGTCATTCAAGAGATCGCTATGGCTCGAGAAGTCTCCATAGTGTGTGGCGACACAAGCATTGATCTGCACTCACTCAATATACAGCTCATCTCAGATCTCATCAAAGATCACATACCGGAATGGCTTGTTCGATACGGCATAGGGAGACCCATCAGGCCTCGTCAGCTTGAAGACTTCCTGGGGCTTCAGTTCCTCAGAGACCATCAAATTGACGAGCTACTAGCAATCCTCAACTTGACGTCTCGTTGCTCGGCTTCAGATCCACGAGATCGAATATTCGCAATACTTGGTTTGGTGTCTGGTGCGAAACTGGATGGACTTGTTCCAAATTACTCGTTGTCACTAAACCAGATTCACCTTGGTATTGCAGCTTACCTTTTGACCAAGAACAACTTGACTAGTATTCTGGCATATCCTAGAACAAGAATCCAAACTCTACCTTCTTGGGTGCCTGATTGGTCGCCTCCTAGACAATTGCTTACTGAGCTTTACCCGATTGATACATCCACGAAGGATGATTTATGGCTAGACGCCAACACGGCCATAGCGATGAACCCCAAGGGTACCAAGCCCCTGCGCACTGCCCCAATCGTAATCGGACAGTACAAAGCTTTCTTACCAACTCAGTCATTTCCACACCTTGTCCCCAAAATATCTTCCTCGGCCGGATCCTTATCAATATCTGGTTGGCGAATAGCTCAAATGTGCCATTTCCAGTGTACAGACGACCTTGTTTACGCACAACAGTCTTCGCAATCACCTGACTTACGATGGGTCGTGAGGGTCCAGAAACTAGTTGACTGCAGTCGTGATGAAATCATTTGCATTCCGGGTTGCGAGTCTTACTTGCATGTGAGAAATGTCCCCGATGGCAATCGTTACGAGCTCATCGGGTGTTGCGAGATTGGGATACGAGTCCGACCAGAATCACCTATGTTTGGTTATAATATGACTAAGACGTATTACGGATACCCTCCCAGGTTGCTAGATCAGTGTCTCACGCAATCAAGGCGGCCAGTATTGTTGGAATTAAGCAATTTCTTATTGGAAGAACTAGAAACAAGCCCTCTCAATAACCGGTTTGGTCTCATTGCTCAAGATTATCTCAGGAAATCAACACTACAGAATCCCGATGAAGAGAAAACCGGAGAGGATCCGGCTGCAGGAAGCTCACCCTTACAGACCGCTCCCACACGGGGATCCTCAGCGCTCGAAGCTCAGCCCTTCTGGACATGTCCGAAAGAGCTTGAGTCGGAAGAACACAAGCTTACAGCCAACAAGAATCTAGAAGAGGAAAGCCGAGAAGCACTGTCTGAGAAGCTTCATGCAACGCATAACCACTTGTCGGATATGGTTTCGGACAGTCATAAATCGAATGTGGAAATGAAGGTCGAGCCTGGAGAAATCATCGACGATTCTGATAAAAGACTTGATTCCCTGGCGATCTGGTTCGAGCAAGCAACATGGGATATGGTTGACACAATTCACAAGGACCTGCTGAAGCCCCAATCTTTAAAGGTAACGTGGCACAGTTGGCTTGAGCTAGCGAAAGACTTTATTCAAGACCTAGAAGCCGTTGGCACCGATCCTTCAGTCATTCAACTTGTAGGCGCAAACCTTGAATTCGATCTTCCGGGGAACGTTACCCATAAACGACGACAGTCGTTGAATCGCCAAACGCAAACATTGCTTCAGCAATTACGAGATGCCAAAGACATGCTATGTCTTGACAGGCCTGCTATTAAATGCATTGATACTGAACTGTCAACCGACGTCACTATCAACCAAATACTGGTCCAATGGCTTGGAGAGTATATTCAAAGTCAGCAGGATGTAGACGCAATTTTCCAGGGGGAGATGGGGGTCGTCAACGTGCGCACCCAGGTCCAAGAACATATCGCATTTTTGGAAACCATAGAGCCCAGCTGGCAAGAATTCACGGAGCGGAGAGAGGAGCTGGAGCGTATCTGTCACTGTTTATCAACTCTACATTCCTTTCAACAAGACATGACTTTTGTTGAAAGCATTGTCATTGTATAAGCTTATTGCTACTTTTAGTTCAAGACAACAATAGATGCTCTCCGTTAACCCGACCGGAAACGTAGCAAATTCCAGTCGGTGCTCTTCAGTTCCTGCTTCACTCGTCAAATACGCATGAATTTCGTTCGCATTTTGTGTTAGTGTATCGACTCGTAGATTGCCGCTTATGATAATGCGAGCAAGCGAGCGTAAGAAGCTTCACGAGGAGAACATCGAACGCCTGACAAGCGAGTACTCCCAATATTTCAGCACATCCTACAACTTATCGTTCTCACGACGACTTGGCGTCGGCTTAGGCGCTGTAGCTTTTCTCTTCGCCGAGTTTGAGCCCTCCTCTCCATCCTTTTCTGCCTCCTCTCCATCCTCTTCTGCCTCCTCTCCCCCCTCGCCCTCCACCTCCACCTCCACTTTCAAAACCAACACGACTCCGAAGCTAAATCGAAACGTAGTCGTTGAATTCGCCTTCTCCGAGTACGAGAACCGCAACCAGCAGGCGGACAAGAAGCTGCAGAACGAGCTGTACTGACTCACGGGGGTGCGAAACACATTGTACGAGTCCTGGGGCACGCGACGAATAAGGGGGGAATTTCGAGACCGGCGCTGGACGAAAGAGCCTTCCTTACTCATTCATAACGATCTACATGACGAAAACGTGCTGCTGGGAGAGATGATGCCTGAGGATGTTGGGCATCGATATGCTCCTATACCCAAGGTGCGAGTCAATGCTGTTATTTAGACTACCTGTTATGCGATCGCCTAATGATTTGTCGAACTGACCGAGGTCATAGACTTTGGCAAAACAATGATAGCTCCGCCAGAATACGAGTGAGTCGACCAAACTCCTCGTCATCCTCCACCTCGGCGTCATTTACCTATCTCGCCAATACTAACCCAACGCCACTGCATTAGCTCAATAGCAGACTAAACCAACATCCAAGAAGCAGCACGCGTCATAATTAGCGTCGTCGCACGCAAGTACTCGACGCTCCACTACGAGAACATGGAACTCGCCATCGCTGACCCGATGGGTGCCATACGCAGAATCCTCGTCTACACAGATCCGGGCCTGCGCGACAGCGTGCACTTACTTCTGGCTCTGGAGAATCTGCTGCTGTTGTGCCAGGCTGGTAATCCGAGGGGAAGACCTTGTCTGTGGCATGTCTGGGATGTCTGTGAGGATGCCGTCCAGGAGAAGGATTATGCTGGGATTGGGGATTATGATGGTGCGTTGGAGAGCGATGGGGCGATTGGGAGGTTCATGGAGAGGGTTGTGTTGGATGTTGGGGCGGAGTTGGTTGATGTTATAATTAGGAGGACTGGTAGGTAGGGCTTGAGAGGTGTGGGCGAATGGGTGATGCATGACGAGGGCATGCGAAAGTCGAGGAGGAGAGAATCATCCCAGGCATCGGCATCACTCGTGCCGATTTATCACCCTGAGTTTCTGAAAGAAACCCCTCACATATGCTTTTATCTCACTGGGACCAAAACATACTCGTAAGTAGAATTGCCATTTCTACCATCATCACTCGCATCCTTGTCGAGTTCTACTTTCCCGGGCACAGACTGCGCAAGCTTGGAATACAGCAAAACATACCTTCATACATGCTTCGCATCTATGGCGACCGACGGGTTGAACAAATGTTGCTATCTAAGTAATAATCCGTGTATACATAAAAGGTTTCCCTCCCCAACTTACTAGGTAACTACCCTTTTCCCCTCATAAAGATGGTGCTAGCTACAATTGTATATATCGACAGGGTAGTTAGAAATTAACAAAAGATGAATAAGTGGATGGATGGATGGATGGATATATAAATATTAAGTTTGGCACAAGTACATTCATACAGATCTCACCATCCACATAGACGAAGGCGGGGATAGCTCAGTTGGGAGAGCGTCAGACTGAAGTAACACTTCATGATTAAATCTGAAGGTCGTGTGTTCAATCCACACTCACCGCATTGTTTTTGCAATTTTTGTCTTCTGTGCAATCAATCTGTTTGGCTTTTTCTCCATTTAACAGGACAGACAAATCTCGCTTGTATGTTTCTTCTTACTTATAGGGGGAACAAAATGTGAACTATGTGGCACCATGTTTCACTTATTAATATAAAGGCGAAATGCCTACTACTTACTTAGGTAGTAGTTGTATAGATATAGTCTGTCTGAATGTTTTGATCGTTTGCAGATGTTGCTGCTTACCCATTCTGGTTGATTTAAGGAAGAGGGTACGTAAGTAGTCAACGTTTCGACCCGTGAACGTTGTCAAGTCAAACCTGAGAAAAGCGCTCAATAGCTAGTCCATTGAGATGGTTGCTTATGGAAATGCAAAGAGGGTACGAAGGGAGAGCCATCAAGCTCTAGTTGCTAACTAATGAACTAGTATCGTCCTAGCTCAGAGGGGAGACGGGCGCGGAGGCTAGTTGGTGTGAGAGGTGAAGTTAGGCTTGAATGCGTGGCCAGGAAATGGAGATCTGGGCTATGGAATTGCTGGTTAATGGACGTGCAAGTCAATTGTAATTGGCAGGACATTGTTCGTAAATGCTTGTTTCACTATGAGTTCCGCAGAGAGAATACACTGATGGATGGGCTCAATGATCAAGTTGGATTCGTGTATTTTATGTGCCAACAGCTGCCCCAATTGAGATGAGGCAAGGTATAATGTACGCAGCTCAATTACTGTTCGTGTCCTTGGGAGTGATTGGAGATTACGTAGTCGCAACACATGTGTGACGCGATCACGAATCTATTGTCGTATACAGGCCGGTCGTTGCCAGGCTTTATTGGCATGTCTCATACCCGGGTTGGAAACCTTGTGTAAGTCTCTTACCCGTGTCTGGATAAGACTTGATTGCTTTCCCTTTCAAGCTATTGGCTGGCAAATTACGGCAAGGCTGAAGCTTGCCGTTCGTGTCTTGACCGCAGTCGTATATCTCCGTGACACCTGCCATAGGTGGTTTCAATGTACTCGTAATGCCGGGTGGATTGCGCCGCGCTAAAACGGAATTGCTGTCGCGTTCGACAATCTGATTCATTGATTTCTTGTTTCAATCCGTCGGGGTTTCGTCGGCAGGAGGGAATGTACGACTAGCCCAAGGCGCATCAGTATCAGTCGCAATAATCATAGACAACTAGAGCAGAAAAACGCACGGAAGCAGCCTGCGGTAAACACGATCGTCCTTCTCCTCAAACGTCACAAAGACGATCTTATCCAACGTATCGGCGCCCTCTTCGTTCACAAGGAATTGTTTCACAGTGTCGATTGCGACAACAGCGGCGTCTTTGCTTGGATAGCCGTATATGCCCGTACTGATGGCGCTAAAGGCGATGCTCTTCAACTCATGCTGCACGGCCAGCTTCAGCGCCGATTCGTAGCAGCCTCTGAGGGCGGTCTCGCTGCGGAGCGGGTAGGTGTGGGAGTAAACGGGGCCGACGGTGTGGATGACCTTGTTGGCAGGGAGGTTGTAGCCGTCGGTGATCTTGGAGGAGCCGGTGGCGCAGCCGTTCAGGGTGCGGCATTCGGCGAGCAGCTCGCGGCCGGCGGCGCGGTGGATGGCGCCGTCGACGCCGCCGCCGCCGAGCAGGGACTTGTTGGCGGCGTTCACGATGGCGCCGACGGCGAGGGTGGTGATGTCGCCGCGGAAGAGGCAGATGCGGTCGTTGTAGACGGGGGTGGCATCCGGCAAGGCGTCCTGGGGTGCTGGGCTCAGATCCTGCGATCTGTACAGGGCGGCGAGGGTCGGGATCTGGTCGACGGATAACGCCATGGTCCTGGTTGCGGCACGGAACATGAGGTGCTGCTTGGGAGGTGTTCGAATTGCGATTGGAGTCGAATTGGAGTTTCTTAGATGTTAAGTCGCTTAAGATGCTGGTTCTGCTCCAGGAAGTGTGCGCATGGAGCAACAGTGAGATGGAGAATAATCGATTTACAACTAGCGATCATGTACAGCCAAAATCTAAGTTAAAGATGGACACATTGTGCAGCCACATGGGAAGAAGTGATGCGCACGATTGGAGGCGGTGGTAGGCGAGGTAGGTAGGTAGCATGCGGGAAGCAGGCCAGCGCGTCCCGTCGCAAAGAAAGAAGGAGAATGGGCAGTGAAGATACAGCCTCAATGACGCAAGCTCCAGTGGTTCTGTCCTCTGTAACGGGAGGGGGTCAGGAGGGGCGCGATTGGATGGATATACCCACCCCACGTACGCGTACTTGCCTTGCCTAGGTAGGTGCTCACCTGCACAGGTCCTTTGACACCTGCTTGCGCAGGCTGAGTGTGTACTATGTACATGTTGAATTGATGGGAGGCGAATTGGAAACGGAAACTACGACTTTGAAACAGCGAGACGGAGACAGCAGGACGGGATCTTGAAAGTTGCCATGTACTCCACACTTTAGACCCGGGCCCTGGTCCCCTTAATTGAACACATAACGGAGCGACAGATCAGGACGCAGCTGTTTCTCACCAACCTTGTCTCTCACCGCCTTCTTCGCCTCCCCCCCCCCACCCTTGAATCGCTGGGCTGCCATCTATGTATTGCAACCCACCCCGAAAAAGTTAAAAATAAGAACAAACCTTGAACCAAGTTATAGAATCTTCCATCTGACCTGGCGTCTTCGCCTACAGTAGTAACCTTAAGATTATCCACCAAAATGGTCTATCGAGGTCTATAGAATTTTTTTTCAATATGGCGAGAAGCATCAATGAATCGCATCACTAGTGGCTAGAACTGAGCCGGGTGCATCTTGTAAAAACCGCACTAAGTGGCGACAACGACGCGAATGGAAGGTACCGCTGGCAGATGTACATCCATGTATCCGCCGTCAGAAATCCAGCGGTGTTGATTCGCTTGAGAACCCCGCGACCCCTCCACGAGGTACATCTGTAGGTACCGGCTTATTCAGGCTAGTCTCCACCATCCCACCAACCCACGGGCAGCCCGCCATCCCACCAACATTCATTCCCTGTTTGGCCTGTACCCCTCCAAGATTGGGCTCTAGGGCCTCAGGTTGCAGGCAGGCTCGGCAGGTACATGTAGCGCGGTACCTTATCGGGGGGCGGAGGGGGCTCCCGATAGAAATTTTCTGAGGCGGCCAGCGGCCAGTGTCCACGCAGCAGCCACGGTCCCCCGTTTTGAAAATAAATTCTTGCCGGCACCCCTCCTTCCAGCCCTTTCTTGTGATCCTCCCCATTCTCCCCTTTCTCCTCCCCAAACCATCTTTTTTTCTTTTCCTAATCTGCATTCGCCATCTCCTTGTTTGGAAGATAGCACGATCTGAGTCCTCCAACTCGGCTCGCTCATCTTCCCGCAACCTGGGCATCTGCATCGGAATCTGTGGCTGATCCTCCGTCGGCACACACTTTCGACTGCGATTGATCGGAGAATAGAACTAGAGTTCTCACCACTGAGTTCTCCTACTCAACGGATTAGACCGGTCGGATAAAACGATTCATTTCGATAGACTTCCGCATTAGACTCCTGTCAAACCCCTCACTCCCGACATCCACCCCTCCCACACCCGAAAAAAGGCAAATCAATCAAAATGCCTTCCGAGAACGCTCAGTCCGTCAAGGTCCTTGACGACCTGATGAACAAGCTCACCATCTCCAAAGATGCTGCTGCTACCAAGGACGCATCGGCCGCCCTGGCCACCTTCATCAACGGTGCCATTGAGGACCAAGAGGCTCCCACTAGGTAAGCAAGCGGGACGCATCCGATTCTCGTGGCAAATTTGTGCTAATTACCACTGAACAGAACTGTCGAGGCTCTGAAGAAGCAGATCACAAGCAAGAAGGATGCTGGTCTCCGTGAGAAGGCCTGCGAGGCCATCCAGGCCATTGCCCAGCACTCCGAGATATCCGCCCACGTCGAGCCCTACCTCGTCGTTCTCCTGCCCTTCGTCCTGGCTGCTGTCGGTGACAAGATCACCGCTGTCAAGACGGCCGCCCAGGCCGCTACCCTCGCCATCATCGAGGCCATCAACCCCAACTCCATCAAGGCCGCTCTTCCCCACCTCACAAACTCCATCCTGACGGCCCAGAAGTGGCCCGAGAAGATGACTGCCCTCGACTGCATCGACACCCTGGTCCGCACCGCCCCGGCTCAGCTCGCCTACCGCGTCCCCGCGCTGATCCCCGTCATCTCCGAGTCCATGTGGGACACCAAGAAGGAAGTCAAGGACCGTGCCTACAAGACAATGGAGAAGATCTGCCAGTTGATTGTCAACCGTGATATCGAGCGTTTCATTCCCGAGCTCATCAAGTGTATCGCCAAGCCCGAGAACGTCCCCGAGACTGTCCACTTGCTCGGTGCTACCACCTTCGTCACCGAGGTCCACGAGCCCACACTGGCCCTCATGGTTCCTCTGCTCGACCGTGGTCTCGCCGAGCGTGAGACCGCCATCAAGCGCAAGGCCGCTGTCATTGTCGACAACATGTGCAAGCTTGTCGACGACCCCAATATCGTCGCTCCCTTCTTGCCCAAGATGATGCCTGGTCTGACCAAGAACTACGAGACCCTCGCCGACCCCGAGGCTCGTGAGAAGACCAAGCAAGCTCTCGACACCATCATCCGCGTCGGTGACGTCAAGGATGGCAAGATTCCCGAGGTCCGCCACGACGGTGATGTCGACACTGTCGTCGCTCACTTCAAGGCCGTCATTCCTTCCAAGCACGCCGCTGTCGCCGAGAAGCTTGAATCTGTCGTCGGCTACGTCGGTGCCATCGGTGGTCAGCTCATCGACGAGAAGGAGACCGAGCAGGTCTCTTGGGTTACTGCCGTCAAGCCCTTCGTCACTGTCATTGTGGGCGAAGCTGATGCTGAGGCTGTTGTCGATGCTTTCCGCAAGCGCGCCTCCCCTGGTTTCGAGGAGGACACCAAGGCCGAAGACGAGGAGGAGGAGGGAGAGGACCTCTGCAACTGCACCTTCTCGCTCGCCTACGGTGCCAAGATTCTTCTCAACCAAACCTTCCTGCGCCTCAAGCGTGGTCGTCGTTACGGTCTGTGCGGTCCCAACGGTTCCGGTAAATCCACCCTGATGCGCGCCATCAACAACGAGCAAGTCGAGGGTTTCCCCAAGCAGAGCGAGGTCAAGACTGTCTTCGTCGAGCACGACCTGGACTCTGCCGATACCGAAATGACCACCATTGACTGGACCATGAAGAAGTTGGCCGAAGCCGGTGTTGCCTCCTCCCAGGACGAGGTCGTTGCCCGTCTCAACGAATTCGGCTTCACCGAAGCCATGGTTTCGGGCGAGATCACTGCCCTGTCTGGTGGTTGGAAGATGAAGCTCGCCCTGTGCCGTGCCGTCTTCGAAGCTCCCGATATCCTGCTTCTCGACGAGCCTACCAACCATCTCGACGTGAAGAACGTCAAGTGGCTTGAGGACTACCTCATCAACTCCCCTTGCACATCCATCATTGTCTCCCACGACAGTGGATTCCTCGACAATGTCACCGAATACATCATCCACTACGAGCGATTCAAGCTCAAGAAGTACAAGGGTAACCTGAAGGAATTCGTCCGCAAGAACCCCCACGCCAAGTCCTACTACGAACTGGGCGAATCCGAGATGGAGTTCACCTTCCCCGAACCCGGTTTCCTCGAGGGTGTCAAGACCAAGGCGAAGGCCATTCTGAGAGCTACCAAGATGACCTTCCAGTACCCCGGTACCCCCAAACCCCAGATTGCCGACATTACTTTCCAGTGTTCTCTTGGCTCTCGTATTGCCGTCATTGGTCCCAACGGTGCTGGCAAGTCGACTCTGATCAACGTCCTCACCGGTGAGCTCATCCCTACTCTGGGTGAGATCTACCAGCACGAAAACATCCGTATCGCGTACATCAAGCAGCACGCCTTCGCCCACATCGATAACCACCTCGACAAGACACCCTCGGAGTACATCCAGTGGCGTTTCCAGACTGGTGAGGATCGTGAGACTATGGACCGTGCCAACAAGATCATCACCGAGGATGATGAGAAGGCCATGGACAAGATCTTCAAGGTCGAAGGCAGCCAACGTCGTGTCATCGGCATCAACAGCCGGAGAAAGTTCAAGAACAGCTACGAGTACGAGTGTTCGTTCGCTCTGGGTGAGAACGTGGGCATGAAGAACGAGCGCTGGGTTCCCATGATGACGGCCGACAACGTCTGGTTGCCGCGTAGCGAGCTGCTCGCGTCTCACCAGAAGATGGTGGCTGATGTCGATATGAAGGAAGCCCTGGCCTCTGGTCAGTTCCGTCCCCTGGTCCGCAAGGAGATCGAGACCCACTGCTCCAACTTCGGTCTCGATGCCGAGCTGGTGTCTCACTCTCGTATGAAGGGTCTGTCCGGTGGCCAGCGTGTCAAGGTTGTGCTTTCCGCTTGCTCGTGGCAACGACCTCACTTGATCGTCCTCGACGAGCCTACCAACTACTTGGACCGTGACTCTCTGGGTGCTTTGTCCAAGGCTTTGAGGAAGTTCGAGGGTGGTGTCATCATCATTACCCACAGTGCTGAATTCACCAAGGATATCACTGAAGAAGTCTGGGCCGTCATGGACGGTAAGATGACGCCTTCCGGACACAACTGGGTGCAGGGCCAGGGTGCCGGCCCCCGGTTAAAGGCGGGTGAAGACGACGAGGAGGACAAGTTCGATGCCATGGGCAACAAGATTGTCTCAACTAAGAAGAAGGCGAAGCTGACCAGCTCTGAGGCCCGTAAGAAGAAGAAGGGTAAGTCTACAGCTCCTATATCTGCTATCACTCGTCAAAGGTCGATTGCTAACTTGTTTCGCCAGACCGCATGGCCCGCCGGAAGCGTGGTGAGGAAGTCTTCTCGGACGAGGATGACTAGATCAATCGAACGTCTCACGATACATGACGGACGTGTCGACATCTTCACGAATCATGATGACCCTGTACCGCGGAGCGGCATGATATAGCTTGATTTCTTTTGTCATATGTGCAACGAAACCCCCAAAAGTCGGTCTGATATGATTGGAGCAGGTTGCTTGCTTTTTTACACTACACGGTTCTAGCGTTGGTTGGTCGGTAATAAGGTGCATGACCAACAGGGGCGCTTCTTAGTATAGCCGAACTGGACGTGCCAGGGCCATCTTACCTGGAATTGGAGGACCAGCAGAGATTGGCCCGTGGGACGTTTTCGGCCATTAAGATACCACCAGAAGTAGATTCACAACAGAATACTCAATAGAATTGTTTGATAGACAAATCTGTGTTACCGAGTTCGTGCTTAGAGTGCATGTCATCATCAATCGAGCACTATCGCCTGTAGTGCATCAATCTTGTTCTCGTTCTGGTCATTCGCAAGTCAATGTTTTCAAGTACTTCATATGTAAGCAATAGTACAGAATACAATCATCTCTTGTTTGAGCTATCGGAGCTTGATGGGGGAAACTTATAGTTAGTGTCAATCATCTATCAACTGGATGCTTCTCTGAATGCTTGTTTATACATTAAGTACGTCCATATCCCAATTTCAATTAGTCCCATGCCCAAGGCCCCTATTTGAATTCCGCAGTAGATCTTGAAAATGGGAATACCCCGCCATGGCTGTAGGAGCTGTGGGTTGGAAGCTACGATGGCAAGTTGGCCTTTCTAGCTTTTCAATAGATAAGAGCTTTGCATAGGTGTTTAATGACGTCGTTCGCTGCTCCTGCGCTGAACACTACAACGAACATTTGTCAACTCGGAGGAGTCGACCGGCCGTCTGCAGCCGCTTATAACTTATAATTATACGGAACCGTGACACCGACCAACACTAAGAACATCTTTCTATAAATTAGTTTCTTTTTGGATTCGTTCTATGTTATAAAAAGTATTTTAATGTTTGTTTATCGAGGGATTAAGCTTATATATATTGATTAATATTCTTGACAATCGTCCCCCGCACCCATTGGAGAAGATGGCAGCCAACATCAGAGCAGCGCAGGCTAGCCAGCTGAAGCCCGCCCTCCTCGTCCCGCGGATGAGCGCCATGGCTCAGGCTCAGGCTTGGTACGCCCAGCTGCGAAGGGCTAACGGTTCCTTACGACTTGGCTGATGCAGAAGCAGAGGCAGAAGCAGAATTTGATAAGCAGAAGGGCGCCGAGCCGACTGCTACGACAAGCTGCAAGCTGAATACTTTGCCAAGTCGAATAAGTTCCGCACAGAGACGCTGCCGGTGGACGAATCCCTTAGATGCAATCCGACTTTCTACGATACTGTTACTGGGCGAAGGGAAGTGTCAGAACCTCCAAGGCGGTTAGATCCAGTAGGTTGGCAATCTCCCTTCGAACCCCTGGATCAATAGCAAGAACCCAATCAGCTACATCGACTGCGAGTTCGCACTTCTACGTAGTGTCTACGACTAATTCCTTCGCAGACAGCTTCCACCGAATCAACCTCAGTCACTCAGTCGCGAACACAATCAAGTATGCGATATATAAGTTTCGGCAGAGCTTATATGAGGACCAGCAGAAAGACTACTTCAACAAGGCTGAAGAGGTCCGGCGGCCGCGACAGAGGAGAAAACGACTTCTGCGGTATACGTACGACCAACCGATCGGCGTGGCGCGCCTGGGGCGGCATTTTGTATGGGAGGGAGCACGCAATGGAGACGGAACGTACGTTTGAGGAATATACTGACCCGTCTGAAAGACTTCGGCAAAGCCAATAAACTAACAGTCAACGCCGCCAGCTGATAGCCAAACGCAGAAGGTAGCATTACTTACCATATTCTAAATCGGACTTTCTACTCATTACAAGAGAGACGCCCTTTTTGTATACCAGATAGCTATAAGCCAGATCTTGAGTCATTTCCAAAAGCGCAGCCATGTATCTGCTAATTATTATTTGTTGCCATGTGTCATTCACAGAAACTGTCTTTGATAGGTATCATAATAAATATCGCACACTTGTGACGATTTTTTACCGCTATAAGAAACAAAGCCTTAATCGAACTGCTCTGCTCACATTTATCAAATCCTTAATTTACTAAGAACCAAAATAAACTACCAATCGTCCGTCAGTGGACTCACTAGTAAGCGGTTTGATTCCAACGGCTTATGTTACATAGCATTAACGCAGATTGGTTGATTGAAGAGTAGCCATAAACATCCAAACGGTTCCCAGAGCTGTTTCGGAGTCGATGAATGAGCTTTTCGTTCAAGATGCTCAAGCTAATCTTCCGTTGAGCAGGTTGATGATGTTATGCAAAATCCTGGTCACGTCTTCAAAGTCCTACTATCCCAGAGGGGGCGCCTGGGATGGCAATGTCGGTAGTTGACCTTTCCAACCCTAAAAAGAGTTGGAAGGACTGTGTTGACTCAGTTGACTCTGCTCCCCAATGCTCCTTATGCTGCTGGCATTGACACTACGGCAAAGCCCTTCAGGGTTCATGTCAACTGGATTCTGGGGGGATGCTTACTCAATATCTGTTTCTCACACGCTGTGATGGGCGCGACAGGAGCGGCAAAGGTGATGCAGAGCTGGACTGGGATGTATTATATCATGACGACCAATAAGTCTTGATGAAAAATGGGGTCATGAATTATGACAGGGCGACAGTGAGCTCAGAGAAGAGAGCCCGCGTTCAGACCGCCGACAATATCGCGGCGCCGGAAAAGTCATTCGATACGCCACGCGAACTACCGGAGCTCTGCAAGCTGCTCGTGCTTGATAGCGAAACCAACACAGCTCCCCGCCCAGGGGTGAGGGTCAACTGCCGGGCATGTGTTCGATCGTGTTCTTCTCCCCGATGAATGCTGCTCGTTCAAAGGTATATGCCACTTCATCGAACCAGAACGGGTGTGTACCGAATCACGGCGCTGATTTAGTCTAGCATAATACGGGTGATTCCCCAGCACAGTCATGACAGCGAATGGTAGTCCACATGAACGTGACAGGGAAAGACAAGCCACTGTCAACATTCTCATCAACGGGCAATCTCTGTTCAAGCCTGCGTTGCCACTCTCGCACATCAACATTAATTTCCCCTGCACAAGTGAGTTGCCCTTTTCACAGGCCGTAGCTCCTGGCTGCAAGACTCCCATCCGTCAGAGACTAAACACAATTATGTAAGTCGGACCCGGATGCCCGGCGTGCCCGGATCTTATGCACGATGCCGCTACCCTCGCGGCCTTGATCCCGAACATGGAGACTCTAGGGTCCCAATTCAAAGACTTCCTGGAAAGTGAGGTGGCAAGGACCAGCTGGGTTGAATTCCCGTTTTGTGATGTAGACTTCGGGCCTGTCCTGGGCGAGCCGGGTCTGATGCAAATCCCACCGGGGCAGTGGAGTGTCTTGTCGCTCTTAGCTCCTCGGCGACCCGACGACGGAGATATCGAAGTCGTTATCACCTTGACAGGGATCAAGCGGAAAGATTTCCGGCCGATGCAGAGTTTCAACCGTATGTAATTACGCATTGTATGCGAGTAAGAAAGGGCAACGAACAAGACATGAAAGAGATGGCGGAGTTGTCATATCCGGCTTACCTGCACTACATAAATAGATAGCCTAGTCGAAAACATGGGGTTGACATACAGTCAGTGGGCATGGCTGGGATATATTACGATGACATGCTGTACTTGATATACGTTAGTCAGGGGCCAATTCTTCGTGGTCGCCATGGGTATCATCGTATTTACCGTCTTTCGCAGAAAGAGGAAGCAAATCCCTTCCGCAAGAAAGGAAACTTAATAGGCTTTTGAGGGCAATATCAAGGGTATAATGGCGGAATTAACCACCCCCATTGGGCTCGGCGGGAATCGAACCCCGGACGACTTAAGATCTCGCGTAAGCCAGTCGACCAGTGGATAGCCAGTCATTCACCTGATCGTATTATCTAAGGAAGTGTTCCTGGATAGACCCACTCCTCGGTGACAAATCCCACAGGGCGGCCAAGCAAAGTGTCAGCGCAGGCAGCAGGCAGATGTGTGGCACGGTTGCGGCACGACATTCCCATGTGCGGCACAGCATTACAGAACCAGCCGGCAACTTCCGCTTACTCCCGAAACTCAGTCGCCGCCTGCTGCAGGCAAGTGAGCCGCAGTTTCTCGCGATCGAACTCAATAGACCTGGCGCAGATCGGCGCTGGGCTCTTCCACCTCGGATTTGGATGCTCGGATTTGAATGCTCGGGGTCGGCATCACTCAATGTGACCGATTCAGCGCTCTCGGCCTTGTAGTTCTTTCTCTACTTCCCGTGCACTTCAACGCGCCATCCCTGGGTTGCAGTCGCCGCGTACACGAGCGCCAGGTCGGTAAATGCGATCAGCTGATAGGCAGTTCCATCTGTCTGATAGGTGCGGCGATGTGGCCGGAGCAGTCCGGTCAATATGCGGCGGGTGGCACGCCATTGATAGTGACACCGTCGCAGATAGTGGTTGATCGCATTGCGCGGATCAGGCCAGCTAGTGCCATCTTGTTGGAACGGTAGACGCATGATGTGCCAAGCCAGCTTCACTGTAAACAACGTGACGTTGTAGTTCACATCGACGAGCTCCCTAGCTAGTTCCAGGAGTCTGCCATCATTGTCAAATGAGGTACCGAAGTAATGTGGCTTCTCCGTGACGCCCGTGTTGGCGAAGAACATGTCCACCGGACCAACCGCGCCGAAGGGAGCTCATAAGTCTTTCCTAGATTGATATGTTCGTCTCGTAGAAGTGGAAATTGGGCATTTTTGTTGACCTGTTCTTCATGGGGCGTGAATGCCGATGCCGTCGACACCGGCTCACTACCGACCAGCATGAAGTCGAATGCGTGCGCCGCGATCTTTCTCCGGAGCGCGAACCGTATGCCCTTGCTCAGACATGGGGAATCGCTTCATGTGTCGGCCAAAGCGCCCTGAGTGAGCGCTCCGAGTGTGATTGCAATTCACGGATACGGTTCCTTTGGGAGGGTTGAAATTGAGTCAGCGATCGGAAGGATTGAAAGAACATACCGTTATTAAGAGCATGGAAACTCTCGCCGAAGGCCAGATCGCCGATTATATCAAACGCCATCATCTCGTTAGGCCTTTCCGATATCGACGGTCGCGCCCGCACTCTTGCAACCCTGTTTCCCAATAATCTGGAGAACGCGATCAACCGTCTTGGTAAACGTCTCTTCCTGCCCAATGAGAGAAGTATTGTAGAAGGCATGAGCTAGGAGCCTGCACATCTTCCCGTGCACACTGGGATCGTGGGATCGCGCCCACTGATGATGGAGTACACGCCCCAGACGGCAAAGCTCCCACCATCACAGAACTCGCTCTTAGTAGAGGTCTGATGGCCCTGTCGGAATCCGTATTTGTCGTTCCACGACTGTGCCGACTTGAACGACAGCTCATTCGGAGCTATACGCAATAAATTACGAATCGCTGATGAACCAGTATGAATAGGCCACCTCGGAGGCTGGAACACATGTCAGTCGTTATCAAACCAACCCGAGGATCCGGGAACTGGCTTAAAAGGGTTCAAAGGGTGAAATACAGATTGTAGATGAGGTGATATGTCAGCAGACCAATCAACTGCCATTGTTTGTCAGACCCTTGGTTTTATTGAATAGATTTTATGGCATTTCGTTGAAAATGAACTCAGCCAAGCTCAGTTTACGGTGCTCAGGAGACGAACAGGCCAATCGGAAATGGTCATAGAAACACGTAGTCCGACACAAGGGAAGACATTGTGTTTGTTTCAGGGTCTTCTTCGCAGTCCCGCAAACTGAGATTGAGATATATTTAGTGTTTTCAACATGGGCATGGGTTAGGTCAAGTAATGCCCTCTCCATCGTACTGGAGACTTTGGAGATAGTACAGTAGAGATTCGTGTAAATATAGCCATGGCCCATGATAATGCGAAAGCGGTCAGTCTTTGAATTCCCTGCATCTCCCAAGAGCCGAGTCGGCATTTGGGAGATACGTTTGCAACGGGTTTCTCGGGTATCATCCATATTTAGCATTGACACTAGTGATCTTCCCAGGTTTAAAAAGTCGCGCCGCAAGTCTCTGTAGGTAGGTAAGACAGGGTTTTGACGGGGTTCTTAGCGAACGTCGCGTGGGTAGACCAGGGCGCGTTGACAAGGGTAGTTTTGGTGGTTTTATGCCTAGTAATCTTGAATTGTGAAACAGAGTACGAGTACCCTCCTCGAGATCTGCGCAAGCATCAGCATCGGTGCACGATAATAACTTGGTGGGGCGACACTTTTACCCATGCATCGGACACTTCCTCTTTGGCTACCTTCCCAACTCCGACCGCCGCTCATGCTGATGGGCCAGTTAGTTTGAGAGGATGGACTGTCCTTCGTTTGTCGTTGAACAAGGAAGAGTCTTTTGGTCTTATTCCTCTTCAGCGACGTTCATATAACTACCGGCAGCTCTTCCAATATATACACTCGATCTTGGTCCCATGACAATGAGCAGTACTAGTGAAGTAACAGAAGGAGGAACAGAAGGATCAGCCAACTGATATAAACGAGAGATACTGCAGCATTTTTTTTAAAAAATATTCTCATATTCTGCTCAACCAACCAACCATGGCCCCTGCACTACTCACAGAGTCGCCCACTGTGCCAGCATCCAATTGGACATGCTCCATTCATCCACTGCATGAGCAAGTTATCAAGGAGGTCGATGGCTACTTCCTTCAGAATTGGCCATTCCCCGACGAGAAGTCTCGGAAGAAGTTCGTTGCTGCCGGGTTTTCCCGTGTAACGTGCTTCTACTTCCCCGAAGCTTTTGATGACCGTATCCATTTCGCTTGTCGACTCTTGACGCTCCTTTTTCTCATTGATGGTTAGTTGACCTAGCACGACCTTGACTTACTCATCACACACCTCGTCTCTTCTGTCTTTCAGGATGCGCACTAAAACTTGAAACCTGAAAACAGACCTCCTCGAGTTCATGTCACTCGAAGATGGCAAAGCCTACAACGAGAAGTTGATGCCCATCACACGCGGCGAAGTCCTCCCCGACCGAAGCAAACCGGTTGAATGGATCACCTACGATCTGTGGGAGAGCATGAGAGCCCATGACCGAGCCATGGCAGACGACATCCAGGAGCCCGTCTTCATCTTCATGAGAGCACAGACTGATAAGAAACGGCTCGAGAAAATGGATCTGGGATCTTACTTGGAATATCGTGAGGCGGATGTCGGCAGGGCGTAAGTGCCACAACTCATGTCTGAGTAACACTATTGATGGCACACTGCTGACTATTTACTCTTCCTTTCAGCCTGTTGGGTGCCCTGATGCGATTCTCTATGGCTCTCAAGCTTTCGCCTGAAGACCAATCCTGGTTGCGCCCGGCGGACCGTATCTGCTCCAAGCATCTTTCTATCGTCAACGACATCTGGAGTTTCGAAAAAGAGGCCCTTATCGCCTCGAATGGCCACAAGGAAGGTGCTATACTTTGTAACGCCGTCGATATCTTGGCAAGAGAGACTGAAATCCCTGCCAACTCATCCAAGAACGTCTTGTACCACCTTTGTCGAGAATGGGAGAACATCTATGAAGCTCAGACGCAGGAACTACTCGATAAGAAAGACACTCCCGTGATCCGGGCGTACTTGAAGGGGTTGAGATACCAGATGAGCGGGAACGAGCGCTGGAGCGCAACTACATTGAGATACTTGGCTCCCAAAGACTAGGAAACAATTTCAACGGAGCGAAGGTGTCAAGTATTCTTTGGAGACTAAGTGTACAGGCCAGAGAGTGAGGGACTGAGAGTATGGGTCGGTCGAGTTTACTTATCCATCACGCTAGCTACGTCGCTTGACAACTTGGAACAATTAACATGTTGATCGAGGATATTTCACATCCGAGATTTTGCATCATACTTGATCAAATCGCCCTGTCCGTTACGAACTACTTGTCGAAATGGACCTCTTACTCTGTGTTGAGTTTTAGCCTCCATGTAAGCAATAACCAATGATACAGCCGCTTCAGCCGCTTCAGCCTCACTGATTGGGAGTTTAACATGTCTCTCGTAATGAGCAGAACGTTTATTAGTAATAATATAGAAACAAGACAGTCGTAATTCATACACTTTGACATGAATCATTAATTCACATACGCATTAGTTCCCTTCATCCGCTGCATCTTTCTCTCCCCCATTTTCATCCTCGTCTCCATCGTCAGTTTGCCCTCCTGAGGGTTGAGTTTCTTCGTCCTTTGGCCGGTTTTGCTGCTCTGTTTCATCTTCACCACCTTCATCTTTCCCATTTGGCTTGCGTGCCGCCCTATCTTCCTCACTCTGCTTCTTGCTGTCCTCATTATTCCCATCCTCGTCATCCTCCTCCTCCTCGTTATACCAGCCAGGCAGAAGTTCGTTATCCGCCTCGCCCCCTTCATTGTCGTCGTCGTCCTCGAACCCTTTCAATAGCCTCCTCGCGGCCTCGCGTCCGACAACAGGCAGCTTCTTTACCCCCTTCGCCTTGGCCTTTTCGGGAATGAGCTTCGGGTCCAGAAGCCCGACCTGCATCAACACGCTCGCCTGGTCCCAGTACACGTGCTCATGCGACAGCTTCCCACCCCGCAGTGTGACGATGCTCACGATGGCGACCTCGACGCGCTTGTTCGTGGGCGGCACGCCGGGCAATATCCAGGGCATCTCCTCCGTGTGCTTGAATGAGACGTGCAGCTCGTCGACGACGCGGTCGGAGCCCGCCGTGCGCGAGATCAACGTCACTTTTATTGATGACGGGTTGGAGGATATGAAATACTCCCCGTAGAAACGCTTCAGCTCCTGTGTGCCGATACCGCCTGATAGAGTTGGGAAATATGTCACATGTGGTGATTTGCGCGTCGTATACGTGGCCATGACATCTCCCAGGTTGCGGCTTTCAAATTTCCCTGTTGAGGGCTCGGTCAGTTATTCCTCTTGCCCTTTCAATCCCTCTCATATTCGGCTCGTCCTCGTTTCCTCCAAGACAGCAAAAATCACTCACCCTCCATGTTCTTCTCCACGACATCGTCCAGCTCAACATCCATCCGGAACGCCGTCCTAAGCGTATCCAAACTCCGGCTCCACGCCAGATCCGCAGCAACAACCTCATACTCGTCGAGATCGGCCTCCGCAAAACCCACAGGCGCCTCATACCGATAGCACGGGTAGTTTGTCGCATTGCCGCCCACCCTCGCCATGCCAGCGACCCCGACGCCCGCGACCGCACGCTTAGAGACTTTCGTCTTCCCCTGGATCCCGACAAGCTGGCTATGGTGCACCACGCCCACCTCCTCACCGACGAGATGCGCCACCGCCCTGATCCCGCCTGGAAACGCCCCGCGCGGATCCGGGATCCGCGTGGGGTAGTACGCGACGATGCCCGCGAGCTTGTACTCCGGGTTATTGTCGCGGCCGTGCCAGTACTCGAGACACAGGCTCGCAGCCTCACCGAAGGCGACCACGGCGAAGGTCTCGCATGGCCCTAGTGCAGCGACGTCTTTGAGCTGCGCCAGCTGCCGCCGGTAGGCGTCGTCGCTGGTGCCTTCGCCGAGCGCGAAGTACTGCACGACGAAGCCTTCGTCGCGCAGCGCGGCGAGATACCCCTCGTCGAAGTCGTCGCTGTCGGAGGTGACGAAGAGCTTGTGCGCGCTGCGCGGGAAGGAGGAGGAGAGGAAGCCGGCCTCGTTGTGGTTGGCGCTGCCGCCCCCCGTGTTCTCGGAGATGATGATGGCGTTGCGGTTGCGCGTGTCGCGCTCTGGGAGGGCCGCGTTGATGAGGTTGGGCACGTTGATGTTCATGGTTGTCTTCTTGTGGGTGGTGCGTTGCGTGTTCATTGAAGCTGGGGGGGGGGGGGGAAAGGGGGGGAAAACGAGGGTGAGATGAGGGGACTATAAGACGAGGGGTCGCACGATGTGAGATGATGACATAAACATTTAAATGTATGCGATTATATAATACCGAGGTGAATTATTATTTGAATTGAGATTATGCGTGTTGAATGTTAAGATATGGTGTTTGAGAGTGGTGTTTATTGAGGTTTCGCTCATAAGTTGCACTTACGGATCGTGATGCTAAACATCAGTCGATTCCACATGAGATGGAAACAGGTTCGCTGTCGCAATGACGTCAATGCCCGCCTGTCATGTCGCATGAATTAAGTAATCATCCCTGCACACCATGCCAATGCTGTGAGGTATATAACGCTGACCGACTCATTGTCAGATCGCTTGTTTACATCAAAAAATGTCAGATAGGAGAGGCGTGTGCTGAGAATGATAATGAGTAGATATATGTAGAAGAGGTATCTAGTTTGAAGCCGAAATGTGGCTTATTGCTCATGAGGTATCGTGTATCTGGCAGAGTGTGATATGGCGCGATACTATAGACTAACAGTTGTGGATCTGCGACAAGGTTAGTTGTCATGAAGTAAGGCCATCTTATTTTTTCGTTGCATGACAGGAATTTTGGAAAGTCGGCAACCGTTTTCAATCGTAGCCTCGACAATGGAGTAATTCGAGGCTTTAATAGCACTCACCGTGGCTATATTCGATCGACAAAGGATTGTATCGTGATTGGGGGGAGCGTCAGCTTAGCCCCAAATGCTAGCTATAAATAGACTGTCTTACCGAGCCCATGCCGAGCCTACCAAGTCTTTAATTCTCTGCTTACAATGCGCTGGAAGCAACGCATATACAAACAATGCGTAACCTCTCCTTCTCTTGCTACAGTATGAAGGTGGCAGGCGGTATTGTTTTTTTGTTGTTTTTTTCACAAATACGGCTCGAATATGCTTCTGAAATTGTGATGCAGAGGGAGATGTTGTGCTGTGATCCCTGACCCAGTAAATCGAGCGACCCGTCTTGAGTCTTTTTTAGTGTGAGCTTGGCGCGTCACCCGAAGCGTATCTCGGCGTATGATGAAGGTGAACAATCAGGACTAGGTGATTACGGGGAAAGCGAGCTAGGTGGCTTGTAAGGCTACCGGTGTCTAGAAGCGCTGTCCGATCTAAGATCTACCAAAAATACGGTATGACCTAAGAGCTAGGACTGTGACTAGTAAGGGTCCGTGAAGCCACCTTGACCAGGCATCACGCCTCTACATCTCTATTCCATCGCGGCAACCTGTGGTGCTGCTTGTCTGAAAGGTTATTGCCACAGAATGATCAGACAAACCGAGGTCGCCTTACCTGAGAATCATATGGGGATCTGCATGCTTGTTCATTCATAGTGGTCATCTTGATTTTTGTCATTCGATGTATGTGATAAACATACTTATCTAACATCTAAGACTCGCACTCTCGCTTGCATTATTTGCCATGGTGTCGCGGAATAGGACTGCACACACGACGCTACCAAAAGATAGAGCGTTATTAAGCCAAACTTAACCGCCCGCGGCCACTTATATTCGAAATCGTGACACTTAGCAGACACTAATACAGTCAACAGTCATCAAGTGCTGACCGGATTTCCTGGTGTTTGCCTTAATTCCCTGAGGAGCGGACTACACTGTCCCCATCACCATGCCGCGTGTCGTACGAGTAGTCGTTGAATAAGTAATTATTACTTTACTCCTCTCAGCTTTTCCGTTCTTCATATCCGCAACTTCATGATTACTCTCACCACAACCACGGCTATAATCTCTTTACCAGATTTCTTTCCGGCGTAATAATATAAAGAAAAGTCCAGAATTAGCTACTCACAATGGCGGATACTACGAAAGCCGCAGCTGAATTTATCGCAGCAGCTGAGAATGTCTCAGCTGGGCAAGACGATGGCGCCCGCAAACAGCTGCTTGAAGCTGCTATGCGTGCGACAGCTATGCTTGAGACTCCCATCGATACCATCTGGCGGGTGATTATGTCGGTAAGCATTCGGAAGATGACTCGCGTGGACATGGTATCGGGACTAAACCGTACTCTAGCCACATGCGCCTGCCGCTTTGATGGCGCTCATTAAAGCTGGGGTCATCGAAGAGATCGCCAAATCGGACACCCCTATCTCAGCAGATCAACTGTCCCAACTTTCAGGCGCAGAGAAGCTTTTGATAGGTGCATTAGATATGCGTTGTTTAACCAGCTTTGTTACTAACGTCTTGATAGTGCGCCTCCTGCGCCCGCTTGTTGCGTTAGGTTTCGTCAAGGAGACATCCGCAGAAGAATACTCTCCGACCCCTATCACCAAAGTCCTGGTTGATCGTGCTCTTCTTGGCGGATATCAGTTCATGTAGGAAGATGCTCTTGAATCATGCGTGTCTTGATCTGACTTTCACGAGGTTCTCTGCGGCCACTCGGTCTCTTGCCAATCTACCTTTCTACCTGGAGAAAACGAGCTTCAAGCATGTGTCAGGGGCCCCAGGCCCGTTTCAAGATGCTCATAATACACCCGACAATATGTTCCCATGGCTGATCAAGGATCCGTCAATGATGATGAATTTCAACGCCTTCATGACGGGCCAACGAGTGGACAGGAAGCAGTGGTTCGACTTCTTTGACGTTGATCAGATCTTGCTTAAGGATGCGCATAGGGACACTGATGCCACGCTCCTCATAGACATCGCTGGCGGTGAAGGTCACGACGTTGCAGAGTTTCACAGGCGGTACCCCGATGCTCCGGGCAGACTAATCTTGCAGGATCTGCCTCCCGTCATTGACAGCATCCAAGACCTCATACCCAAGGTAGAGCGTCAGAAACACGACTTCTTCCAAGAGCAGCCAGTTAAGGGTATTGAACCCTATAACCCAATCGTTGTTCAAACTGAAATCTGATTCTCTCCGCAGGTGCTAGATGCTATTACTTTCGCTCAATCTTGCACGACTGGCCCGACGCGGACTGCGTGGAGATACTTAAGAGGGCTGCCGCGGCTATGGCACCGGGGTATTCAAAACTCCTCCTGTCAGAATTTGTGTTGCCTAGCAGCAACACTCCACTGTATCCTGCACTCTTGGACATCAACATGATGGGTAAGTCTCCTTCTTGGTATTATTAAGTGCTGTGCGCACTTGACGTTGACGTGTCATTGCTCACAAACTCTGCAGCATTGTTAAATGGCATGGAGAGAACTGAAGCACAGTTTTGCAAGCTACTCGATGCTGCTGGACTCAAGGTTGTCAAGTTCTGGTCGGTGGGTGTCGAAACAGAAGGTCTGGTAGAAGCTGTACTGAAGGAACGAAGCCGGTATTAGATCCACCTCACTCGACATACGAGACATGTATGATTGATTCAGATACATTGATTTATTAAGAGGTTGAAAAGAAACGACTAGGAAACAATATGTCAAGCAGAGTTTGGGGCGGAACCGCGCATTATAGGGGGGCATCCCAGGCCCCATGCGGGCACCAGCCTGTCGGGTCATAGAACCAAATTGTAAAGTCCATCATGCCAACACCCCTAAAGATAGCAAACCAGGAGCCAGTACTCCTATGGGATGCGACCATGAAATGGATGCTCCCTTGCGTGTTGTCATCGACATTAATTGAAAACATGTACCTAAATGCAACTCTTAAGAGAGGCAAGCAACAAATAAGTCTTTCAGACGCATCAATATACGCTGATCGGTGGTATTTACCTGTGTCACCTCAATTCGAAGGTTCGATCAGGAATGTCCTCGTAGAACTTTCGGCGAAGCGCTTCACCATCCATCATTCCGTGTACATAGCTGTCCCCAATAAGTTGATAATGAAGATAGGGGTCCTCCTTGGCTGCCTCCATTTGGTTCCTGACCATTTTGGATACCTCCCTTTGTTCCTCCTCCGCAGTCTCGCCATTCTTGTCCTTTTCTATCTCATCTTGCTCCTCCTTCTTCTTCTTCATCTCTTCTTGTTCTTGCGCCTTTTGCGCCTCCCATTCTTTCTTTCGGGTTTCGTTGTAATGGTTGCGAGTTTTAACCACCTCATCGTCGAGCTTTCTGTCGCCATTGACAAAACGCAATCTGCGTAGCCTGAGTTCGTGCAGTCTCTTGACACAGACTTTCAGGGCTTCAACGCTATCTTCGAACTCTTCTTTCGCCCTTTGCACAGTGTCTTCGATCTCAGCCTCAGCTTCTTCCTCCATGTTGTCGTTCGTCTCTCGCCATTTCGTTCTGTCTTTGTTACCTCTCCTCAAGATGACAGGCACAGTGCAGCCATAAATGATCCCGACCTGGTCTCCAACTTTAACGTTCATCGGGCCAAGTCCTAGGATACCCTTCTTTGTCTTGAACAGGCGGCGACTCCATATGACAGCTTGAGCCCGTCGGCAAAATTCAGCGATGATGGAGTTTTGTTCGTTGTCGATCAATGCTCTCGTGTTGATCCCCCCACTCCGTAGACCCCCTTTAATCGCTGACTCCCTGCATGCTCGAGCAAAGTAGTACGGGGGATTTTGGTTGTCTTTCCCTCGATCTCCGACAAGTGTTCTCCAAAAGCTGTCTGGCGGATAATACTTTTCTGGTTTCCTCCAGTTGCCAAGGGTGATCCAAGACTCGGGAATATAGCCATTTTGTGACGCGTCTCTCACCTCATCCACCTCGTCAAAGATGAAGCCTTTAACGTAGAGGCTGTAATGTTTGCATGCTAGTCTTTTCCGAAATTTGACAGCTTCTAGATCAAGATGCTGAGCTTGAGCTGCATTGTAGTTTCGATAGCCACTAGGTGCAAGAGTCAATGTCAGCAAATATTGCAAAGACACATCGCTTGAACACTTTTGAATAGAGAATGGATTCTCCAGCAGCAATGACAGTGGTAGTCAAAAGATGCAATAAAACCCTGAAGAAACTTACTCTACAGGAGCCCCAACAAGAGGATCAGCATTGATCCTACCAGTCTTGTCGATTGAACCAGCGTGATAGAATAAATCAAATGGGGCTGATCGCGCAGAGGCTACCCAGGATGGTAGCTCCATATCTTCAATTTTCGAATCTTTCTCCGGACCTTGAAAATTATCCGAGGTTTTCTCGGGGTCTGAAGCAGGAAAGTGTTTGTCTTTCATCGCTTGTAGTTCCCTGAATAGAATCTTCGACTGAGGTGTATCATCGAATGGAGAAAGGTTCTTAATTTCCCCTTTCTTGTTTGCGGTCCATGGACGTAGCCAAAAGTTTCCTTCCTTCCGTCTTTTGTCGCTATCATTCTTATACCGTGTTAGACTCCGATGATCTTCAACTAGTTGGTCTTGATCTTTGTGCCACAGGTATGTTTTTTTCGGTGGCTTCATACTTTCCCTATTATTTTCCTTCTTCCTTTCCTTATTCAGGCGAGCAGACTCTGCCGTTGGTGCTTCCAGAGCCCAGGGCCGACAAAGAACATCAAGTGCTTGAATAGGATCAATGTAATGCGTACGCCGAATACTGAATTCGACAAAGTCCCGACATACATCAGAGTATGCTTTGGAGTAGTCAACATTGAAAGGTTTGGCTTCAAGGGAAGAAGAGAACCCAGTTCTCATTAGCAGCGCAGTTTCCGGGTCCGAGAGAATGGAATCCTCAGCCGAAGGTGATGCGTCTCTGGCGACTGCAAGGAGAGAATAAACAACGTCTCGAGGCTCTGAGGTCTGGAAAATGTACATCGTGGTCACCAGATACTGAAGACTCAGCAAACTCCGTCTTTCAAGGGGGTCGATCGCCTTGGATTCTCTCGAGACCTCGATAAGATTGTTTGGGTTTCGGAGTAGCATGTCGGCTTCTGCCCCAGTCTGTGTCTGGGAGTCCCTTTCAGTAGCTGAGTCTCTCCCAGTAGTTGTCCCGCTCTGTGTCCGGAAGACCTTTCCAGTAGCTTGCACCAAGAGACTAGCTCCAAGTTCTGAGACGTGTTCGAACAGGCCTGGAATGTGAAGAAACTTCTCATCTTTCTGCATGACTTCAGACAGGCGGTGGGTCGCATTCTCAACCTCGACGAAAAGCTCAACCGCCACTGCAAAATCGTTCCAATTAATTGTTGATGGACCACAGTGTATGATCGCAGTCTGAGCCAAAGATATTTCCTGTATCATCCAACGTCGTGAGAACCAGGATCGCTGCATCAGCATCATCAATGATTTCCATTTCTGCGCGTATTTCTTGTCGGAGCATATAGTATCAAAGTTCTTCAGCTCGAGGATTTCGTCCTTGATGAAATTGATAGCCATGTGGCTGTCTTCATCCTCGATTCCGAGCCACACACAGACACTTTTGGCTCTCGTATAGATTCTGGACATCATCTGAACCTGATGGCCCCTTTCTTTGTAGTTGCGTTGGTCAATGCAAACGGAGTCTACCCAAATTGTTCTTGGCTCGTGAGCGTAACGGAGAAATCGCAACGCTAGGGCAAGTTCCTCCCTGATCTTTTTCTTGAAAACAGTCCCATTCTGTTCGATTCTGATTGCGTAGTCTTCGTTGCCAGTGCCCCAACACCAAGATAGAGCCTCGTAGTCGATTTTCATGCTCAAAAGTCTTGCTTCTTCCTCTTTTAGTCTCCTCAACTCATCTTCTTGGGGACTTTGTTGCTTCTGAGGCGATTCTTCCGAGCGCGGCTCTTTCGGGTCTGCTACTGGTCTGGTTGGGATGTGAAAACGGTTGCCATAGTCCGCTTCAATAAGTTCGCAGTCAATCTGTGACGTCTGTTGACTAGCCGACTTCAAAACCAATAGGCGGATCCTTTTCTTCGTCTTAGGCAACTCCTGATACTGGAACTCCCCAATCTTTGATAGGCTTTCGTCATCAAACCGCTGCAAACGAAGTCCATAAAGTTCGGAGTCACGTGAATATCGTTTGCCTTCTATCGTAATTCTCCGTGGTATATCCATGTTCTATATCACGTTTGACTGAATAGTGGAATCATATAAATAGCTGACGATAAGGAGGAGAACAGCAGCGTGAGTGCAACTCACGGATGCAATGAACACTTCGATCATTGAGTCCTGCATTTTACTATCCGGATTATTAAATATGTTGGTCTCATGTACCTGGCTGTTGACCAATTCCTTTTCTTGTTTGAGCTACTCATGGGAGCTGCATTTGGCGATGTAACCATTCAACGATGTGATCTGTTGGTGGAGGCTTACGCGCATACGCGAATCTTCAAATGCGACCTCGATGAGTGATTATCAGCTGAACCGTAACCGAACCATGACATAAAGGCAACCTAGCCTGCTTTGACTCCTGCACACCACCCAGTAGATTTTGTCTGCGATTGTCATTGGGTCGGGTAACAGTAGGCGATAACGCCTCCATTTCTGTTTCTGGAGCCCTGGTTGCATTACCTTAGCTACACAGCTATTATATTTTGCTTTTCACAATGCATCCATTCGATAGCGCGGACGTGGCTGAATAACCTGGTTCGGCTAGGTTAGCACCAGGCTCACAGTTTGATATAAATTTCGGTGAAGCCACTTACTCCAACGCAGCCCCCTGTGAGCCTGCCTCGAGAGGCTACAGCTTGCATTAATGGGCCACAGCCTACCTCAGGACCAATCAGAGGAGACTGCTCTTCGGTTATAATGCAGGTCTCAGACATGCCTACGCGAATGTTTATGTGCTTCAATTTCATATTATAGTGCTTGTTCTTTCCTCGCTTGTCTGTGGTCCATATAAGCTAGCGTGGTGGTGAAATATGTAGCGTATGAGAGCAATTCCCACTCAGAACATGCTGCGGACTATGCAAGGGGGGACAATCTCACAAGTCCTTGATCCAGTACAGTTTGAGCACGTAGTTCATATCTATATGGACTGCAATATACACATGCTGTACAAAGGGAGGTGCTGATTGAGAGCAGCGGTGGTCATCTCAAACTTAGGTAGCTGGATGTCATTAAACTGGACTGCAGCACTATACCACAACATCAGCAACAGATGGGCGTTTTTATCTTGGAAAGCCGACAGGCTCCAGCCACTGATGTAAGGGACCACATTCAACCCGTTTAATAGGGATACAATCATACATGATTTTGTAACTGGTCATATTTTCACTTTGCGGTAAGGCTTTTTCGCAAAATGCATTAAAATGGACGTTCAAATAGAGCTCATCATCGTTAAAGATCTCTCTCCCTTCTTCTAATTCACATCTTCGAAACAATGCCTCCCACCTGGACTCTCGACGTTAGCACATTTCTTGTCTTACTTAGCGAAAACGAGGAAACCAGCTTCCGCCGTGCCAATAAACGGTTACTAGACGTATTATCTTTGGCGCCAGTTTCCGGGCTTCAGGCCTACCTACGCAGCTATGACGGTCTCATAGATGTGCAGGATCGAGACTACCTCAGTCCTTATGGAAAGAAAACGGCGCCATTGCGGAACATCAGGGTCGCGCAAATGATGTCTCGATGCAGCCTTTTAGAAGATGGCCTTGTCAGAGTTTACGGAATTAGTAACACAGCGCAGCTGGACGCACGAAAGCGGCGTCTTGTTGCTGCTTGCTGTTTCATCGCCGCTCTCTCATGGCTATCATTTGCTTTGCTAGTGTCTGTGGCGTTTTGTGTTCATGCTAGCACTTGGGTGGGCAAGTCAAACCTTCTTGCCCTTGCTGTATGGTCAGTGTATCTTCGGATCCTGGATGCTATGTCATTCATACCATCCAAAGCAACGCCTTCATTTCCCGATAAAGCCGACGCTGCAATTTTCTTGGGGCGAAGAAACTCGGCGCTAATCCTCGAAGGGAGTCGTAAGGATATCCTGCAATGGACAGGGCTGGGGTTGAGCCTGCGGACAACCATTGCACACCGATGGCATGGGCCGTTGAAGGGATTGCAAACCTTTGCGCGCGTGGGAACATTTATACTACTGGCGTTTATGTTTTCAACTATTCCGAATGGTTCAGTGGAAGACCAAGCCATTTTGGTCGCTTACAACGTACTTGGCCAGTTGAATACTTGGCTTGGCTTGTACATCCACGCGCACCGAACATTGCTCGACCTCGAAACGATTTCACAGGTCCGAGTCGCGACAAGAACACACGTCTATGCGACGCTACTTAGGCGTTATAGAGACGAAGATTGGATCGGTCTGGAAATTCTACCAAGGACCCCCGCATGGGATAGGTGGCGAAGACAAGTGGTTCGAGATCCCGTGATAGATGCCAAAGAATTATGGGAACAGTGCTCTGAAAGCGATCTCGAGCGATGCAAGCGTAATCCATGCACAGGATAGCACTGCAGGGCAGCACTACGAACCGGCGGTGTATTCTTCCGTGATCACCTGCAGCTGTTACACCCCTGATTCATATCGGGTCCGTCGCTGCAAGCAACAATGACGCCAAAAAGCTTTCAAGTATGCAGGACAGGGAGCGGGCATGCACATATCACACCTTCTCCAAATCAAACATAGTGCAATTGCGCCCAACATGGTCCCCCTGTCCCATGTCAGGGAGATGCAGGTCTAGTCGATATGACCTTCTTAGGAGACTGGACAGCGAAGGTTCCTTTCGTCGCTTGTTCAGCGTTGTTCGCAAAAGCAAAATCGTCGGAGATGTGAATCATCATGGTAAGGTTACATTACCTAGGTATATGGCGGTGGCTGTGAACCACCACAGCAGGCAGCAGGATACTAGTAGAGTTGCACAAATCGGGACTTTCTTAGCGTAGTAATCGTCTTGGATAGATTAGATTTAGGATTCGACAGTCTGGAAGGTCGTGGCGGGGTCTGGGGGCATCTTGGGGACCCCAACCAGTAGAATTGACGAATCTCAATCCTGCAGGACCGGCGAGGATGCCGATGGGGATGGGGAAAAGCCAAAGATAACATTATTCGGGGGACATTCTTGCGAACAGGCACTCGAGAACCGTTGCTCGAGAATATAACAACATGGATTAATGTTTCCTGTCTTGGTTTTATATCACTTCATAAATTATCTCAATGACTTCACGGATATGTTTGCGAACTGAGCTATTGCGACAAGTTTGCGGAGTTCGACCCCACGGACGCCACTTGACTGCGCCGTCAGCCACTGCGACGTGACCCCACACTAAATGTATCACGATAGGATCGCGGGCGCAAGGTCGTATTCTGGTTCATCCTTTCCTGGCATGTCAAAGATAGTCGGAGCTTTGGGTATTTAACAGAGAGACCACCACTGGTACATGGGAAAGATGGGGTCCCTTACCTCTCGTGTTCATAAGCTCCGCGACGTTGCTTTTCGGGTGCCTTATCAAGGCGTAATACTTTTAAGTTCCAAACCATGGCGGTTCTTTTTTTCTTGGCCCTCTTGGCGCTAGTGAACGCGCAAGGTGAGGCGACGTGCTACGACGCTGCGGGGCTTCAAAAGGACTTCATGTTCGCGTGCAATTCGTCAGCGGAAGTGAGCGTCTGTTGCAGCCAGAGCGACTACTGCCTCGATAATGGACTCTGTCTTGATGCCCTCGGTGACAACATTTTCACCGTACAGGGCTGCACGTCGAAGGCTTGGGATGCACCTTGCCAGAAATACTGCGAAGACGAAAATTGTGAGTTTTGAAAGAAGACTTTGTGCCATTAATTATGTCACGATCCTGACATATCATTCCTAGTGAGCCTCAATTCGTATCAAGGACTCACACTCTGCGAGTCCACTGCCCATAAGTTTGGCCAGTATTGTTGCGGCCAGGACGCATCGTGCTGCAGCAAATCAGACTCTAGCTCATGGATCACGCTACCAATATTCATGAAGGTGTTCAAACCCTCTGGGATTGCCAACTCATCTCCGATGTGTATGAGTTCTGTACCAGAGCCATCGACTTCTACAGCTTTAACTATGCCCAATGAAACGAAGATCGCCATCGGTCTTGCAATAGCACTGGGAGTGCCGCTCCTCATTGAATCTGTTATAGTCGTTGTGTTGTTTGCGCGTTGGGGTCCACGCAGGTTGCTGAACGAGCTTACACAGAAGCATGAGACGCAGAAGCAGGAAAGACCTGTGGAAGCTCATGTTCCTGTTTCGAGTAATGAAGATAACTCGGTTTGGGCACAAAGAGGATCTTTCCGTCTAGCACAAGAGCTGCCTGACACTATCGACGGCGGCGAGCTTGCCAGTGATAATAATCTTTCTTCTTATGCGAAAAGAGAGGCTTACCATGGATATTCTCAAGGTTTTTAAGATTAGCTACGTATGAATCTAAAGCTTATAATAATAATCTAATATCCTTATATTTCTACTTATATAATAATTAATTTATAAATGCTTATTATTTTTAATAGTTTGACTTTTATAATAATGTTTACAAGATGGATAAATCTAAAGACCTGTATTAGCCGTGAGAGGTATTACTCGCACTCGGGTCCGGCCTCATGGGAATTAGGGGGCAAAAGACATCAATAAAGAGGCAGGATTCATGGCGTAAACGCTAGTATTCCTCCTCAAGCGCCACTCGGTGATTTATTGGTCGGAAATAGACACATGATCGTTAAACTGAGTTATTTCCTTTCTTCAGGTCCGGTACTACTGAGTAAGAACCCTAACCCCGCCAATATCCGCTAAGTCCGCATGAGGATTCGGATATCAGAACATTGGGAACATGATCTTGATCATGAATTGACATTGCAGTCATCCCGTAGAACACTCGTCGGAGGATTCAGAATGTTAAAATGGCAGCATGCTCCAGTGTGCAAGTAATAAGCCGAGACGACTTAATAAATCAGTA
>JAJNNY010000070.1:0-176542 GCA_022453515.1 Astrocystis sublimbata | reverse complement strand
AGCTGTTCAAAGCTACGAAGACAAGCCAGCCAGCCCAGCCGCCCTTCATCCAATCTATGGCTCGACTATATTTTGATCGGATTAGCTGAAACGTCCAGCTGAAACGACACCCGCCTCACGAATACTGTACGCATAGTAATACACTCTACTCGTATTAATATAATACTACACCGACGGAAGCGAAACAAAACCCGCTCTCTGCCGCGGATCAACTTCTTGTTCAAACACAAAAGTCCCCACGACCCCATCACAAAACATCGTCAATATGAGCTTGGGAAAGTGGAGCTTCGGCAGCCGAACGCGATCGACCGCGAGCTCGGGGAACAGTGACACATCGACGTCGTCGTCCTCGACTCGGGCATCATCGCTATTCAACAACCGAAGCAGCGGCAGCAACAATAGCAACAACAACAAGACATCGCCCGCGTCTCCGACCTCGTCGTCGTCGTCGTCGAAACGGCTATCATGGTTCCGATCCTCCAGCCGACCCAAGAGGAAGTCCATAATCTCCAGAGACGACCCGGCCTTCGCCAGGTTGCACAAGCCCTTCACAGCCCAGAACCTAGAGCACCAGAAGATGCTCAGCGCCTTCGACTGGAACTTTGACGACGACTCGGATCACAGGCGGCAGCGGATCAGCCTGGAGATCAGCCCCTGCGCGTCGCGCAACGCGACCGTTGACGACTATGCGTCCGGCTGTGACTACGGCTATGGCGGCCGGGAGGACGAGCACAACAGCCACAGCCACATGCTGCCTCTGAACGGCCGCCAAAGCACGCTCGGCGGCTTTTCCATGAGAAGAGGCTGAAGAGAGCTGGAAGGGATCTAATATGGACCCATCCTCTCTAGCTCGTGGCCCATCTCGGGATCACTTGAGAACGTTGTCACGATACGGAATTGATTGATCATTTGGTTGGTTGGGGTGGTGTTCGGTTGCGCACGCATTTACTGGGCTTTTTGCATGGGTTATGGTCAAAATGAGCGATATGCATGCATGCCTACCATAGGGAGGCAATGTTTTAACAGGGCGTTTTGGGGGCATACGGGATAGAGGTGTCATCATACCTACTAACTTACTTACATCATGGGCATCGGGGCCTTTTGCGACAATCGCTGCATTTATTGATAGAGTACTTGGATTCCCTAAGGGGTGTAGACGAGCATGCATGAATTGGCAGTAGGAAGGAATTGTATCTATTGCTGCGATGACCCAGTCCCGGGTCACCTGTATATACAGATTCATGTATAGATATTTCTACAGGGCATACGACAAGATGCCCAGGGAAAATGTTTGAAAATGACTTAGGATTCAGAAATTCAAATTATCAGAACCTGAACTATCAGATGAGATCATCGCCGATAGAATAACAAGTAAAAAGAAGGCCTCAGAATTTTCAGTGTATGAATTACTCTTCGGAAGATATTCCTCGTCTTATGTGTAATAGTTCATCATTGGCCAGGTATGTGAATGAGAACCTGCATTATAGGTTCCAGATAGAGAAGTGGCTGGCACTACCAGTGTCATGCTCGCTTGTTCAATCTTAGATAGGAGATCGATAAACATTTCGATACTGCCTAGAGGCTTCACCTACTGTAAGTATACTGAGCGGGAGGTTGGAAGCTCTTTTGAAGGCTTGCCATGATGTTGTTCAGAATGCCGGCGGATCATACATCATCTCCAAAACCACCACCAAAGAAAATGCCATCTTGGAAACTGTACTCTCATAACGAGTCAAGATTCTAAAGCAGAATCATATAGTCTGGATATAGTTGGCTCTTTCGTGTGTAAGTAGGAGGATTGAAGACAAATGGTGTTTTGTTTTTTGGTTGTCACGGAAGAGATCTCAGGTTATTGCAGTAGCGCGAAGAGTTTTTTGCCTAGTGCCAAGGAACTGGGGAAAGCTTGGACCAGACGAATGCTCGTATGCGGCTTAGACAAGTGAGACATGAGTGGGTATGAGAGTCTTGCTAAGGCTACGTTCCGTTATAACGATAAGTAATTGAAGTTTAGTTTATAAAGGCAACATACTCACTCAAATTTGTAATACTATGTATATCAATAGTAACTCCTAACTGATGATGTGGGTTTGAAGGGAACACTCACTATTCCATGCTCTAGATTATACACAAAATGAGGAATGATGTTACTCATACCAGTGTGATGCCCTGTCATACCTACCATCCCAACGCGATGTAATGATTTCTGTCCCGGTCAAGTACATATATTGCAAGTGTACCAACATGTTTGCTTTTCTCTATACCGTTTAAGTCCACACGCTTTGCACTCGATTCTATGCAGCGCAGCATGCTATGAGTTTAATTATTCATCCAATCGTCAAGGTCGTGAGCTCGGGAGACTATAAGAGCTCGTTGCGGACGCTCTAGTCTTCGTGTGTGACCGCCATATCCAAAACCTCCACTCGGCCCTGGCCCTTCGTCTCGTTCCCAACAAAGTCGGAGAGCCCCTTGAAGGCTCCCGGCTCGACGAAGCCAACGACCTCCCACTCGGAGCCCATGACATCCTGCTGCTCCACCTGTTCCACATAGCTTAATATCTTGTCCTTGACTGTGCCTGGCGCCTTGTGCTCGTCATCGCCCTCCCCGGCCTTGGTCGCGGCAGGGGCCTTGACAGCTTGCTTGAGTACGTTTGTCGAGCAGGTGATACGGAGGCGCATGCGTGCTCTCGCGACGGGGATGGGCTGGTGTGTGATCAGTGCCTTCATGGCCTCGAGGGCCTGGCTCTTGGCGCTCTTGGTAGTGACAACGCCCGTCCAGTGGTGCTCCTTGGCCCTGGGCCTCGCCTCGGCGGCATCATCCCCCGTGGCGGGCGTGGCGGCGCTCTTGTCGCCCTGGTGCGCCTGGGAGCTCAGCATGTCGAGGGCCTTCTCGATCATTCCGGTGGTGTAGACGCGCTTGGTGCGGGGGTCGACGAGCTTGCTGGCGACGATGCTGATGACCTCGTTGTGGACGCGGTCCATCTGGGCGGCGCGCTCCTTCTCGCCGACCTGCATCTCGCCCTTCTTCAGGATCTCGAGGATGATGTCGTTCGTGGGGGTGTCCTTGCCGAAGGCCTTGGCGAGGTCGGCGGCGGGGGCGGTCTGGCCCTTGGAGACGTTGAGGAAGACATTGGGAATCTGCAGGACCTCGTCGAGGTCGGTCTCGATGCCGGAGCGCCACTCGAGCACCTTGTTCTTGTAGCAAGCGATCTCGAAGCGCTTCTTGCCTTTCTTCAGACGCACGAGCGACACGTTGGTCAGCTTTATCTGGTTGGAGGGTTGGTTGATCTGGCGCGACCTTGCGAGGAGGCGGGGTGGGTTAGTAGGCGCATTGGCACGACCTCGGTCAAGCCGTCAGGCCGCAGACTTACATGATGAAAGTGAAACCGCACTGCCGAGAGTGACGCGACTTTGCTTTACCTGTCCGTGTCCGTGTCGAGGGTTGAGTGGGCGGGAGAGTTGGACACTGTCAGAATAGGTACCTGGCCCCTGGGTTGACTGGTCGGTTGCCCGGCTGCTTTTGTTTTGTCTACTCGTACATAAACGGACACTGCGACCGACCGCAGACCCCGTCACGACTATCTCGTCTCCATGTCACTGGGCACTCCCGCTCTCGCTCTATGCACCTTAAGTAGGTATAGGTAGGTACATACCTACCTAGGTATGTAGGTAGGTAGGTACCAACCTTGTGTGAATCACAATGACTAATTAACACTGCCTGGAGACCAGCTGCCTATAGTGAGGTATTGCCCATGGTTAACTGCCTTTTATTTTGTTTTATTTATTTTATTTTGGATGTATCGATGGCCTGCGTTGTTTGTAGACAGACTACTTACATGTTCCTCAGCTCATCCAATTTGTCATGGAGGTGTGTAGATGGTACATACCTGGCACTATAACTGTCCGTACCACCTGACTCACATCTTGTAGCGGGCTATGACGCTTATCGGGACACTAGCGACTTAATCTGCCCCTCCTTTATCAGGCACGCGCGTCACAGCGGGCTTATGCACGTAGGTACCTAGGTAGCGAGCCTCGTCTGCTGTGCCACGCGACCCATGCCTGCACGTTGCCGTTCGATATAGCTCCGGATTGGGAAGGATCTCTGCTTAGTCGGGTACCTGAGCTCGCTCCTATCTCTCGGCTCGCCTCACTGAAAATGCACCGGAAAACGCGCTGAGAATGGCCTAGGACCGTGCGCTGGCTTGCTCTGTGTTGATAAGCAATGACGTGACTGGGCTGTTTTGGGGGAGGAGCCAACGTTGACCTGCCAGCCACCAAGCGACCGAATCATCCAAAGTAGCAGCTACCTCCTACCTAAGCTAACCTTAGTAGGTACTCTAGGTACATGTAGGTATCTCCTCGTGTCCAGGATTGGCCTCGTCTAGGCCCAGTCGGGTCCTCGTCAGCAAGCTACCCCGGACGTTTCATCTTCATCATCGACCTCCTCAAGTACCGCCTCGCCCTTATCATCTCTCCTCCCCTTCATCTTCACCATCATCCCATTCCCCATTCTCCATTCTCCATCCTTCAAAATTCATCACCGTCATCACTCTACATACTCCGACCTGCTCATCCCACCTTCATCGTCGCAGAAGCTATTGGATAGTGGAGTACCACAACCTCCTCCAGCGAATTTGCCATGAGGGTAGCGGCTCAGACGCTGCTGCTCGGCGCCACCACGGCTGCCTATGCACAGGAGCAGATAGTCCTCTCCAACCCCGTCCATGACGCACAGCAAACTCTCGAACATCTCAACGATGGCTTGAGAAGCTCCTTCGAGCATGTGACCGAAGTCCTCGGTGAGATGCCTGCCGCCGCCAAGGGTCTTTGGGACGAGATGACCCTGCTGGTCCCCGGCTTCGTAGAGAAGGCCAACCAGCTCATCCCCCATCCCAAGCCTCACTCCCGCATCCCCGATAACGAATGGGATCACATCGTCAGGGGCGCCGACGTGCAGAGCATGTGGATCGAGACCGACGGCGTCAAGCACCGCAAGCTAGACGGCCCGCTCGCAGCCTACGACCTCCGTGCCAAGGCTGTTGACCCTTCGTCTCTTGGTGTTGACAAGGTGAAGCAGTTCAGCGGTTATCTCGATGACAACGAGGAAGACAAGCATCTTTTCTACTGTGAGTTCAACAAGTTATTGTTCCTCGGCAACTTCAATTCGCTAACAGTCGCCAAGGGTTTTTCGAATCACGCAACGACCCCAAGAACGATCCCGTTGTCTTATGGCTCAATGGCGGCCCAGGTTGTTCATCCATGATGGGTCTCTTCATGGAGCTTGGACCTTCTGGTGTCGACTCCAAGGGCGGAGTCAAGTTCAACGAGCACTCGTGGAACAGCAATGCCTCCGTTATCTTCCTTGACCAGCCTGTCAACGTTGGCTACTCTTACAGCAGCGGCTCCGTCTCGAACACCGTCGCAGCTAGCAAGGACATTTACGCTCTGATGACCCTGTTCTTCGAGCAGTTCCCCGAGTACTCCGAGCAGCCCTTCCACATCTTCGGAGAGTCCTATGCTGGACATTATATCCCCGTCTTCGCTTCAGAGATTCTATCACACAAGAACCGGAACATCAATCTCCAGAGCATTGGAATTGGCAATGGCCTGACCGATCCCCTGAAGCAATACTCTCAGTACCGCCCAATGGCATGTGGCGAAGGTGGATATAAGGCCGTCCTGGAACCCAGCGAGTGTCAGTCGATGGACAACGCGCTCCCTCGCTGTGAATCGCTCCTCAAGGGATGCTACGATACCGAAAGCGCTTGGAGCTGTGTCCCTGCTACCATCTACTGCAACAACGCCATGATTGGGCCTTACCAGCGTACCGGACAGAACGTTTACGACGTTCGTGAACAGTGCAAGGACCAGGAGAACCTTTGCTATACCGAGACAGCCTGGATTGCCGACTACTTGAACCAGGAGAAGGTGATGAAGGCTTTGGGCGCCGAGGTGACTGATTATTCTAGTTGCAACACTAACATCAACCGCAACTTTGTATTCCAGGGTGACTGGGGAAAGCCATACTACCGCTTGGTCCCAGATATCCTGAAGCAGATCCCAGTTCTAATCTACGCCGGTGATGCCGACTACATCTGCAACTGGCTGGGCAATAAGTTGTGGTCTGAAGAACTCGAATGGTCCGGCCACAAGGACTTCAGCGGCGCCGAGATGAAGAATCTTACTATCGACAAAGACTCGTACGGTCAGGTGAAGAGCAGTGGCAACTTCACATTCATGCGCATTTTCGAGGCCGGCCACATGGTTCCGTACAACCAACCCGCCGGATCTCTCGACTTCTTCAACCGATGGATTGGTGGAGAGTGGTGGAAGGCATAATTTAATACTCTTACATCCCTCGCTCAAATTGATTCGGTCCGTAGAGTGTTTTCGCAAGTATCGATTGCAAGGCATGTCATACGTCTTCCTTCATACCTATGTCTTTTGGATATGAGGGACGTTAGAACAGCTGTATCTAGAAATAAAGTATTCTTTGATAATCAAGTAGAAACCAGGTCCCACCTCGTTCCAGTATTGTCGATATCCTTACTATTAGTTCCGCTGATCATAGCCCATACTACATACCAGTATCCCGCACTCAACTTGTACGCAACTTGGTGTAGAAGCTGCCAAATGAGATGCTTTTGCTACGCATCCCAATCCTGCGGTAGTAGCATCCATTCACACCTTGCTTGTCTAACATTTAAATACGTTTCACGATATAGGCATCGTCGATTTGCTCGACGCTCCAGCTACTCGATTCGTAGTGTCGTGTTGGACACATCTTCAGTCGCGACATGAGACATCGGCTTCAAAACTCAGCCAACCAACCGTTTGACATGAGTCCGGCTCGAGACGATTCCCACCACGTATGCGCGGTAGGCGTATATCAAAATCACGAGGGGGAAGCAACGATGAATGTCCCAGACGATAAATTACGAAGTCCTCGATGCCGAATGGCCAACTAGGTTCCGTACTCAAAGATCGCTGTGTTTTGCTCTCGTCTCGTGCACACTCGTCATCAGGTAGCTAAAAGTACCCGATGATGAAGGCATCCGGCTCAAGACCAGGTCGTGGGTAAACGTGGCCGAGCATGGTAGAAGACTGATATTTACATATGAAGGCAGGTAGCAACCAAACAATGCATGTCAAATGCGACGTCATCCAGCCATCTTTACGTCCCTAGACCATCATAGTCACCGATCATCGAGCCGTGGCAGTTGCTTATAAACGGGTGTGGTGGCCGTCAATCATTTGGCAAGAACTTTCTGTCCTCCACCAATATAATTACAGTTATGGAGCTGTAGCTGGCAATTGGATCATCTCTTGGGCCTTGAGATAGATAGATAGATGTTTGGATGTTGGGAGTTAGTTCAGTCGCGGTTTACCTACGGGAATTGCGGCGCTCAAGGGACAGCACAGTCTTTACTAATAGTCAAGTTGTCGAAGATATAGCCATATGTGCCAATGAACCCAGTCAAGGTGTTGAAGTGCTGATGTGTTGATGTGCTGCAAACGATACGACCGACTACTTTCGACGTTGGACAGTTGATTGCAAAAATTTACAATTTACCTCTTTGGCATGTTAGGTAGGCATGGCACTTTGGTGTGCGCCACACCAGCCACAGCCCACTAGTCAAGCGTGCCACGTTGCTCCAGTGTTGCCTTGCCGATATCCGGTACCCGAATGGCGGGCTCCACAAAACTTGTATTAGTTCATTCGGGTTGCTCGCAGATGGTAATTTCCGGTAATACCACTCAGAGACGGGCACTGGCGACTCACGATGGATAACATTAGGTACTCGCATGACGCCAGGAGATCCCGGCAGTCTTGTTGAGCATGCCTTACTCGCCTTACTCGCAGAAAATTGTTGATATGATGAACTGACAGCAACGGCACAGACATGCCGGATGGATGAAACGAACTGAACATGGCTACTCATGATGATCTCTATTTCTAGCATTGGGGAAAGGGGGCTTGGGGGGGTTTACCATACCTACCGAGTCTATCTCGCCGAGCTTGCCTACAGTATCTCGATATCTACCAGGTATGGGGTGCCAAGATCCGACCTGTTGGTTCAAGGAGTATTAGGAATAGTGCACCTGCTACACTGCACAATCTCCCTCCAGCCATCCATGATGTGAGGCCTCCGAGTATGCATGCATATGAGCAAGTATGATGATGCAGCTGATTCGAACGTGTTGTGTCGTGCCCGGAGTCTCGGGGACTTATACTTCGCGATGCCACCGGCTTACTCGGTCACGAAGCAGCGTCATAGGAGCTGGCGAAACGTACCTCAACTTACATACTTACCTAGGAACTTACCTACAGTACACGTATGACTACGGAGGTAACGGGCTACTACAAACCTAGCAGAGGGTACCTAAGCATCTAAGCTAAGGTATGATTCGAGTTGGATGCCGGCTTGGCCATAGTGAGATCTAGTGGGTGGGGTGGGATCTTGGCGGGATTTGTCATTGTGCAGGTTTCCGGCGAAAAGAGATGCCCACCAGGGCTTACACTAGTCACGATTTACCCGCTTCCGCGCATCTAATCCTGCAAGCACAATGAATAGTACTTACATCCTTTGATGAGCTTGTGGTTCTATGTGAGTAGGTAGCGAACGTAAAGACAGGCCAGGCCGCGAGAAACAAAAAGCAGACGCAAATTATACAGTTTGAGGAGAAACAGATAGGTACCGTGGTCCAGAAATAAATGTATTCCTCAAGATACCGTCAGATACCTACCTATCTGGATACCTGGGGGTTGCTATATTCTCGAAGTCCTCGTTTTGACGCTGCACTTAAACTCTATGTAAGTGCCCCCCACACCAGGCCAGGGGCGAGTAAACTGATTTTGCTCACCGTTGGCCGTACCTACCCAGCAACTACAGTACCTAGGTAGGTACCTAAGTATGTACATTACGTAGATGGCTGAAAACCGGTGGACTGAGCATTGAAAACTGGTCCACATAAAATCTAAAATCTGGTCCTGTATGCAACCCCACGGGACGCTGGAGGTGCAGGTGGGCACTCTATACAGCTCGACAGGCGAGCCGGCTCCTTATTACTACGGCATTAAGTACATGGTATGAATAGTATAGACGGCCCACCTTGAAAAAGTGATGCTGCACTGAGCTTCGTTGCAACTGCAGCATAGATACATGCAGCGAGGCTGCAGTAAAGCAAGGCGATGTTTGACGTCTTATGTCCAGCTGGCCTCAGTAAGCCAGCTCGATCCATGGTAGAGATCGAAGTGGGCGAGATGGCAGTTGTACGCGGGATTCAAAAATTTGCGCACTAAATAACTTACCTAAGGTACTTTATCTAATAAGTGCGCGAGATTCCATGGTGCTGGTGACCGAACTCGGTGTCATAATTGGGTTCTCGTTTTTACTCAAACCTGTGAGGGCCTCTTAACTACAAAATAGTCGAGGTCCCGTAAGTGGGAGGAAACTTCACGAATCAAGCAGTGTGGCTGATGATGTTGTTATCAACGTTAAGTACATAAAGGTGTATATATCGCTGGAGGTACGAGTAGGTAAGTACATGTAGTTAGTCGAGGAGTGGGTTGTTGGTGCCAGGTAGCGTAAGACGAAAGCCGCACCTGGCTCGCCTGGCAATGCCATTCGAAACGCCACAACAGGAAGACCAATCCTTTTGGCGGTGACTGGATGGATTTCTGCATTGTCGAGAGATATAGCAGAAAAAAAAAGACGCGAAAGCCGCCAATAGAAAGCGAGCTTTGACAGTCGATGATCAGTCCGAAAGGTCCGCGCCAGCGAAGCCATTAGCTGCCAAGACAAAGCCATGCATGCAGTCTAATGTCGTTCCCCTGGCCAAACTACTGGATGCAACGGGTCCCCAATCAATCAAAGCTGCTCGCGGCTGCCGTCCCAACGCCAAGCCAGAGAGCCCTGTCGCCAATGTCGCCAATGTCGCCTGCCTCCAGGGCATGTTCAGGGCAGTAGTACTGGTAGTACTGTGGTACTGCAGTACTTAGTGTTCCTGCCTGAGGCTAGCGTGCTTCGCTGTACCATGAATCGACAGGGCACCTGCAGGTGGCAGGCACTATCTTCGAGGGCTTAACTAAGAGGCAAGTACCTACCGAGCCTACCTAGGTGTGATGTACCTGCTTGACCACCTGGGTATCGACCATCGACCACCAGCGATTGTATTTCGCGCTTGAACCTCTTCCTTCTCATTGCACAAGTCGTCCGTCACTGGTTGCAGGTGCTGGCAAGTTGACAGGCAAAGCAGCCAGTCAGTCGGAAGGATATTGCTCCAAATAAATCCCTACCAAGTAATCACTTCCAACCTACCCATCCATACTTACCTTACCTGCCTCTTACCTCTCTACCTGCTTCTTGCTTGTGTACGTGAAAACCTCCCCATTGCCATCGTGCACGAACGAAACCTTTCCAACTACCACTCATCTCCTGCTCGTCGAGGCGCCAATCCGTCACCAATTCGCAATTCCCAGGTTACAGGGGATCGCATCGTCGTGGAACCTGAATCCATCCAGCTCGCACACCCAGTCACCAACCAACCCGCTCCCGCTCAGGATCGCCCTCTCGGCTCACCCTCGCTCTCCAAGTGTCCAGGTGCCAGAGTCCAGACTGGCTGACTGGATGACTGGGTACGCTGGGAGAAGTACCTCTACGCAACGACTAGTAGTACATTAGGTGCTACATAGTAGGTAGCATTGCATCCGCATCCGCAGAGTTGGACCCTGACATCCTGAGCAAGAACCACACACCCACCACCCCAGTCAACTGCTTATCTCCTTTTTCCCTCCTCTCCTTTTCTCCCTCCGGCGCCTATAGTCATCCGAGAGTCCGCTGGCATCGTTGTTATTGTTGCTGTTGCCGGCTGGTTCTCTCCATACTGGCGAAGCTTCGATTGCACCTCGACTCCATCAGATGCTGTAGATTTCCTCACACTACTCTGCGCTTCATGACACAAATACGGAGATTCGCTGCCTCTTGGCACCCCATCAGCAGCGTCACCTACTCTGCTCTTTTCCTCATCCTGCTCTGGACGTCTGTCCAAAGATTCATAATAGGTACCGTTGCCACCCTCATTCTCTCGCCATCCTGCGTGCTTTATACCTGCTTGTACTGACACGGCAGCGAACAGGTCAAGAAGACCCCAGCAGATGCCGCGCATTATTAACCGATGGCACATGGGCGCCTGCAGTCAACAGCCGACATGGCCCCCAGCACTGGGAACCGAACGGATGTCGCATGGTGGAGTACTCGACTGACGCAACCCACGACTGCTTAACTGGCCGCAAATTCGTCCTCGCCGGAGATTCCACGGTTCGACAGATATTCTGGGCCGCGGCAAGGAAACTCGACCCCAAGCTAGCCGCAGCAGAGCTCAATGAGATTGTCGCCGCAGACGAGAAACACCGAGACCTTACGTTTGCCGCCGAGGGAGTAAGGTTAGAATTCATATGGGACCCATGGTTGAACTCTACCGAATTAAGGGACACCTTAGACGCATTTCACACGCAGCCTACTCCTTCGAGAAGGGGTGCCGTGGTGAAGAAAGAGGTGGAATCGCCAGCCCTCATTGTGTTGGGCTCTCCTGGTTTATGGGCAGCTCGCTATGGTGGTGACGACTACATGTCCATATTCAAGGACGGGATCGAGACAGTCTCAACATATTTGTCGCTAGCCTCGGAGAGCAGCGCCACTCGAAGCAGCTCATTATCATCGCTGCCCAACTGGAACCACGATTATACCTCGGCACCTAACCAGATACTGTTAACTCCAGTTCAAGTCCCCGCTTACGATGAGTTGACGTTGAAACGCACCGAAACGATCACACCCGAACGTATCGACGAAATGAACGACTATCTGTCTCATTTGCCATCGAACCAGACATCGCATGTGGTCTGGGCCTTTAACCGAATGGTAGAGGAAGATTCAAGCAAGGGTTTCGAGCGGGATGGGTTGCACGTGGACGAGAACATAGCTGACCGCAAGGTTGACATCGTACTCAACTCGCATTGCAACAACCCGGCGGTGTTGAATGATCGCTCGTTCAAAGGGACATGCTGCGTCGAGAAGGCGAGCAACAACAATCTGTTTTATCTTGCGTTGGTATTCCTGTGTGCCGTTATGCTATATACACCGCGAGCGCAAGCTATGCCAAAATTCATTCGACCAGACCTTCTCGCGGCAGCTCGCGACGTTCTTGTCACATTGACTTGGTGTTGGATATGCGACGGCACACTCCAGTTTAGCAAAGTGGAGCGGCATTATCGCCAAGGCGCTTTCGTAGCCATCTGCTTGTTTTGGCTAGTTGGCAGCTCCTCAATGTTGCATAAGATCGTTGCATCAGCAACGGAAACATTGTCAGTCAAGGACTCGAAGAAAGAGGTTGAATCGAGCGGTAGCGAAGAAGCCGATAAATTTCTTTCAAGAGATCAGACCGATGAAATCAAGGGTCTAATGCAGGGAATTATCCTACTATACCACTTCAACTACGCCTCCCAAGCACTGTGGGTGTACAAGATTGTGAGGGTACTTATTTCCATGTATTTCTTCCTATCTGCGTACGGGCATACACTGTATCTGCTGAGGACGCGCGACTACTCTTTGAAGCGCGTGGCCGTGGTCCTCTTCCGTATCAACGCATTGAGCGCCCTTCTCCCCTTCATGATGGGCACAAGCTACAGCTCTTACTATTTTGCCCCAGCGGTCACATTCTGGTACCTCGTTGTGTACATCATGCTTCGAACGCTCAGAGAAAACAACGACGACATATGGCCGCTTGGTATGAAAGTTCTGATTACGGCCAGCTTCGTCAGCGTATTCATCACAACTCCGGGTTACCTCGAAATGGTCACCGACGCGCTGTATGCGGTCTTCCGTATGTCTTTCGACGTCCAGGAACTACGCTTTCGGCTCGCCTTGGATCGGTATATTGTTTTCGTAGGTGTGACGGTGGCGAGTTTTGTCCACACAGCAACCTCAACCGACGCACAAGAGGTCTTCACAACCAAAAACTCTCCTCGCTTGTTCGATTCAGGCCGCCCTCGGTTTTGGGTAGTCTGTTCCGCAGGTTTAGCGCTTTTCCTCTTCATTACGCAGTCGAATCTGTCCACAAAACAGTCATACAATGCCGCTCATCCGTATATATCGTGGATCCCCGTCCTGGCCATCATCACCCTGCGCAACCTTCATGTAACGGCGCAAAATGTGTTCTTGGCCATACCAGCGGCCCTTGGCCGCATTTCTCTAGAGACTTACATCTTACAATACCACATTTGGCTCGGCGGAGACGCAACTGCCAAACTAACATTGGGTGGTTTTGAGAGTGCGTCGCTCCCCTTATTTCTCATCGAGAAAGCCTTAATTACCTCGCTATTCATTGGAATGGCAGCGCTTATGCACAACGCCACGCGCACTTTTGCGGGTACGCTTTCCGAGCGTGGGTTCCTTGTGTTCCTAGCCGCATTATGGGCCGGAAATCTCATTTACACGTAAAGGCAAAGCATAGCGCGTGTTTCTGGGGAGGGTTGTTTCTCATGCATAGAGATTAACGGAAACAACGCTTCCATGTCAACTAATTCTATATTTGCGGCTTTATCATTTTCGACATGAACGAAACAAACGGACAACGGCATGGGGACAGGGTCATCTAAAGAACCGACTGTGGGAATTCCAGTCGGTTGGTTTGTTGTTGCAAGCAAACAACAACACGGGTTTATATTGTTTTGAAATCTCTTCCAACTCGGCGCAAAGAGATCGTTTTAGACCGAAAGCAACCACTGCATTGGCATTCGCGTTGTGTGTTTATTACCGGCGTTCGACTATACTACCTGTTTTTGGAAGACTCATGGCTCCGGGCAGCCTTGAGCATATTGTTAATGATGGAGACGTCTGGCGATGACCTACATACCCTTTCTGGAGAAGGGTACGATAGGAACGGGCTTCCTTGCCTTTCTTGCTGCCTAACTAGGTTAGGTCTATCGGGCGCAGGGCAAGAAATGAGCAACGGGCGGTGGCGGCAGTGGAGGTAACAGTAGTATAAAACACAGGAGGGGGGTTATCCAAACCGGGCTCCTGCTTTTGTCTATATCACGGGGCTGGCTTAGCCAGCCATCTAATGGATCGGGTTGTATGTTGTTATGCATAAGATATCGGGGCTGGTTACTAGGTACCAGCTATCTACTTATCTACTATAGACGTATAGCGGATCTTTCTTGAATCGACAGGAAAGGGTTGCGAACTGGACTGACCGGGTATCTGGGACCTCATTATATGGGGTTGGTTAGCCCGTTGGGTTGGCTTGGCTGACCAAGTCTTGGTAGGGGGAATATTAATGTTAATGGATTAAAGACCATATGAAGATTCAATAATCCAAAGAATTTATCAATCGATCAATCAATCAGCACTTGCTTAGATATTACGTTCGAAATGCATTACCTCCACGCTCAAATCCACGACCATGCCGCCTCGCGCGTTCATTGTAAATTCGCCTCCTTGATCGTCTTGACCTTCTTTGGCTTATACCAGTTACTGCTTGATGGAGCAGCTGTTTTCGACTTAAAGCTCAGTCAAGTCGATGACAAATCAGTCTCTATGAGAATTTATTAGAAAGACGAAAAGTAATCTTGTCGCAGAATTGTCACTTTAAAGAAAACCAAAGTTGTTGTCGGCGGTTTATCGTACCTAAGTACACCCAGTTTATCTGTGGAAGTGGTTGCAAGCAAGGTCCATCAGCCCCTACATTCAAGAGGGCGTCTATAAACGCGTAATGAGCTCATTATCTTTCCTCTCTCCTCTCTCCTCTTTTCTTCCTACTTATTATCTCCATCTGCCGGATGCCGGCCGTCGGCATGTTATAAATTTATTTTCCCAGCCCGCTGCATGCGCCAATTCCATTTTGCCGCGAACTCCATAAATCCGAATTTATACCTCAGTCTGCTAAAATACGCTCCCAAATCCTGTCCGTCACAACGCCATATGAACAATCCATTCAACCTTGGCCCCCTTATCGCCCCATTTCCGCTTACAAGTGAACGCTCAATCACCTCATCATCTCGATACACTCTCTCCACCGAAAACCCCAACGCTAGCAGACGCGAGCCCGCCGAAGGCAGCAAGACCCCATGCCAGAGAGGCAGACTCCCAGTCGAGCCCCTCGGAAGGAACCTCATCACCTTCGAGCGTCGAATTGGCCACTGCGGGGGTCGGCACGTAGGCCCGATCCGCCTCCGATCTCGGCTCTCTACTTCCTGAATCTTGCTCGTCCTCTCCATCTGACTCATTCACGACGACCTGCTTCGTCTTCCTAGGCCGGCCACGTCCTCTTTTAGCAGTGGGCGCCTGAGCATCGTCGCTTGCCTCGCTCGTGATACTTGCACTGCGGGTATGCGCGCCATTGCCGCCGCGACGACGGAGCGTCATGCCATTTTCTTTCTCGCGGTCGTTGCTCAATGTCTTCTCCTCAGTCTCGGCATCCGCCTCAGGTTCCAGAAAGTTAAGAATCTCGTCGCGGAGTTCGCCCTTCTCGGAGCTCGTCCACTTGAAGGTGGACGGGTTGCCGTGGTATGCGGGCATGCACGAGACGAGAATGTCTCGTGCGTTGATGGCGCGCACAGCGGTCCAGAGTCCTAGGCTGAGAGCACAGAGGAGGACATCCCAGCCGACGGCGGCCACTGCCGGATGATCGGTAAGTGATCCGAGGACTTTCCCGAGAGCGGTGGCTATAGGAGATTTATGATTAGTGGTATGATTAATGAGACAAGGTCATGTCATTACAGCGACAACAATGGCTAAAGGGAGGAGCTCGTGAGTTGATGATACGTACTGCTGCGTTCCCAGCGTGACCGCTCCTCGACATCCCAGGGGAGGAAAACGCTATGTCGGTGATAATGCGAGTTTGGCGCATTTGCGATCAACGCCACAACACTCGTCTTCGCATGCAAAACAAACGCGGCGAATGACACAAATTTGAATAACTTCGTCAACGATTCATAAGCGCCGTGTGGGCGCTGTAGAACACGGCCCCATTGCACTGGTATGGTTTTGGGCAGAAGGACTGGCAGAAATGTCGAGGCACGTGCCAGGAGTGCTACTTTTGTGAAATCAGATGTTTCCACCGTGTACGGAAGAGCCAATGTCAACCCGAAGGTCAGAGTGATGGCCGCATAGAACAGCCTGGAGTCAGGTACCCAGCCGTTTGGTTTTGGCACGGCTAGTCCACCCCGTAGGCGGGCCCATGTCGACCTGGGTAGTGGGGGGATCGGAAGTTCAAGGTGGCCAGTACCAGATGGCAATGGAGAAGGGGTGAGAAGCAGGGCCGCAAAGAAGAGGTTTTGAGCAAATGATAAGTTGACTAGGTGAGCCAAGGCGAGGAAGGCCGTCAGGAAGGGAATCTTGCGGCGACGACCCTCGGTGGCGAGCAACAGGCTGAATGCCGTGGTACCCAGATCAATCTGCTGCCCCCACCAGAAGCGACGCGCTCGTTCCACGACGATTTCGAACGTATCGCTGTAGAGGACTGTGTCGCTCAACCAATTTCCGATGTGTGTCTCGGTGGAGTTCTGGCTGTGGTGGATATGCTTCCCATCCTCGCCCAAGAGTCTTGTAGCCAAGTTAGAACATCCTTCGGCATTCTTATCCAGCTTGGAGGGTCATACCGTGGGGTGAGATCGAGACCGTGTTCATAGGCCCAGGTCTTATACGAGAGAGTCGCAGACTTGAAGGAGTAGTATGCCGCTACCAAGAGCGATGCAGCTGCGAGACCGAGAAACACTGGCACATGTTTGCGACGCTGATTCATGCGAGATCGCGTGCCCGATACTGGGCCCAGCGACTTATATGATGTGTATAAGCTGTCGCCAACAACATAGGTCAAGTAAGGGATAGCAACGAGGTACCCTATGACTAGCATCAAGGGAGGATATCTTTACTGACTATTAGCTAACATATCTTTGTGTCGTCTTATAAACTCATAGAACAACATACTTAACCGGATGTATGAATGGAACGGGCGCCATTTCGACAGACTGGGTGCTCCAGTCGAGTTGGTGCGTGTTGCTACCTTGGTGTCACACTTTCCCTCGCGAGTGAAGCACTTGGACACGAACGTTCGCATCGACGAGGATCTATCCTGTCTCTCGATGTTGATGCACGAGAGAAGATCGAAATGGAAGTCAAGGTCTTGAACTGCGATGCCAGCTCACAGACAGAAGAAGACGAATCGAATGAGAGCTGAGTGGTAGGGAGAAGATGAAACCTAATGGTTGGGCAGGTGGTTACTCCCTTCGATGCCTACCGACTACCATGTGGTACCTACCGAGCCTACCTAGGTACAGTGTCGTCATACCTCCTACTGGCCACCGTCTGGTTGGGTGCACCAGTGACCAGCACCACGCCAGCTGGAGGTACGAGAGCCGCTAACAGCCTGCTGCAGACCATTATTCATGTACCTAAGTACCCAGGGGGCTTGGTAGACGCTGCCTGTAAGACACCCTTCAACCCAACCTGGAACCCCCAACCTGGAACCCCCAACCCACCAACCAAACCAACCTTGGAAAAGACCCAGTCCCCCCCCCAGTGCCAATCATGGATTCTGTTTGGTAACATCTGGAACGAACCTTCGTCGCCTGATCGACCTGACCAAGACGACACCACTGCCGGACCCCCAGATAAAGACAAGCGAGCGGGTCACATCTAGACCACTTAGACGGGCTCGAACTCACGAACCTCGCTCGTATTACTTACTTGCTGCCTCGGTCTGGGAGCCGCGACCATGTATCATCTCGCAAAGGGCCTATACCGGCTCGCGACCAGCAAAGAGGGTTAGTTTCGCCGCTGTCGCATTCCCATTCACGTAGTCTCATTTACTCGCACACCCCACTCCACATGTTCCTCTGTCGTCTGTCGTCTGTTCTCTGGCCTCTGGCCTCTGGTCTAACCACCTGGTTTGCGCGGCAGAATACTCCGTCATCCTCCTCGGGCTCGACAACGCCGGCAAGACGACCTTCCACGAGCAGACCAAGTCCCTCTTCCTGCCTGAGCGGCCCGACCCGAAGCTCAAGACGGTGCCGACCGTGGGCCAGAATGTGTCGACCCTGACGCTGCCGGACATGTACCTCAAGATCTGGGACGTGGGCGGTCAGCTGACGCTGCGCAAGCTGTGGCAGAGCTACTACGCCAGCTGCCATGCCATCGTCTTTATCATCGACAGCACCGACATCGGCGACGGCAACATCGAGCACGACCACTCCGGCCGCCTCGACGAGTGCCGCCTCGTGCTCGAGGACGTCCTGCAGAACTCCGAAACCGAGGGCGTGCCACTTCTCGTGCTCGCCAATAAGCAGGACCGCGAGGATTGCGTCGAGGTTGTCCGCATTAAGGAGGGGCTCGTCAAGAAGGTCTTTGAGGGTGAGATGGCCTCAAGCATCCGCGACTCGAGGGTCCTGCCCGTGAGCGCGCTCACGGGCACGGGCGTGAGGGAGGCCATCGATTGGGTCAGGTCTCGCGTCAAGTGGAACAAGGAGTCGAGACCGCCTGTCATGAGGTAGGGAAATGGAAAGGGCAGCGAGAGACAGGGGCAGAGACGCAGAGACGCAGACGCAGACGAAGAGTAACCGCTTATCACGTGCGCCTTGCTATTTCCTTCGGTCGAGGACTACGAGAGCGGTTTGAGCTTGCATTCAGCGGCATTGGGGCAGGCGTTTTGGAGTCTTTTCCCAGGTCTTGGTTCTTCTTAATTGTTAGATGCGAGGAAGCATCAATGGAATTTTCCAACTTCTACATCTCTCGGGGTATCTTTGTTGGTTATAACAAATTAGATTCAGATGGCCAACACGTGCTATCTCTCATTCTCGGCAGACAGCTCGGCCAGCAAACCTCCCTTGTCCCTTCTCTTGAGATCATCGGCAAGTCTCTCGTCAACAAGCGCCGAGAACTCCTTCACCTTGATGACGGCAGCGCTGGCGCATTGTATCAACGATATAGCCTCCACCGCGGTGCCGCCCAGCTTGGCGACCTGGCAGATCTCCCCGTGCTTGTTGAGACTGACTGTACAGCTGCTCACACGTAACTGCTCCTCCAACAGTGTGGCGTCGGCCAGCATGATGTCGCCATTCTCGCCGTAGAAGCTGAAGGTGACGCAGAACGGCGAGTGCAGCCAGCTCAAGGGGACGGGCTCGCGCTCGGCTGGCGTATAGATGGTCACGTGGTCTCCTTCTATGCTGGTGTCCGGCTTCTTGAAGTGTCGCAATGCTGCGACAACGGCCAGGCACGAGGCGTCGATTAGGTTGCCGTCGTGCGAGAGAACGTGCAGATCGACGCGTACGGACCAGCACTTCTGGCCGGCGACGAGGCACAGCGACTCGAGATCGAGGGCGTTGGATCGTCGGACGGTCTTCTCGATCAGTCTCGAAAGGAGGACCTCCGTCTCCGTCGGCCTGTTCACCTCGAAGGCAGGCGAGGCCATGGGGCTGAGCTCGGTGGTGATGGCAAAGATGCCATTGAAGGGTCGGTCGCTGTAGGGGGTCGTCACCTCGGCGGATACCTTGGCGAGAACTCTGCATGTGCGCAGTGTTGTCAGTCGATACTGGTTGTAGGAATAGCCGTCGTAGCCATGATGCGGTCAGGCATGCAACGGGGCTGGTTGGGATCTCACCTCGTCTTCCCTAGAGCGACGTCGGCGACGCCGTGCTGCTCGCCCAGGCGCAAATCGAGGCTGCGGAACTGGTCGAAGGCGCGACCGTCGATGCGCTGGCCTTCTTGGAGAGCCTGTGTCACGAAAGCCCGCTCATTGAGCGAAGGTTCGACCTCTCGCGGCATGATCAGTCGTCGGGGAAGTAGCGGGTGGTGACGTTTCTTGTGATCCTCATCTCGCAGCCAAGCTGGAGGGAAGTGGTAAGTTAATCGATAATCGATTGGAAGTGAGAGTGATCAACCTGAGTGGTGTTTTGAGCTTAGTGGTACATCTAGCGTTGATTTCATGCAGTGGTGGGATGGTGGGGGTAGGCTGCAGAAGAGCTAACCTTGGAAAACATATATATACTTAAGTACCTAAGATTGGAAGTGCTGAATGGCTAAACCCTGCAAGAATATGCCTAGGTAGGTACATACATGTAGTAGCTACGGAGCTGCTGGTAAGGGCTTAGGTACCCGTACTTGGTGGATACTGCGCTCCAGTACAGTAGGTACCTGCACCGATGCCCTATGCGGCTATGCCCTGTATTCCTCGGCGCGTTCTTCTCCAAGCACCTGGGCAGCCTCACCCCGTCCATGGCTAACAACCTTACTACATTTATCGTCACCCTGAAACCACCATTTTCAAGCCTCGCCTTTGTAGTTCTCAGCATCTGATTTCGTGCTCACAATGACCACAGCACACAGACCGACCTTTGATCCCGTTCGTAAAGCCCTCTATCCAACGACGAAGTTGTACTGCTAACTTTCCTTGAGGCGCGTGGAAAAGAAGCTCTTCGAGGGCCAGCGTACCACCAAAGACTTCTTCCCGCCCACACCCAGCTCAAGTTCCGGTATGCTACGATGATGACACCTGAACTCTGTGCAATTCCTTATGATATATAGGCAACCTGGACAAGGAGGAGATGCCGACAACGAGGTTCGCGATCTGCGAGCCGAGCTACTAGCAGCCGAAGCCGCCCATTTCGCCAAGAAGAACGGCGGCCCTCTCCCCAGCGCGAACGAAACCGACACATCCGCCGTCACCGATCACGCGAAGCGGCCGCTCGAGATAGCGTCGCAAGCCGACGGCGAAGAGGACCCGGACGCGAAGCGACGGCGCATATTAGAGGAATCACGGGACATCGATGCAGATTCCGACGACGATTCCGAGAACGACAGCGAAGACGACAGCGACGAGGATTCCGACGACGATGAAGACGCAGAGCTGCAGCGCGAGCTCGAGAAAATTAAACGAGAACGAGCCGAGAAGCGGGAGCGTGAGGAACAAGAAAGAGCGGCTGCCGAGCAAGAAGAGCGCGAGCGCGATATAGCGCTTGGAAACCCACTGCTGAATCCCAAACAAGATTTCAACATCAAGCGAAGGTGATACTTACTCTACCGGGCCCGTCTGACTATGCTGGAGAGTGCTGATGCTGACGCTGTCATAAGGTGGGACGACGATGTTGTTTTCAAGAACCAAGCGAGGGGCACGGAAGATAAGGGCAAAAGCAAGGAATTCATTAATGTAAGTCATGGCAGAAACTGCAGTAGGATAGCCTTGGAATTACTAACACTGTGCAGGACTTGCTTCGATCTGACTTCCATAAGCGTTTCATGAGCAAATATGTGCGATGAGGTCTTGCACAAAGCGTGATCACAATCTATAGGCTTGTGATGGTCTATGGGGTGGCGGATACCGCCGCGGTATACTTCATGCATAGGCATTGTCTTGGCCATAATTTGTGAATAGTCGGTGCAAGGAAAGCCGGTGCGGGATTGAGGGTTGAAGAGGCAGTCGTCCAGAATTGCGGCAACAGCCCAATCGCCGATGGAGGAGCATGAATGCCTTCAGGTCCGATGAGTTCAGCGTTGCTCAAAGTTTACCAAAGACCTGAGAAGGGATGCCTCACATGATACCACGATGAGATGAGATGAGCTACGTAAAGTTGCAATGCCAACACAGTTCCCCCATAGAGTCGGTCACATAGGTAAAATTCCACGAAATACTACAACCCAACATTCTGAAATTTATCCTGTGGGTTTGACAGGTCTGGCTTCGACGGTGCAATAGGTCATACTAAAAACTAAGTATAAGTAAGTGAGCAGGACATATGTCTGCTACTGCCTATTTCACTGCAATTATGTATACTGTATCGCACTACAAGCTGGAGGTACGTGTATACTCATCTTGTCTTCTTCGGTTCCAATTCAACATTACCATTTAAACGGAGACGATGCTTGCTAAGGGTCGCATCCGCCTTATCGAGAGCCCTCATTGCTCTGGTGACGGATTTTGCGCTGTCAAGAAGGAGGACTGGGTTTTCATCAGAGTCAGTCAAAGAAAGCTTCACGTATGGACCGGTTGAAAAAAGATCCTCACAGAATGGTACCACCACCCATGGCAAGTTGAAGCCGACGTAGTATACCCAAAAGTAGATAAACTCCGGCCGGCTGTGCGACTGCCCCGTGAAGTAAAATTCGCACTGGCTCGTCGCGTAATACAGCGTCACACCGTAAAGGTGCGCTACGCACGCGATAATACGCAGGGCGTATCGCGACGGGCTCGATCGCGCGGTAGCGATCGCGTTAGCGAGGCAGAGGGGACCCCAAAAGAACTGAATGTGAGTGTTAATGTTAGATTTAGTACTGGGCGAATGTTAAGGGGGCGGCGAAGAACTTGGTGAGGGCAAGTTTGATAGGGAGAGGTATTGCAAGTGATCCATGTAAGGATTAAAGAAACTCACAACGGTAATACTCTCCACGCTCAGCATGAAGACGTCGGAGCTAAGATATCGTGAGTCGGAGAGCGCGTATTCTTTCCAAAGCTGTGCGAGGAGCGTCTGTGATGAGGCGAGAGTCTCGTGGTTCAAGACAAAGTAGCCTGGCCAAACATGATCAACATTCGTCTCGTCTACTTTCACCGCGTGAGCATCGGCGTCATTCAAGCTTCTATCTCACCTTCAAACACACAATGCAAACAAGCATCTACCGCGCGTCCGTTAGCATTTTGACTTCATCTCAATAAGAGCAGCTCATAACACGATCATCTGAGTATGTAGCTAGGAAGGAAGGAAGGAATACTCACTCATGACAAACCAACAGAACACAGCAAGCCCCGAAGCGGTCAACCCAGGGTTGTATCTGCGCGCAACAAGCGCTGCGCTGAGCACCGCGAAGCCCAACGTCCCGCCGAGGGCAGCGAGTAACACGGGGACGGGCGCCGCGTTCTCCTCAAATGCCGGAATGCGCACGCCGAGAGGATGATATGGGTGCGTAGGCTCCGGAGGCATTACCGGTATCTCGACTTTCCCTAACCCGCCTGTTGTTGTGGTGGCTACGGGCCACCACGCCGACCACCATTCGCTCATGGCGGGTGGTGTGTCTATCACCTTGTGTGGCTGTCTGGAGACCAAGGCCGTGAGCGATTGCTTGGGTCGGCTACCTAGCTACCTAGAAAGTAGGTGCAAATGTGTAAATGCAACTTGGACTGTGTAAGTTGATATCTCTCCTGAGTACTTAGCTGCTTGAAGGGGGGTAGCAGTAGCCGTAACAATTCCGCTCAAAATAATAAACGGTAAATATACCGCTCGACGTAAGGAGCGGCTCAAACTTGGAACGTTCTGTATTTAAGCCGCTTATTACGTTAAGCCACTCCTTTTCGGAAACGCTCCAGTTTCGCGAGACGCTCCAGTCTCGCGAGCGGCTCTAGGTAGGTTCTAACCTATAGAATCTCGAGGTTTCGCAACGGGCGCGAAACCTCCCGTTAAAGTACTGGACTACGAAACGAATAAACAGGTCTCCGGTAAGCTATTCGTATATACGTGGGTATAGAATAATCCGAAGATCTGGAGGGATCCTCCTTGTAGGTGTGCAGCCTGTCATGCCTGGCTAGGTTGGCTGGCTAGGTTGGCTGGCTACCTACCTACCTACCTCCTACCTAGCGGGCCTAGGTAGGTAGATTCTGGGAGCCGCTCCAATTTGGCGAGTGGTTAATGTGCGGCTCCAAATCCATTAAGCCGCTCATACGGTGGAACGTTTGGCATACGGGAGCACCTAACTTTCCCCTAAAATTTTTGAAACGTTCCGTACTGTGAGCCGTATATTTGCGGTAAATTTGCGGCTACTCTAACTCAGCTTCTGACGGTATGGTATGTACTTTGCCCCGTGCATCCATAGCTCATGATAAATTGGGCTTAGTGCACCGCACCGTGTTACGTCTCGCGCTTACGTTAGGTCAGTCATACGACACTGACAATACTTGGGCATAAACAGTAGAGATTCTATGGTGTGCGGCTTAAGTATGCTATGCGTCTTGGTAGCGCTGTGTTCTGTAATGATCATTCAACAGTGCAGCCAGAAAGCCAGAAAGTTTCAAAGTGTTGTGGCATAAGGTTCCCATAGGATTTTGGTGCCTTTAACTTGGTATGTAAGTACCTAACCTTCTAAAGTGCCGCATCGGCTCCGATGCCCGTGTTGGTACCTACATGTAGGTAGGTAAGGTAGGTACTGATTCCAATGCTGAGAGCCCGGCAATCTAGGCTGCTATAACGCATGCGGACCTCAGTTAGGCACTAAAACCCCACTACTTTAGGTACTTTAGGCACTTTAGGTACCCCAATTGCGGGACAGCCGACCGACCGGTGCCGAGACCGGGCATTCTAAGCTATATCCGCTCTCACCTCCTCCCTAAACGCGACGGGTTTTATTAAGTGTACTCACCCTCATAAGCCGAAGCGGGTATAATCTTGGCCGCTTGCGCGTTGTCCCCGTCAGTTCACCTACCGATACTGCACTGCCTTCACGCTTTACTACCTCTCATTTGCTCGGAATCAGCTCGGTCTATGAAACGCCGCCCTCTCCCTTTAATGGCAGACGCTCGTCAAGAGTCGCCGCCAGCGCTCTTGCCAAGCCGAATCAAGAGAAACACAGCCTGTACAACTTGTCGCGATGCCAAGGTATGGTATAGATAGGCAGTCTACATATCCAATGGATATACCTGCTACCACCGGACGGGCTCTGATGCGAACGAACAAAAGAAGGGAAGCTGATAGATGCCCATGTGCAGGTTCGCTGCAATCCTAGTTCGGCAGACCAGCCTTGCCAGCGCTGTGCAAGACTGCATTTGACCTGTGTTGTTGACAAGACCCATAAGAGAGTTTCTCGGCGAAGGTACGCCTCGGCTGCATTGCAGCATTGCTAGGCAGTGTGAAGCCCGAATAACTTGTCTTGGTGACGATTGACGTGTTGAGCATACTCGACTCGACGCTCTAGCGACTGTTGAGGCTACGGTCCTCGCGTGTTTTGTCAGGACACCGACAGCGTCGCTAACGTACAGTTCTAGTAAATTGGATCAGCTTGCACAAGAAATCCAATCGATTAAAGAAACTGTTGGGTCCACAAACCACCTCCTGCCATCAAGTACAAGCGATACACGGTCCAAGGAACCTGTATCTGGATCACTAGAGATAGCCTCGATAGCCTCCCCTAATGCTATCTCGACAGCATCTCGGCATGCCAGCAGCTCTGCAAGCGTGGTGCCCTTTGAGCCACGAGTGCCATCCAAGACCCCGGCGACAACATACCTGAATGATGCCAGCAGCGAGCCGAGCCTGCCCAGGACTCTGGGATCGTACCCCTTCTCTGGAGATGATATCGACTACTACTTCAGAATGTATTTTGAGGTTTACCACCCATATATGCCCGTAGTACGCCACACAGACCCCAACAAGTGTTTCGAACTATGCCCATTACTATTCTGGGCCATCATCTACGTGGGCTCTCGTCGACACGCAAAAGGCACGTCCTTGGTTCCGTTCTTGTCAGAAGAGATCCGACGTCAGGTATTTGCAGCCTTAGGTGACACTCCTCTCTCTATACACACTATCAATGCCGTCATCTTGATATGCTCTTGGGTTTTCCCCAATGTGCGGCTCACTAACGAGCCCTCGGCCATCCTCTCCAGTGCCGTTGCACATGCCGCATTGATGCTAGGGATTCACACGGGGAAAGGCCAGCACCCAGAATACAGCCAAGGAATCCTCCAGAATAACTTCACAGACGAGGCGGCAACTTATACTTGGGCAGGCCTCAATATCGTGTCGCAGAGGTACTATCCGCTCAATAGCGACTCGAAATTTTAGTTGACCAGAATACAGAGTTACCTCATACATGGGCGTACCGCCTATCACCTCACTCTTCAACCAAACCATTCAGAATACAAGTGAGTCCTATCGAACCATTGCCGTTACTCAACCCAGTATCAATCAAGCCTATTTCTCATATATGTTTTGAACTTTCATGATGACTTTGTTGTATGATGATGTCATCCAATTTATCGGATCGCTAATATGATCTGTTATAATCAGTTGATGGACGAACACCTTTCCACGTTCCTTCCAGCTTTCGTGTCCTTCTAGAGTGCCAGAAGTTCTTGAACCGGACTCACAAGATAATATTGGCCAATCTCGAAGACTCCAGCGGAGTGTCGGCCAATATAGTTCAAGTGCTTGAAGATGAATGGAATATCGTACAGGGTATGATCTGTTCTGAACGGGCAGGTACGTATCTCACCCCCTCATCTTAAATTATATCACCCTAATTCTCAAGATAAGACGAATTAGATAAGTTCAATGCCTTGCTTGTGCAGCTTGAAATCCAAATCTTCTACATGATGCCTGTACCGGGCTCTGACCCAGAGCCTATGAAACAGCCAATCCTACGTGCATATCTTACTGCCACCTCAATCCTACGTAATGCTCAACAACTAGATCGAACAACCGGCTTCCTGGGTCACATTACACATCCGCAGATGCGCTCGTTAATGACTGCTAGTTGCGTGATCTTCAGGTTGCTTCGTTCGTCCTACATGCATTTCTTAGACCACAAAGCAATCGAGGCTACCGCAGCAGAAGCAGTCTCGATATGCCAGCGCATGAGCATCATGGAGGCTGATCTGCCAATGCGTCTAGCTTCATTGTTCAAAGCCTTTCTCGAGCTTTACCATTCTTCGGCTTGGGGTACTACCTGGCAGACCGAGGAACCGATTGTCACGGCTTTTCTGCATCGTCTTGGGGCCGGTGTGACGTTCGACTGCTTGATACGTTGGAAAACCGATGGCACTATGAAGCATGCCTTTGAGCAACAGGCTCCTAATCCGCCTGCCAATGTCGCGGGAGAGGATGCGAACGCCATCTGTCCTATTCCTATACCCGACTCCTTAGATATCGACTGGTCGTTCATGGACTTTGAGTGGAATTGGACTCTCCCCAGTTTGAATCCTCCAGTCACCTTTTGGGGTGGCCAGGCTCGGTGATCCTCCTTTGATCGCAGTTTCAACGTCATCTACGTACTATCTACCAACGACTGACTGAAAGCTACCTTGTTGATATAGATCATCTCGCGAGATGCCATCCCTCATAGCCTCCGTCATTGCATTGATGTCTAGACGGACTGTGCAACATGTGTATGATGCACACTTCATAAGTGTGCCTAAGAGTTCAAAGACTCCCTGTAGCCAGAATTGAATTGCTTCTTTGCCGGCAGCTATACCACTGCTCTTACGAACGCGAGGTCAATGATGAAGGACAAAACATTGGGGGAGGGGTGTCTTTGAGCGAGACCAGGCCTACGAATGAGTAGCTTGTGTGCAAGGCAATGGGAGATTCGGGCATAAACGGAGCAGAGCAACTACTCAAACGATGCCTTCACAGGCATCATGTAGCCACGGACGGCTTTCATAGTAACTACTGGGTACGCCTTCACAGATAATGACCAATCATGTCTGGCTTGGAATAGAGGCATACGCTGTCTCTGACAGTACGAGATTTCGACTATTTCGTATTAACCGCCCTTGCCCTTCCTCAACAAGTGCTTGCTTGCTGGACTATTTCCGAATTGCAACAACTCCCCACATTGTCCGAGACTAAAGGGCTAAGATGTTGATTCTTTTGGTCTGTAACGTGCCGATGTACCAGTACTTGCCAGCATTGAAGATCATATTAGAAGACGACCTAGATTCTTCGATTGATTGTCGTGCATTGGACGGGAAACCGGCATCCAGGGCACCATATCAAAGCCCTTATCTCAATTCCGGGCTGGACCAATGTTAACCAACCCTGCCGAGAGGCAGAGAGGACTCATAGCCAATGTTGGACCCAGTGTTGATTGTGATGCGATTGGGTGCCATCGGGTTTTAAGGAATTGACGGGCACTCACCCTCCGGCCAACAGTTCGGACGACACCCAATGTCAACAGGGCCCGATCTAACCCCGGGGTGGCGACTTTATATCGTGAACGTTTGAGTGCACAAACTGGCCAGTCCATAGACATGACTTGTCTATGATCTCGGACGATATGAGACGTTGGATCGGACGAACGCGGCAGTGCTAACCCGATCGGCCGCCTGTCATGGCCCTCATGGCGCGGGGAGACACCTGACACAGGTCCGATCAAAATCCGGTCACGACGAGCCGGAAGTTGTGCGAACTAGTTGCTTTGGCGCGACTACGGTTTGGGACGACACCATGTCCATTGATTCCCGGAAGGAAGACGATGAGCCCCGAGCCAGGAGATACGAGGTCATTGACACATTCTGATCCTATAGATAAATATCTAGGTCTATCTTGATCGACGGCCTTGATCGACGGCTTGCTATGCACCTAGGACTTTATTAACTCCTCGATCAAATAGTCGTTGAAATTTGCTGCGCGAATTCTCAAGATTGTGTGATCGACATGTGAAGATCACCGCCTCAGATCCCGCTGCTTCTAGATGTTCCCTCCATCACATGCTATACCCTTGCCTGTTGGAAGAGGCACCCTCCCTGTCAGTCTCTAGTCCATTGAGAGTGTATTTTGGTAATACCTTGAACACACAAATTTGAAGCAAATGAGAGCAGCAAAAGGACTCCGCACCTCCTTCCTCCCGGGAAACCAGTCTACCTTTGTCTCATTTTCAAGGGAGGCATTTAGTCTTGCAACCGAAAACTAAACTTCGATGCCTGACAGCTCGGGTAGAAGCACGGGACTAAAGTCCTCTTGCGCCTCAGTACACAATCCTCCCCTCAACGCTACCTAAAGCGGCGGCCGGCTAGACATGCCTTTCTGGGTTATCAGACCAGGGCTCGATGTACGAGTACCCACCGCGTAGCAGGTCCACGATCTCAGTCCGTGAAAATACCCCAGATATAGTCTTTGGGAGTGAACAGAGGCTGGGGTTTAGGAATTGGCACAAGCAAAAATCGATCTCTTCCCAAAAACGGGAATTTCCACGTGTGCATAGAACAGCTGACGAGCTGACACCCAACGTAATGCTTAGCAGGCGCCCAACCATGTCTCACGATCAGGTAAGGTAGTCCTTGTGGGACCTTTCGGCGGTGGTATCTACATACATAGGTAGGTTTTGTGGATGTCAGGGATAAATGTGGATGGATGGAAATGGAGTGTAGTTATACAAGGTGTAGGGCGAGGTGTATGCAGTATAAGTACTTTTGAGTATCGATGCGTCCCCGGGTCGGGCTTGCTCGGTTCCCATACCTTGGCAAAGAGACTTTTTTTTTATTACTCCAAGATCTGATACGCCTGTCTCCCAGCATGGTGATCCGTTTGACATAACCTTTTCATGCGAACAATGTTACTGGGGTGATGGGAGGATATGCTTGGCATAGACCGCGACAATCGTGCTCGCTCGCACAAGATCTGGTTGAACCACGCATGTTGGGAGTAGATCGCTGGCCAACTTATGGTGCGTCCTTCGAAAATGTGGTGGTCACGCCGTCCGAGTCCCAGAACCATGGCTTTCGACATCCCAAGTACTTTGCATATCACGACGCCTTGTGGCTCGATGCCTGACAGGGCACGGGTCGCCGCGTGAAAGGCGAGTTTTAGTGCTAACCCGACGAGCATGGTTCCAGTGGAGAGGATGAATATAACATCTCTGGCTTATAAGCCAGGGGCGGCAGACCGTAGGCGGATAGACGCAACGATTCGGCATCATCATCAGATCACAACGACTGCACCAAGCTGCATCAAAGGGAGTAATACAATTGCGGGAGACCACAACGAAGGCGGAGCAAAATAATAGCTGTCCCACAAAGGAAGAACAACCACCCTTCACCATTGCTCTTCACTGGTGTGACGGTGCTTAGTCTTCGGCCCCGGAATGGTAACATCGTTCGCCGTCAACAAGTTCAGCGCCTTACGGTGCCGGCATGGATGTCTGCAAAACTGGGAATACCAAATGAGTAACCTGTCAGTCAGGGACAGGGCGGTCGACCCTGGCCGACAAGTTAGTCAGGTATAGCCAAGAGATATTATAGCTACTATATACTGGGCACTTCATTATCGTGGAGTAATACCAGGGGCAAGGTAGTATTAAGTACTCGGGTTTGGCGTGATCGTTTATCCGGTGCTGTTCCGGGGTTCCCTTCTATCTGGGTCTCTAGAGCAATACATGCCTATGCATCAATACCCCTCTCCTTTCACGTACGGTTAGGTTTATTAATCAATCACCTATCTATAGCGGCATGCCATGCGTCTGCACGCATCTGCCAGGAATGCAGCAGAGAAGGGATCTTGTCCCGGACGTTGTCGTTGGGCGGGCTGTCGGGCGTTCTAGACTTCCCGAATCCACATGCGATGTTTCTCTGAGATACCTTGGATGCTTGGGCAGTCGGTGATGTAAATAGGTAAGCACACAGGGGTGCACCCGAGCGGTCTGTACTAGGCCAGGCAGCTTGATGCATGGATAGGAGTGGGTTAAATGTACTATTAGTACAGGAAAGCTGACAATTGCATTACTATACGTATGTGAATTGTGCCAACCGTTCCTCTATACGCCACATAATGTACCTCGAAATTGTTACATCGAACCTTTCTTCGCCTTTCCAATACCCATGCCATCTGACAGTCTGACAGACTATCTGCTTCGCTCGGTCCGGCAGGCTACGCTCTGTATGCCGTGACAAGAGTGGTCACGACGTACCCGCGTGCACGACAGACTGGCTTTCCGATCCAAACAACAACAGATTAGCGATATTGGTGCCCTGAATGAGCCATCGTCAGACAACATAGCCCGATATGCGCAGATACCGTTCTCGCTGGGCATCGGTGGGCATCGGTCCACCGATAGGTACTACGCGATCTACCTCGAAATCATCCTATCACAAAATGACTACCAGGGGTTGTTTGCTGTCATACGGGCATTCTTTCCCCTGTTCTCCATTATTCAGGGTAGGCAGCAAGGGCTTGAAATAGAGAGCCCTGTCAAGCACAGGAATAGAGTAAGAGCAGAGCCTGCCCCAAAGCCCTGTAAGGGATGACTATGGTTCTTTGCCCACCTTCGGCAGTGCCTATAATACGTAGCATTACTCGCAGGGTAAGAACTGTGCTGAGATGCGATTCGGCCGTCATCGTCAGATGTGACAGCTGAACTAGGGGTGCCCCCAGTCCTGTCGAGATCAGCCGCACAACACAACGGTTGAGTGGCATGGACCACGAAGGGTCTTGGGAGCCATTGGTCGGGGTAGACACAAGGAACATGGATGATGCTTCTAGGTTGATGAATCCCCTCCCTCTCGTTTAAACTCGTACCGCATCTCGCATACGTTTAGACGCCGCACATGCTTAAGTAGTTACCGGGGTTCGGCCGGGATGACTGGATGTGATCTATTCTTCGTAGCATTCTGACCTCTTGATTGATGTCACAGTATTGAGAAATTGCTCAGTCTGTCAAATCGCATCAAACGCCGTCGATGCTACTTGATCTTGCTTGAGCCAGGAACAGACCTCTTCGAACGTTCATTGGTGCATCTACCATCTCAGGGACATTCTTGCGCTCCATCGTTGAGGTACTTGCGGGCCATTCGAGGGTTCGTGGGTTTTCGGGAGGCCAGATACGGCCGGGATTATGGAGACACCAAGTTCATGACTGATATCTTGATACAACATGCTTGTTATCCCCATCTTCCCCCGGTCCATTCAAGCAAATCGGACCTGACTGGCCCTACTGGGTACATTACCGCTCCTAATGACAAGACAAACCTTGCATCAGCTATGGTCCCCTGTGACCTTTGAATCAATTCAAGGTTATCTCCGTGTCCGACCGAAGATAATGTCATAAAACTGGTTAAGAACAGGAAGCTAGAAGGAACACTGGGAGAGACTGGCAGCCACCTTGCTTTAATTAGTAGCCAAGCCTGGATACAGTGTGATAATCGCTACTTGATATTAAAATCATGATTGTAGTCTTCCAACGTGAGTGGCAGTTTGCATCTTCTGATCCTTCGATCCTTGTAGGATACACGGATACTGTTCAGGTTGAAACTTCCCTGTTGGTCTTTATGTTCAACAGACAATACCAAAGCAGCCCACTTCCATCTTTCCCAGGGCTCTGACTATTTGCATACTAGATCAACTTATCCTATCTTCATAGCTGTATTTACCGGACGGTCGCAAACACTTATGTACACAAGATATTCCAAACTGTGACCCGGGGGAACATGGGGTGCCATATGCCCCAAAGTTCTCTGCTCACTTAACATTCTATCACTCAGCTGCGGGTCGATGCACACAAGAGTGGGATGTTCATTGCGGATGAAGTGGTACAGCCTATCTCGACTTCGCGACATACCGATGCTCCTCATCCAATAACATGCTGAAATTCGTAATTACATGTCGGTCCCTAGGTCCATACACATATCATGGAAACAATGGTGTCGCCAGAAACGGAACAGGAGCCGCTCGTGATGGAAGATAACCTACACCAACTGATCCGTATTTTGGGGCAAAAGCCCGTGACCAAAGACCAAGGTAGGGGACGACGGGCTTGGCTATCAAGTTTAGCGAATACCCCGAATATTAAAAATGAATGCATGTGGGGGTTCCAGCGAATGGGTTCGGAGACGCTCGCCGACATTGCCTTTTGATTATGTTAATCTCCAGATCTTGCGCGAGATCTGGTATGCAGTTTGCCCGCTGGAGCCAGCTTATTGGGACGAACAGCAGGTAATGTCCAATGTTGGCGGGTAGGTCAACACGGCTACTTCACATCCCAAAATGGCATGGAGGGCTCTTTGTCAAAGTGGTATGAATTTTGAGACATGCAGCTGCACTTTTCCGCTGTCGTGGTATCTGAGATCTTAAGGCTACACATTCGACGAAAACCGATATGTCGCACCCTCTGCAGTTGACAAGCGGAGGCGGGATTGCTAGGTAACCTAGCAACTAGATAAATCTTTGGTTCCTTGTTTCATGGTAATAAGTACATCGGGAGGCTTGTAGGAGTAAGAGAATGCATTCTGAGCTAAGATGAAAGATATTTACACACAGTATTTCAGTGTTACTGTTTGGCAACTGTTGATAGTATGCTGACATCGACAATATAGATCGACAATGCTTTTTTCTTTTCTACGGCTTGCCGAAAATAAATTCAGGATGGCAGACGACATTTGCCTCGCACAGCCTTACCATAATTGCCGAGCCTTGACCAACACCGTGGGACATATCATGATCTCGCGGAACACTGCATATAAGGTTATGATAAGACCAACAACTAAGTATCCTCATCTACGTAACTGAACAGATCCCGGCCCCAGAAATTAAACAGAATGAATACGGACTGTCGGGCAGTCGCTTCTTATGGGACGAGGAACCGTGCTGCTATAATATGCAAAGTGCCGTTTGTGCCGTTTGTGCCGCGTGGAATAGCGGTAAAGATAATATCCAGCTGAGGGGACGCTTGGGAAGTCGAAGCTATGCCTTCCAGGCCAGCCCGTGGTTGCACATATGAGTACAACTCCCGAACACCTCACTTCGGTATGATGTTATGGCATGTTGGGGTTGCTCGAGCCGTCCTTTCTTGGGATGAAGTTGCATACCATGCCCGCGGCCGTCTGCGAGATTAGCGACATCATGTCAAGGCAAGGCGCTCTCCCGGGGGGGTTCTGTGCGTCATGATGGCGAATCGAAACAAGACAACTTGAGCATCATGAACGCCACTTACCGTATAAGCCAGCAACGTGTGTCACCAGTCGGGGGCTGTTAGTGACTTACTATCTATCTCTGGGGCATCTCAACCTAAGCACTGAATGGTTCAAGCGGGGTACTCGACAGCCCTTACGCCGTGATCGGTCGAACCAGCTTAGCCTCAAGCGTCCTCTTCGCCAGGGTAGTGACTATGGGAATGGCAAAGGCATTCCAGACCGTGTTCATGATCTGATAATGCACCAACAGTCGGTCCGAGCACTGAAAATGCATACCCCTTAAGCCATGACACTATACTAGTAACGTCGAGGTTGTGGCGGGGCAGACCACCTTCGATTGCGACTCTGTTGTCAACGATGCTAATATCTACTGAGCCACAAGAGAAACATATTCAACATTCAGTCAATGTCAAGTCCTGCGCCTGAGCGTAGTTAGTCGCAACACCACGGTTCATACAACTATTAGACAAGAACTCTGTACGCAAAGTAGTAGACATTGACTCAATTTCTCAAGTATGTTCAGTTTGGTCTTTGAGGAAGACCACAGTATGCCGATTTCCAAGACATCAATCATACTAGTGTCTTTTTAGTACTTGCATGTTGCCTCGACTGATCTGAACGGTAATGATGGCATATTGACTGAGTATACCGCAACAGCGTAGTATCGTAGGCATCTTGTCTTTGGCTCACCTATCGGGGACGCCACGCACAGGGACACGAGTACCGTACAATGCACGTCAGGAGGTGCTTCTCAGTGCTACCTACCGTACATGTAGGTAATATAGCTATGCAAGCCTCCTCCCTATGCTCGCTACACTAGCTCATGCAGTCAATGCAGCACTGCGCTACTCTCGATTAGTTCCTGATCGACGATGACATACCCATTCAACCATGGTACCGTGGTCTTGACCCATAACAACCCAGTAACCTGGTGCCGTCGAAAGATGCTAGGTTGGGGATAAAGTCAGTGCTATAGTCTTGACCTATTTGGGGAATTGTCGCGAATGACTGGCAAATGGTAGCTTTATGTTTTCCATCAAGATCCACCGTCTAGTCATCAACAAGGGGCAAATCAGGTCAGGAACAGGGGTCTTCCGATGACAGCGGGTCGGAAGTTGATTTGACAGGGGCGCGGTCAGATCAAGGGTTCGTTTGACAGGAGCACGATTTCCAATCTCATCCGAGACAGAAGCTGGCTGCCCTCTACGAGTAGTACTCGTACATTTCAATTTCACATGGACCGTGGCCGACGGTGGCGGCGATGGGCAGTGAGCAGCTAGACCAAGCTCAGCGTTTTTTTGCTGACACTCGACAACGGTACCGGTAAGACCCTTGTCGTTTGCTGAATGCCCATCCGAAGGCAAAGAAAATCATCAGCAGCTACTGGTAGCCTAGTTAATGTCATGCGCGTTTGTGCAACCACAACATCTCCTGCCACCATGCGTATGCCTGCATATCTCGTGCATTCAACAATGCCGGTCAACTGGAAACACTGCCATTGGCCCTTTTTTGATGGAGAGTGGCACGAGACTAGGGCCGGGGTTTCTTATGGTATGTTTCAAACATGGCGGTCGGTCTATCTTTTGAGAGGGAAACAAAGGTACAGGATGCGCAGCGCTCGAACAAGTTGGCGTCTTTAACTGTCGCTTGGTGAAAACATTACTAACAAATACTCGGTTATGGGCTTGCGTATCGGGTCGAGAGAATTGCACCGCAGCGTGCTTCGTCTTACCATACGCCCATCCAGTAATCTTGATAGCCCATGGGCCAAATCTCACATACAGAGAGAGGCCGGTATGTTCACACAAGTTGTGGGCGCAAAGAGTGCTGACCTATCTCAAACAACGAATTGTTCCCAACGTTTACCTAACTGCGCCTTTCCAACAGCTATAAGTGATATGGCAAGCAATATTGGTGTGCAAACATTGTGTAGTTTGCTTTCTTTTCCAATCCCACTCCCTCCTGTTTCAAACCCGCCGATTTGTACGCGGCTGTGGCGCGCGTGACGTGTCAGCCCCGAAGCCACCCGGCGGCTTGGAGCCTGAAGGTGAAATATAGATGATACTCATTCACTATGACACGATACAAGATTGGATTTGCGTTAGGGAGGGTGCAAAAATTGAAAACTGCAGTTTAGGCCGGCAGCTTCACGCGCCAGAGCGATATTCATTCAGCACCACTAGAGCAGCTCTCCGTCCATATAAAGCAGTTATGCCGGTCATCCACCGTTAAAATGATGTGCAAGTGGTGCCGATCCGCTCGGTCGAAAGTTAAAACCCACAACCTGAGTGTTCATGTGGGGACGTTGGTATAAGTATTACCATGGGGCGCACTGGGGATGTAACTGTCCTTTGCTTCTATTCATTCGGCACCGTATGATGGAGGAATTTCGGCCTTGCGTAGAAAGCCCTTGGCAAGTACGAGGTCTAACGTATTGAATCGTATGAGTAGATGAGAATAGATAGACACAGCGAGCATAATTGACTCGCTGCTCCTGCTGTTTCTATGCCAACAGGGTTTGTCCGTGGAATCAGAGTCTGACCCGACGCCCTTCGGCGAGGCTGAGTGTTGAATGATGCGACAACATGCTTAGAGGGGATTCGCAAGTTCTGAAAAACTGCTCTCTGACGGCCAGCTTTGTGGCTTGTATTCGAGTGTGCCGAGATGCTAATTAATTATCATCATATTGCCCACATTACAAGCTAGGTAAGAAGTAACTATCAAAGTATGCGTAGGGAGCAATATAAGATCCATAACATGGGAGCAGAATCGCAAACTCTCATGTAGTACACAGATCTGTTTCTCAGCACAGTATATCCTGTAGAAGACTCGTGGCGATGAAAACTCACGCAAACAACCGGAAATAGCGCATCGATGTCGCCTTTTGGGCAAAATCGCATCGTGGTAAACAGTATTCTCAAGGTAAGTAACATACAAACACAGCTACGCATAGACTCATGTACTTATGTCACCAGGTCCAGGTCCAGGATATGGAATATGGAATATGTGTGCTACCTACTCGTACGGCAAATTAGCCCAACATCAACCAATGGCCACCCCTCGCGGGACCGTCGCGAACCAGGTGGCTTCGCAGTTGGGTGCCGAGTTTCTCGGGGGAACAAGCTCTCTGCCGCGAGTGCGACAGAGACGGCCCTTGTCAGGCTGACAGCATTGCAGGGGCTGAAGGCCTACCCGGACCAGGAGTCTGGCGACGGCGGCAGCAGACTGCACTGAACACATCAACACATACCGTACGCATATGTAAGTAGACCTCGCAACACACGACCATACAAGTACTACTGCATACTTATATGCGTATATTCGGCGGCCGTTATACATAGTACTAGTGTATGTGGCTTATTATGCCAGCGAGTCGAGGCGTACGCAGTATATCCTGTCCACTCACAAGCTACAAGCTGTCATTCGATCATACTATCTACCTGACCTAGTACGAGTATCTATGTAAACCTACTGTGCACAGCAGGGACATTCTGGCGGCGAGTCGGGACTGGAGGTTACTGACTCGAGCGTTCAATCCTCGCTCGGCAGATCATGTACCTGCACTGCCGCAAGTACGAGAGTACTACTGTGGCTACCAAGTCCATCAGCGGGACCTAGAGCGAGAGAGCTCCCCCGCCCTCCGTCTTGCTAACCTTGGATGCTTGGGGTGCTATTATTAGGCGGTTGACAAGCTCGACAAGCGTCAAGTATACGCGATTTGATGTACCTAACGACCTGGGCGCTGGCGTGCCAGGGGCCCATCTCAACGGTTTGTGGATTATAAGCAAACCGGGCTAAACTAAGGCCTGCTAGCTACGTACATAGTAGACCTAGGTACTTAGTTTCTACAGTATTCCTAGTTCACCAGTCGAGCCAGTCCTCATCCGCACGGCCGCGTCTCGGAACGTTCCATCCCTGCTCACTACGTACTTAAGTACTCAGCAAAGGTTCCTATGAATCAGCTATTGACCAGTGACCAGTGACGATGAGACTGTGCTAGGCGACCGGGACTGGACTATGACCAATGAAGCACATTGCTGTCAACTACTTTCCGTAGTTGGAAATTTCAGTCCTGCTCAATTCAGGTCAAGATTCAGGTGTCAGAAACAGCTCTGCAGGAACATGCGCAATGAGTTTAGTCGTTTAGTCATGGAAGGGGCCGAGGAGGTGCAGAGCTGGCTCCATTCCTCTGGCGTTTATCTGTATCTATATTGTGGCAACTGAATGACTAGTCGTATAACCACACCCGTTGTTGCAACTGCCTTGTCTTAATCGCCACCTTAGTACCTTACTCAATGTCGGTATAGACAAGTAGATGACGTTCAATGAATACCATGGCGTGATGACACACTATACCATTCTAGTAAATAATGATTTGAAAAATTCGAGTAGCAGTAGGAGCTGTACGGTTGTCGTGTGGCGATCGAACCATTCTTTACTGGCGAGCTGGCTTGTCCGTTGCAATTGCCCTACCAGACCCTATTTAATATTCACTCTTGCCTCGCGGGCCCTTCTGGCCGTTGAGAACTGCATCCGCGTCAACCTTGCCCAGATTTCAGTCATAACACGGGTGAGCATCAACGTCGGTGCCTATCCCCCTCAGCTGCATGGCGGCTTTCAGCTTACAGTTTAGAGGGAGAAACTTTGCACTGCGTTGAAGGAAGCGCAAAGTTTGAAAGAAGAAGAAGAGCTTCTTAGTAGTAGAATCTTGGTTCGTCTTCATGCTTAATTAGGGTATTTATCCTAAGCTGGATGGTTGTAATATCAATGAGCTTCATCCCAAACCTCAGTGACGATTACCTGGACTGCGTAGGTTGAAAGAAGATGGGTACGGGCATACGGGATCAGACTAATATTTCAAGCACTATCCTGAGAAAACCATCGCCATGGGCGCATCTGGACACTTTTATTGAACCTCTCGCTGACTGATACTGCTGTTCCATGCCGATGTAGATGCACGGAAACATTCTCTGGGTCGGTAGCCTGCAGTATGGGGGCCAATCGGCATTGCCAAGAAACTATTAACGTTACATTGGGAGTTCCCTTCCATGAATGGGCCCGCAAGTTGCGATGTGTGCAGCTGTTAGTTGTAGGCCTCGATTCGAGCTACGGAGGCTGCCCAAGCTGGTGGCTGGCGGCTTTCAAACAATGGCATTGAGACACTTTGAAAGACAGATGAACACCAGATTAACGCCACTGTACTAATACCGTTATTACCTCATCCACATATCTTCCGTTTTGCCTCAACAGAGAACGACTACCTGTACTTTTCCCACATCGGGCCAAGGTTTCTAACATGACTTACCACAACCGACGCTCCAGTGAATACGGGAGCGAGGGGAGTATATACCCTCGAGGCCCTGGTTCATGTGGATAGAAGAAGCTTCAGTTGAAGTGCGAGAGTATCCACAACATGTAATGGTACCTACCTACATAGTACTCAATATGCATCACAGTCTAGCATCGCGATATACTGTGCAGAGGTAGCTGCATGGCATCTGTGCCAGGGCGACCCCTGATGCAATCGGGCAATTTCATCTGGCACTAGAAACGACAACCGCGGCGGACCGGGGCCCACGAACCCTGCCGGCAGGGGGCAGGGTTCTTTGGGAAACGTGAGCTAGAATCACTTGCCTAGCTCGTCAGGTTGGTCAAGCGCCTCGATATCGCTGTCCCCTGGCCGCCTGGATGTACCCAATACCTCCCTAGTTGGTGTGTCGTATGCGACAGGAGAAGCAAAGCCAGAACGGAACGGTCAAGTCAGTGCTAAACCAAGTTTGCGGTCTCCGGGATAGCAGAACCTCGAGCCATGTGGTCCGCTCGTTAGTCCAGGCCCACACAGATGCACTGGGCTATCGAAAGACATTTGAGAGTCATGGTGTGCTACCTACGAGTAGTCGGGACTACATGTAGAGGCGACTGTCTCGTTCGACAACGTCCATCTAGCACAGTACGCTTTAACCCCACGACTGACTTTTCTCGACATTTACACTGGAGACCTTGGAGGTGTTTGTGAGTCGTCATCCGTACTCCCCTTGTGGTTTAGTTGACTACATTATATTCCCCGGCAGCAGTGGTGGTCAAACTTAACCTTGAAAAGCCAGTCTTGTCGTCTCCTTGACTTACACTGCTTGATATTCACGCCCTTCGTTCTTTGCTTTGCTGTGTAGGGAGGGACATTTGTGCCACCATTTGATTGAGTACAACTTAACTCCTTGAGCCGGTGGACTACTTACCTGCTGGCCTTGCGACCTTCTTCGTTCTTGGGATGATCTCCTAATTCGGTCTTTTACAATACGACGACACGCACTTGGTGCCATTACCTTCGCTAAAACTCCCGGCTCACCAACAATCCATCTTGTTGGAACATTTACCCTGAGTCCCAGGAGAGATTAAACCTTCGTTGCAATATTCAAGAGCCAAGCTCTGCTGCCCAGGCTATCGAGCATCACCCTCGAGTTTACACAACGGTGCCCACTGGAAGCCATCAAGACGAGGGACTTCAGCCCTTTCAGATACCTACTTTCATCCTCTGACACAATCTTTCAATGTAAGATTTTCTCTCCTGGTCGGATAACGGGTCGAAGAATCAACATGAGAGCCGTTGCTGATTTATGGATAGACCAGACCGCTGGATGAGCTTTCTCGCTTGGTGTTCTGCATCACATACAGCTTGAAAGGACAGAGAGAGAAACAATCTGAGCATTCATCAAGATGGTTGCGACAGTGATGACACCACCTGGCCCTCCGGGATATGACCATTCCAGATCATCCTATACCGTACCCGCAGCTAAACAGGGCAACGACAAGAAGACCATTTCCTTGCCATCAATACACCAGGTATAACCACCCCATAGTTTATGGTGGGTTCGTTCTAATGTACTGGTAGCTTCATCTTCCTCTTTCAATTCCGTCGTCGATATCCTTATCAGAAACCAGACAGCCGAGAACACCACCACAACTTACGATTCCTCTCACTCAGAGTTTTGCACCTCCCATGACGCCGCCGGAATACACCTTATCTCCTGGATCCTTTTCTGCGCAGAACAAGCGAAGACGCGTGTCTTATGACGATGACATCGGACATGCCAAAAGGATCAGCCAACGAGCACAGAAGTTCAGTCAGCAGGTGCCACGACCCTACGCAGTCGACAAGCAGGTGTCGGCGTCATTTCCAATCGCTTATAGAAACACCGCCTCGTCGCAGTCACCGTCTTTTGAGAAAATCTACGAACCGCGGACAGACTCGATCCCTTCGAGCCCCTCCTACGATGGCCATGGGGGCACTCTACACGCGAAATCGCCTCGAACTTACCACCCCGAACGAACGGAGCCAAACGCAGCATCTTGTAGGCTTCCCACGTTCAGCCGTGAATCAGACGTGCGCGAAAGGCTCCCTGTGATGCACCACCATGTTGATCACGACGACATAGAACAGAGACACAGGCGCCCTACCCTTTACCACGGTGGCCACACTAGTGATACTGAAGGATACGTGATGCCACAACAGGGCTTCCACAATGGTTGCCACCAACCGACTACAGCCCAGACTCGCTCCGGTGAATCTTCCCATCACGAAAGCGCAGTGTTTTCCCCGGGGACATATCGACATCATTACCTGCAGGTATATAGTCCCGCGGACAACTATGGCATGGGGACGAATGGGGACACCAAACCAAGAAAACGCCGCGGTAACTTGCCAAAAGAGGTGACCGAAATACTTCTTACTTGGTTCATGGATCATTTGGAGAAACCGTATCCGACCGAGGAGGAAAAGCAGATCCTCATGAAGCAGACTGGGCTGCAGATGAGTAGGTTAGCCCGTAACGTGTCAATTTCTCTTTGCTAACCTCGGGCCCTCGAATTGCAGATCAAATATCTAACTGGTTCATCAACGCCCGAAGACGGAAATTGCCCAGCATGCTAAAAGACCTGGAGGCCGAGAACAAAGTTATACGTCGTGGATCGCTCGATATCCTGGCTTTGCTGTGCAATGAGCCGGATGATTACGACAGCCCGATCACGCTAAAAGAGCACGGGACCAAGCGAAAATATAGCACATGATAGTTTCGAGGTCGGAACTGTATGGTTGGTTCATTTAAATTCTGGGAATATGGATCTATGACGATGACGACGACGATATGCCTGCTTTTACTGCTGCTACATGCTATCTGTTGGTTAACTGTATCGGTATTGAGCAAAACCACCATAGTTCTTTGCGGGGCAAAGACGGTTATTTGGTGATGAAGCTTTTGCCTAGGGATTGCAATGGGTACGGTTGTCTATGGTGTGTCTATAGCAGAAAGACAGCACATGAGGCATATTGATCTCAAATGAAGCAAATGCAAGGGACAGCGTTGTGTGAATCAAAATGTCCTATTGATCAAAACATAGTAATCCTACAGCTACGATCTATTCACTTTGTTGGAGGTGTAATAGCATACTGCACAGTGCATGCTGACATCAAGGAGAACTGAACGCGTTGGATTTCTGGTCACCATTCCAAGCACATAATGTAGATGTTGCGTGGCGTTAGGTAGCGCAATCATGAATGCTTGGCAATAATGAGATATGAGAGCTCTCAAACGGCGGCTTGTTGTTTACCACTAATTCCCCGCCCTGCATCTGACAGGGCCGGTCGGATGAGGCATTGTAAACGGTGCACAGATTAGCGAGTGAATGGACAAGCCCCTGGTCTAGCTTGGCGCATTGGTATTCATTAAGGGTTGGTTGTTTCCAAACATCTATCCAGGTAGGTAAGTAAGTACCTAGGTACAGTACAGCATACAGATCACCAATCATTTACACGTCACATTACACGTCTGTGGTCGTAGACTCTCCCAAGGAATGCTCCAGATGATTGTTGGCACACCTAAGGAGCAGCTAATAGGGACAGGGATACCATCTAATACAAGAATCTTGTCAGGCATAAAATGGCTTTTCTGTACTTGAAATATGTGACCTATCCTTATTGGGGAATGAGACGGGTTGGGAATTGGAGAAAGAAGTTAGTATAGTATAGTTTGCGAAAAGCCACATGTTTCAGCTCTGGTAGTATGGACGGCTCTGACCCGTCCCATCGCCCGGCCTAAAGTCCCGATCTCACGGACCCGTGCTCAGCAGCAATTGATAACGTTTTGAAACGTCATGTCCCTATCCGCTATTGAAGCTGCATCCCCTGGCGCCGAAACAAGAAAGTATTGTGTATGCTGGCTTTCATAGCTTCATATCTCTTGAGGAGGCTCCGTCACCAGGCTGGCGGCATCTGGGTGACTCTGGTACAAATGCTCAGGAAGGATATTGGTCCAAGGCGACTTTTTAGTATATCAGTACTTTGCTCCTAGCCCCATTCCTCAGAAGCGCGACGATTTTCATATATTGGAAATACGGGAGCACATTCAACTACCCTGGAGTAGCCTTAGGGAGCGGACTAGCTGAGAACTACTACTGTTGTAGTTCCCCAGAAAGGTTGGCGCAACCCCATGTTCCGCACTACTCCCGCACCCAGGCACCTAGATCTCCGGAGACAAAGGAAAAGTCTAGAAACTGCCTAGCATCACCTCAGCACCAGGATGGTCTAGCCTTACGGCTTTGTTTTGGAGATAACACCTTGAAACTAAGTAGCGATCGGCCCAGGCATTCCGAGTGGTAGCAGTACATCAGGACATTACATAGCAGGTACGTGATGAGTGCAACGGCGTAGGTAAGACGCCGTATGAGAAGGTCTCGCTGCCGTAGCGGTATTAGCTTGCAGGGTGTTGGCATCGATACAAGGTCTGCCAGAAAACTTGCCTAGCTTTATCCGATGTCAAAACAATGCGGTTGGTAGTTCTCCAGTTGGCAGCATTAGATTAGATCGTGAAGCCTGGATCCTTGGAGGTGAGCTGGGGGTTTACCCGCTTGTACGTGTAAGAGCGGAACAAAGGGTTACAGACTGATCGACATCGGATTGTTCGTCTAGCCTACCAACCTGCCTATCAGGGACAGCTACAAGCAGCAGTTGTGAGGATACCGTTGGTGTTGTTCCTTCGATGTGCGCTATGAAGTCCAGTGAGAAGCTGGAAAGTCCACGATCAGGTATGCGCTACTATGTGCGTAGCCGAATCCGAGTTGCGGCGGCTTATGCCATGACGAGACTAATGCCCATAAGTCAGTAGCGGGTAGATCGAGAACCGGAGCAAAATACGCAGTATACAGAGCAGTCACATAACATGCACTGTTCTCTCGCCGGCTTTGCCCTGAAAGTAGCCAACAGGCAGTAAGTAGTCCATCCGCATGCGACTACTACAGCAGTGGACATAACTCAGCTGCCATCGTCGTTAGTACAGTCCGTATGTCAAGTCTTTCACTACCGAACTGATGACAAACCGAGCGATTTCGGGCATAAGGGATCGAAGACTGCCAACGCACTCGGTCCTCGCCGATTCTTGACAACATGTTGGCGAACTCACAAGTAGGAAAACCCCTCTTGTTCGGCTTAGCTCACTTGTACGAGTAGTACCACGTTACTCCAATGCTGATATCGCGACTCATTGAACCCCACTGGTACCGTTCCCGGCAGAGTTCGGCCAGCAAACGGTTCAACAGGACGACTCAAATGATAGACTTATATGAATAGGTAGTACCTACGTAAAGTAAAACCTTAGTAACGAACAAGTTTTGAGTGGCTAGCTACCCCGTACGCACTACGGACGCGTATGCGGGTACAGTCGATTTTTTTTCTCTTACCAACTAGGTAGGTAGCCTAAGCTCTTCTCCGGCTTGACGTTACTAAGAAGATGGGTTTGTCAATTCTGACACAACGTGATAGAGTATAGTTTACCAGTCTGGAGTAACAACAATCCGGGTTCCAAGACGATGCAGCTATCTACCAATACATCCCGTGCGCGCGTGCAAGCCGTCACACGAGATTAGGTTGTGCAATAAGCACATCCTCCCTTTTCTTCAACGGGCGATTTTATGGTGGGATTGCTCAACAGCTAGAGCGGCTGAGTCGGACGCCATGTAACGGCCACTAGTGGTAAAGCGCCACTTCTTGCGCGGACTTGGCTTCGGCATAAGTTGGCATCCTTAATGTAGAATCGGCTGTGAAATAGATGGAATGAATCACGAAAGATGGCGCGAAAGGAGACGGATACTTAGACGTACTAACGTGACGTGTACGAGTACATGGAGGATAGGACTAGTGAAGCGGGTCGTCGAGAAAGGGAATGATCATGAAGGAAGGATGGATGACATGACATGAACGACTGCCAGGATTCAAAAAAAACCGGGTTATTCGGCAGGGCCTCCACGTACAGTAGCTAGCTCGCCAGCAGACCGAGGACGATCGAGAGACAGAGACTCGAGAGAGGCCGTCTTGGCCCTTTTGCTGACGACATGTTGGCACGCACGGTACTGTCCTTTGCACATCAAATAGCTCATCGCAGTGTCGTATCGTTGCTCGACATGTTTGACTAGCGACATACCGAGACAGACCACTCGAGCCACTCCTGCAGTAGTACTTTGGTAATTGTCAAGATCAGCTAAACTAACCAACTGACTTGTCGAGCTGTCAACGGCCGACGGCTTCTGCTATGTAAGTACGCTATACAAACACGAACACTAAATTAGCCTTAAATCTAGAACGGCCCTGGACCTGGGTCGGAGTGGGCGTCTGCGGAACTGCGGGAGTGGATCAATGCTACCGCGACAGGCGGCCTGCGTGGGCCGAACGTGGGCTCGGCAGCTTGTCTGTCGATAGTACAGGTATTCTGGTCAAGTACCGACCAGAGTACGAGTACCGACGATCTGTTGCCGGCTGAGCAGGGTCAATCCCCGGTCAACACCGGTAACCCACCAACCCTCCTGTAATGAGACACTAGACTGCATCGCCAGGTGTTTTGACATAACAGAGACTGCAGTAGTGCGCACTTGACAACTTGGCGAGTTGGCTCACCTGCAGGCTATGCATGCGTATGCGGCAGGCGTGGGATGAGCGAGTGAATTTCACAGTGTCCTGCCTGCACGGCCGAAGTTCAGACGTTGTCCGTTGGGAGCAGTCAACTCACGAAGACAGGGGTACGAGTACACGGTGGTCGTGTCGGCGTTGCTGCTGAGGTGCAGAATCAGAGTCACCTGCCAGAACGAGTAATTAATTGGGAGGAGTATGAAGTAAGTGCTGCGCATCGCGCGATGTACTACCTATCGAAGTAGTATTTATGCGTGCGTGGATTTGGAGGTAGGCATGCTTCCAAGCTCAACTCCGAGTTTCCTAAAGCCATTGACTCTTACTTGGTTGGACCTCGAGATCCGTTGCGAACTAACTGACTGCTGTCCATACTACCTACTAATAGTAAGTAAGTAGGTATTGATGGCTGGGGCATAACCACTAACAAATATACACCTTACGTCCTTGGGGACAAAAAACATCACGTATCCTCTTGGCGCCTTTTAATAACCATATTAGGGATCGGTGAACGGAGCCACAATGCCCCGTTGTGGCTAAATGAATGTATTCTTCTAGCCCCTACTGTAAGGCCTCATCCATTACCTAAACAAACAGAGGCGGCCAAGACAAACCACACAAGGCCGGCCGTGAATACACCCCCTACAGCAGTACCAGACCCTATCCAAATTGCTACGAAGAGACCAGAGCCGTCAAGTCTATTGTTAGTCTCTTTCCCCCAGTCACATACTCGGGTGATTATGTCTGAAGATGCCGCGGCCGCAGGGAGCGGGCCGACCGGAGAATCGTTGGTAATCCTACTGTTACCTAGATATTCAAGCCAATAGACCGGGGTTCTAACCCATACTTACAGTCTTGCGTTACGTGTAGGAGCCGGAAGCTCCGGTGTGACCGAGTGAAGCCCGTTTGCACACGCTGTGCCAAGTTGAGTGGTGCCTGTGTCTATCCAGAGTCGCGAAGGAAGCCGGCCTTCAAGCGCAGAAATGTAAAAGAGCTCGAGGAACGCTTAGGTAAACTGCCCATGGTACTTAGAGCTGGCTCCCAGGATCGAAGCTGAACACATCGCAGCGCAAGTTGAAGGCCTCTTGAGGCGAGCTGTAGAAGGGAGCTCTGCTGTTTCCGATGTTGGTGTTGCTGCTGGCACTGAGGAGCTCGCTGCTGATGCTATCAATTTTGATGCATTCGAGACCCCTACAACCGAAGATGTCTTGTTCCAGGGCATTGATTATGGCACGCCCCAAGCCTTTGTGGATGACGCTTCATTCAATGTTAGTGGTGCGGGTTTGGCAGCGTTCGCTGGAAGCACCTCAGCACAACCCCCGGATGACTTCGATCCCAGTACAATCAGTGGCGAGCTGATAGGTCTTGGGGGAGTGTATGAAGCGCCCCCCCCTTTCGAGTTGATGGAAGAGCTGTGAGTAGCCTGAACCAAGACATCTGTTCCCAGTATCGCTGAATCTAGACAGCAATCGGCTCTTCTTTGGACGTCAACAGCAATTTGCACCTGTTGTTCATCCTGGCAGATACTACCAGGCTTTCTACTCTCCTCCCCATATGAAACCACCAATGTGCCTACAGTATGCAATATGGGCCCTCACCTCAAATAACGACCCTAAGTATCATGCATACCATGACAGTGAGTAGACTTGGACGCAATAATATCTCTCATTAGAAAAGCGTCTCGTCTTCGACTACTTCACTTTAGCTCTCGGCTTGACTATTTGCTGACTGGCGGTATCTAAGTTTTCTACCGACGCGCTCGACAGTATGCTGATATAGATGAGATGAAGGTATATATGACAGCTGCCCATGCCATCCATTTGAATAACTAGACAGTCATTGCTGACTGCAAAAGGGCCACGGTGAACATTTCATCACTGTCGCGCATGCACAAACCTGGTGCATCCTTGCTACAGACGAAGCTAGGTCAAGTAAGTGGCACCTTCAAAACGTTTGTCTCCCTCTGTCGGCATTGGCCACCTTCCGAGGGGTGTATTTGAACCTTTGAAGCCAACTCCGAACATCTTGAACAGAGTTTGCGACTGACACAGGATTGCACTTCCCGTAGTGATGTTCACCCGCGCAGCAATGAGCTGCGCTCGAGCTGTACGTCTTGTTGCCATGATGGGGCTCCACCATCTAGATTCCCCTCCTGTAAGTATCAAACTTGAGTCATTTGCCCCCTTTTTGGCCAGTTTCTCCGGCATCAAACACCATAACGGACATGCGTGCTTTTGAGATACCTGCGAACTCATAAATCAAGAAGTGTTTATTTGCTCGAAGGGGCATTTACTGACTCCGAAGGCTCAAGGATGAATCAAGTCCCACACTTGCTCCCCCTCGGGACTGGGCCGAACTAGAAGAGCGACGTCGTGTCTTTTGGGGAATTTTTTGCATCGATTCTCATTGCTCTATCTCGACAGGGTGGCCACACTTGATAGATGTAAATGATGTAAGATGTTAAAGGCCGATTTTGTTATGCACCGACTGATCAGAATAGGTTACAACTCATCTTCCCGCAGTAAGTGGCAGCGGGAAAACGAAAATTCTTTGGGTTCACTTTGCAACAGACCGTAGCGATGATTTGAGGCCCCTCATACCTGAACACTAACCTCTTGCGCATAGAATGAAGCTGCGTTCCAAAGCGGAGAGCCGATGAACACATGCTCCATCCATGATGTCTTCAAGGGAGGCCACTCCTATTCGTCATTTTCTGGGAGCATAGTAGTTTGTCATCTCTTCAACCTAATACTGAAACATGCCCATCGACCGAAACAGAACGACAATCCCGAAGACTACGAGTACGGCGACTACTGGAAGCGCCACCGCGATATTGATAATACACTCTCGAGCGCATTCATGTTCTTGCCAGACTCGTTCAGGCTTCCCGAAAACTATCGCGATCTAACGGCTATTAATACGAACTTGAATCTCCACGCGTCGATAATCTGCTTGCACCACGCAGCCTTGGAAAGAATTGATACCTACAGCCTACCTGATTCCATAAAGAGAATTAGTCACGATCGCCTCAGCGCCGCTGCACAAGAAATTGTTAACATCATGAGTTCGTATATTCAAGTCGTTGATTCACCGGTCCGGCAGATTTTAACTCTTTTTCTCTAACAGAACTTACGAGCCACGTGAGTGCAAACCCGGTAAGTGCTTCATCAGCTGCCTGATTGCTCGCAACAGGTTATTGACATTTCCCATGTTAGAAAACCCCTCTGGCCGCAGTCTCCTTGTTCTGCACTGCCAGCGTCTACATGTATTTTTGCAAAGACAACCATACGCCAACGAATGTCGATAACCTCGATTTCATACTTGCGGCCATGGAGGCTATTGGCCGCACACATTCCCTCACCCGCTCATTCCTACGCCAAGCTCTACTCGACATCGAATTGAACGGCGTTCAGGATATAGTGCGGCTGCCGAGGGTCACGAGACTGAGCCAGAATCTACAGCATGGTGTGACACACAATGTCCCTCTTCTCGCGAGGACTAGATTTTCACGGCACTCAGAAGCGCAGCCTCCAATACCAGGTCTCGTCGACAAGATTGTGCCACATACTGTGTCTCTATCATCTACATCGTGGCCTCAGCCAATCACAAACCCGGAGCAATTCGGCGTCGGCAACAGTAACGATAATGAAATCAGGGATCGTACTCACAAAAGACAGCGGACCATGTTACATAATGTTCCTATCCGCTCCGAACCCTCTCCATCCCCTGGACGACACAGCAGGAATCAAAACACAAAGCCCTTGAAGCCTAGCCAGGATATCCTGCACCATGGCCCAAACCCCATTGGCGTCACAGTTGCTTCAGGGCCTATGGGAAAGAGCAGCGCAGAATTATATCATTCGGCGGGCTACAAAGTGTCGTAGGCAACGACACCAATAGGTGGTACGCGCAACTGGGACCTTACGGGAATATGTGCCAGTGACATAGCCGGGCAAGGGGCCAACAGCGAACCGGAAGGCGAACGGATCCCAGCCCAGTTCACGCTTCCAGACAATAAAGAGTTATAGATACCGACTCGATTATTTGCGAACTGGAATGACGCGTATATAATAGCAAGTACGGGAGGAAGAGGCACCCTATGGCGATGGACAAATGCGCCAACGTGTCATCGGACATAGGGTATATCCAAACATCCAATTTTATCTCCCGATATCTGCCCACAATACTGTAACACACCGAGGCTTAGTTGCATGAAAATTGATGGAATCCCTCCCTGGATGTTTGCCACCTAGCGCACAAGTAGAAGTAACGCCAGGTCACTGGGCTCCGGCGCTCGTGTCAATGAGAATGATTGCGAAGGTTTCTGCAAGACTACATTGTAAACTTGGCCATGCCTGTCCACTCCTTGACTTTGCCAACCTAATATGCGGAGGTCCAAAATGTCTCGTCGCCTTAACAAGTGAACATCATGTAATCTAGGTGTCCCTTCACTTGATGTCGATGTCCACCGACATTGTATTAGATGATTACAACATCGGGCAAGAAATGATATACGAGGAACGAACCAGACGGATGTATAATTGAAGGTCTTGACCTGTTGTCATCGGGAAATTACTGATCTCCAACACTCCAAGTGATCCAGACAGGGGGGCGAGGTCCAATACTACCCAGCCTTATCGAGACGGCGGTGCATCCGGCTTTCCACTCCGGATCATGCGTACAAATAGATTGCCAGAAGACGAACGGCTTCTTCGTTCTTGGGGCGCCGAGCCGGTGCTAGAAGTCGTAGGTGTCAAATCTGGAGCCGGAACCGGAAGCTCATCAGGAGACGTGCCTCTTAACGTCGCCGACGAATGTGATCTAGGCAAGGCAGGCCCTGTGTGTTGCTGAGCGTAATCATTATCGTAGCTTTCATCCGCTTCCTTCCGCATATAGCCCTTGGTCCGAGTGTCATTGGTATCTACAGGGTATCGCGTGTATTGTGGTGGGCCACTCGCAGAAGATTCCCATGGATTGTCGACCTCACGCATCTTATTGACGCTGCTGTTATCTCCGCCGCGTCCATAAGTATTGGCGATATTGGTATCGTGGGTCCTTTCAATCGACGCAGCTTCTTGCTGCATCTTCGCCATACCCCGCTCGAGGTGTGCTACCATGGGTGCTTTGACGGACCAGTTATCGTCAGGTTGCCCATTTTGGGCCTGTTGATATAGGCTCGGAAAAGCCTGACGAAATTCGTCCCCCAACGCTCGCTGATGTCGATATGCTGCCTGTAGCCGCTCTGACTTGGCGGCTGGTGGTAGTTCTACTACATGGCCTCTATCCTCGTCATCGAGAAGTTTAAGCCAGTCTTCATAGTGCGGATTTTCGTCTTTCTGATACGAAATTAACATTAATCGTTTCGAGAAGGGGAAAGTAAAAGTCTTTTTTTGCAACACAAGGACGTAAACATTGCCAGTCAGGTGAGCTGAAAACTTACATTCTTCTCCGAAATTTTCTGCAAACTGGCCAAATATCTGGCGGCGTCTTCTGTGGTTTTGGACCCAACAATGTATCTGTCAAATGAATGCGAGAACTCGCGAAAATGGCCCTTAAGAACGAAGCATTGGCCGGGCCAGTGGTTGCTTCTGAACTTTTGAAAGAACGCCTCGGCTACCGGGGCCTCCCAAGGATACTCGAGAATCTTATCGTAGAAGACCACACATTTACTCGTATACCACTTACGGAACGAGTCACGGCTAGCACTGTCGACTAATGCCTCCTCGACCATCTCCTTGGAGGCTCGAGAAACGAAGCTCGCAGGGGCTCTGAAGTTGATTGCGCCATGGATGTGGGAGCGCTGATAATCTTGGCTCGCACGTAGATCGATCACCAGAATCTGACTTGCGGGAACCGAGTCGAGTAATTTGTTTAGATGACCAGGTAGGATCATTCGAACGCTACCCCTCGATGGGTGGCTTTGGCCACCCATTCGCAAACTTTGAAATTTGTTGGACACCTCCTGTTGTTCACGACGAAGGCGAAACCATCTCTGAAAGGAATAGTCAGCATATTGGGTATTGCATCAAACGATAAATGACATACATCTATATCGGCAGTGTCTAGACCTAGACTCGACGCTAAGACTTCCTGTACGTCAAACGTTGGATTAGACTTATTATCGATAAAGTACTCTTCCAGTCTGTTCTCAGCCTGAGCAGGGAGGATAAGCTGATTGGATCTTTTTTCATCTTTCATTTCGAATACTGGTTCTGCCGTCTGTATTTGGTCATCTTGACGGGAAGTAGACACACTTGACCCTTTTTGTGAAGGGCTAGAAAGAGCACTCAACCTCTCCCCTTTGGACCCGGGTAATGGATTGGGGGTATGGCTTTTCCGATGATGCTGCATCGCTGGTGTGATATCGGCTTGCACCCTGGGCCATCTAACTTGGGGTTCGACTTTTCTTTCATGGAAAGGATCAATCATTGACCAGTCCATAGGACCTAAAGTATCTGGCCGATATGTCGCAACCTCAGTACTTCCAGAACAAGTAGAGCCTTGCTCGATTTCCAATTCGTTGCTCAACGGTGCGTCAATCGAGCCAACATTCGATTGCCCTCGTCTAAGCTTCTCGGCGATGATATTATTCGACCGAATAAAAGCTATAAAAGTACAAGCAGGGTGGTTTGGAAGCATATCCCAAACCATGACAGGCAATGAAAGTAAGAGAAGTGTTGAGTGACTTTTGAAAATGCCTTGAACCTGAACATATTTGGCTAAAGCAGGGAATGCAGAAAGCCATCGTTCCCAGTCGTCGACATTGAGATTTTGATCATCTTCTAGCGCAAGAGATATCATGACATGGGGAACGTTCTCATTCGGTACTGAGCCGACGATATCCTCACTGCTCGATCGGCTTTCAACATGAGAATTGCGTTGCGAGGTAAACGTCGAAGGAGGTAAAGATGGCGATATATGGCTCGGCATCATGCACAGCTCAATGCTTGGAGCTCTATGGTTCGCGGTCATCATAAAGTGTACGGGCGTCGTTCTGACTTCGAGGCCATTCTCGGGTCGGGGGTGCTTCAGACGGGCCAGAATCTCAGCATGAAGCATGGCTACCGAAAAAGTCCTCCATTTCCATTCCTGAAGAACCTCAAGTAGCGTAGATGTGAATGAATATCTTCCTGGGCTGGGGGCGATAGCATCCCATGACGAAGCTGATATTGTCTCTGTTATGCTATTGCCAGTAGGAAATGCGGCGCTTGCAGCGCCGGCACAACAATCTAGCAAAATCAATGCATCGGAGAGTGATCTTTCAAGTAACGTCTGGATCGCAGACCATCTGGCACTGACTTCAGCTTTCGCTCACACAACAGAGGTCCGTCGGTACCTAAGCCAAAAGTAAGAAGTTATATGACTTACTGCAACCACGGCGATTCAACGTTACGAGATGCACACCATGTACTCTGGCGTGCCACATCGATCCTGCCGTGGCCTGCATACACCCTGAATGCTCCCGAGTTAGTTTTCACATGCTTGAGCGAGGAGCCTCCCAGTATCTGTTGGACACCACCTTGAACCAACAGACGAATGAAACCACCCTGATAACTGCTTACACTATCAACAACGTGTCGGTTGACTCATGATCCTTGATCAGTGACCCAATCTTGAGCATTAATTCCAGGTGCGCATTACTCGAAGGGATGGTAAACCTCTCAGTCTCAAAATTGTAGTCTTGTCGAAAACACTTTTCCAGATCTTCGAGCTCGGGAAGGACAAATAGGTCATCCGAGTCCCAATGTAGTAGTAGAGCGTGTACATTCTTGTACCGCTGCGAGCTCCCACGATTAGGAAACGCCCTGGCAGCCGACTAGGAATGCAACGTCAATCATCCGTCTCGCGCAAGACGACTCACCACGAGGACAAGTAACACATACATCTTCTAATGCCTTTGCAAAATCAGGCAGGCGCTTCACATGGTAGTTCACCCGACTAATATCATGTGTGGCGGAAGGAGGTTTGGGTGATTCCAAACTCGAGCCATACTAGGATGAAGACGTCAGATGGCAACATCTGCTGGATAATCGAAAGTCTATGAATCAAGGCTTACTGCAGAATCCCCACTACTAAATCCACTATCTTCTAAGGGCTGTCTCGAGTTGATGGTTATGAAGGGTACGTCGTTGAAGTCAGTCATAGCTGAACTGGCAAACCCCACGATAACGTTCTACTCTAGTCGAACAATCTGCTCAGCGTTGCGTTGTTCTAGTGGCGGAATATGTACCGAACGAAGAGCATGGCATCAAATTAGATACGGGCAATTGGTGGTTTCCTGCTCTCGCGTTGCATGTGCCACTGGCCTGGTTTGGAGGCAAACACAAAGCTTACGAATACAGAGCGATGAAATAATTAATAAGGCTTGGCGAAGTGAGGTGTTTGTACGAATAGAATACGTAATGTACGATGGATACTACCTGGGTAGTGGGAGCAGGTCTGGCCGTGAAGGATACCGTTTGCCTCAGTAGGAGACGACACAGTTGTTCCCCATCAATAAATATGTGACCCCTCAGCTGAAGATGGAGAGCGAATAGGATTATTGACTGCCTGCATATCTAATGCAACATTGCGGTAACGTCAACGCCCTCGGTAGCGAGATCCGGCTTAGCGCTTGCGCCTCAAAAGGATCAACAGGGACCGAATCCTTCAGCCTGCGTGTTACATGTACAGGCACATATGCCAAAAGAAGTACTCATAATACCGAGTCTGCAGCCCTGTTGCCACGGAATGAGAGTCAAGTAATTCGCTACTTTATTCCAACGGCTCAACATACCTGAGGTAGCCATGACGACCAAGCTGCATCCTACCAAAGTCGTGCGCTGGCCACCTCGCCGCGAAGCTGGTCAACTAGAACATAGTTTATTGATCTGACAAACACGTCGATGGTTGCTCTCGTGTAACGACTATCCGACCGCACCGTATCTCCAACCCAAGTGTGCCGGTGTCGGCCTGCTTTGATCGTTAGTTCCGCCGATGCGAGTTCTGGTATGGCAATTGCCCGAGGCCGGCAAAGTCCTATGCCAGTGTCCCAAGCACAAATGCCCCGTTAATGCACTGTACACAAGTGTGTAAAGTTACAATAACAGCACCAGAAATGTGTATGAGAGCCTGGGTTTGGAGCGAGTTGAAGCGCGAAAAGAGCTACCACCAAGTGGAAGGGTCGAACTACCGAGCATCACTCGAGGATTGATTTGAGGCTTGCTTGTACGCATTATCCGCGATGCGACGCCTATCCAAACTCCTTGAAGTACTGGGAGGGTTAGAATAGTATGGGGCTTGGCGGAAACTATCTGAAGGATCAAACCCGCTTCGACCGTCCACACTTCCAACAAATGATGCTATGTCGCCCATTTGTTCCGCTTTCCTCTGCAGCTCCTCGTCGCGCACCACTGATATTATGAACGGCTTTCCCTTATACGAGCCGGTGGAGGCGCTTGTCCGTTTGGGTATATATGATCCCGATCCAGCTGGTAGGCTTGCAGGCTTGGCAATTGCAATGGCAGGTGATGTGGAGTAGAGATCAATATGCGGTTCTTCGGTCAAGTTATCCGCGAGGGGTGTGACTTGCTCCTCAGCTTCCTCTTCCTCCTCCTCAACATATTTGGTATTCGCCGTCGCTACTTTAGTATTCGGGGAAGCATCGTCGTCTTCAAACTTGAAAAAGTCATCTTCTTCATGGCTCTGTGCCTTCATGTATTTTGATGAACTCGTGTCAGGTGCTCTCATGTTATTATCGGATGGTTGCTGCAGAACGTCCTCTATTGTTGCTTCAGGCACTGGGTTCTCTATTCGAGGTGAGAACCTCTTTTTGTCCTTGAACGAGGAGAGTGGAGTTAATTCAAACAAATCACCATCCGCTTCACTTATATCTTGGTTAGAACAAGTTTGAGGTTTTGCATCACCTGACAGCTCAGTTTGCGCATGGTAAGAGGCCGTATCGTTTCCTGGAGCTGGGACGAGGGCGTTGGGCTTCCTTTTCGACTTGGTCATTACAAGCCCCTCTTCGTCTTCATCATCGTCGGCTACGTTGCCCACAACGGTCCATTTGGATGTATCCTCTGTAGAACTTCTGGCCAGAGCTTTCAGTCGTTCAGTAGATGATATTTTTTTCGGCCGTGGAGGGGAGCTGCCGAATAGAGAGTCCTTATGAACAGCGTGATTTAGAGACTCGTAGACTGGCGCGGCTTGTTCTTCGAGCGGAGGCGAGGGAAGGACATCATCAAGTCGGGGTGATATTGGAGGAGAGACAGTGGGAAGAACTTCTTCGCCTTCCACATCGAAACGAACTCGTCGTGGACTCTGAATATCTTTGATAGAAGCACTCGAGGACCGCCGCAATGCACTTCTGCGTGTGCGCGACGAACTGTCGTCTGAATTGACGGACGAAGTGGTGTCTTCATTATCGTTGTGGATATGGTCTGGCCGCTGTGGGGTGACATCTAGTTGAGGAAAAGTCGCTTGGGTATTATTAGCGTCATCGTTGTTGGTTCGAGGTGTAGTAAGCGACGAAGCAACATTCGGGGTGGAGGTGGTTTGGTTAACCTCGAGCAGAGGAAGATACACCGGCGTGAAAAGACCATGGAACTCACGGTCACGGTCACGGTCATGGTCGTTGTCGTGGTTGACGTCGGGAGAGCGGGAGGCAACATCATGGGGGGGGACACCGGAGGTGTGAGGGAGTATCGGGGGCGGCGAGGGCGCAGTCCTCCCGTGCCGACCCCATCGGTCGAAGGCAGAGCGACTGCGATCTGCAGAGGCAACATCCGGGGTAATCCAAGGGTTCAATGCTGGGTAGTTGTGAAGTTCGGCAGCAAGCAAGTCTTCAATGTGAGCCGAGACATGCTCAGGCGCATCGTGTAATAAGCGTTGTTGGTACCGTTGGAATTCTTGGACCATATCTTGGCGATAATCGCAGACCTTCTGATTCAGCTCTGCAAGCTTTTCCAAAAGGTCCGAGGCCAGCGTGGTGGTGCCATCCATCGTGCTAGGAGCGCCACCTGGGCGGGGAACAACACAGCAGCGATCGATCGCAGGAAGTGAACAAGGCCGGGCAGGTGCTTCAGTTGGAAATAGCCAATGAACAAAGACTGAACATCGTCAATGCAGAATGGGGTGTGCCTCTGCAACTTGGCGTCCTTTGCCAATTGGGGCCAAGAGTCTCAGGCACAGGCCAAGAGTAAGAAGAAAATAAGATAAGACACGATACACAAGGGATCGGAGTCGCGAATTGACTGGTAGATCACCTAAGAAGTATGGTGAGATGAGGAGAACTGCAGCGCCTCCGGGTGCTGTGTCTGTTTGTTGAGGTAGAGATCAATGCTCGGTGTATGCTTGTGTCGGTGGTGTGACATGGACAATGCCGAAGCAGAAGACACCAGAAACCGGAGGCTGTAGATGGCAAAATGGCATGTGCAGGGGGGATTCGACAATTCGACACCAGAGGCCAGATTATGGCAGTGACATAGTGTGGTGGTAACGAGATCGATCCAAGGATTGGAATGAGGACAATGGCGCCGGGCGGTGGTGATCATGGAAATGATAGTGATAATGATAATAATAATAATAATAATAATAATAATGATAACCTTGATGTCGAGGGACTGTCCCAGCTGGCAGTGCAGCAATTGTACGTGTACCTTCAAATACAAAGTCTTGCAACGTTGGGATGGCCGGGGCCGGCTGATCGGCGGTTGTGCAAATGTTCTCGAAATGTGGAAAGCCTGCAAGTTCTGTGATAGAAGACGAGAATGTGGGGGGGCGAGGGGGTCGGAGGGGGGGCAGCCCGCAATCTAGACCTCAGGCTCAAGGATCAAAGCCCAGCTTCCGCCGACGCCCAGTGCCAGGGTACGTACCCGGCCGCAAACCTATCTACATGTAGGTACCTACTGGTGACGTACATATGGTGATAGGTGGTACTTTATTTAACACCTTCAGTCCTCTCGACTTCAAAACACCAAATCGAACCTGAGAGCACAACACCCACCTATCCATCCTCCACGAACTTGGAAGCCACTTACCTACATGGCCGCCAAATATAAAAATATCATGTTAAGTAAGTCTCTTATCCAGATCTGTCACAATGACAAACCAAACCCAGCATCAAGGGTGCGCGCATTGGCATGGCAATGGATTGTCAAGCAATTCGAAGAAGGCCAACACAACATATCTAAAATCCAAACAAATATATAACTAACTACCTAGGTAGCTATTTAACAGTCTGACACATGCATACCTCTATACACACAAATTCAATTCTCATACCAGGCCGCCAGGGTACTAAGTGACCCACCGACCTATATGCTCTGTGCGGCGTTCTTGTTTTCGGACCTTGAAGTGCTCTTTGCAAATGGGTCTATCCCTCCTCGATAACGACGGTATGTAATCCATTACCTGTTCGCTGCCAATAATTACTCTCAAGGTCTAGAAACTTTTAATTTTACTCTTGAAACTTTGACAAGTTTCAACTATCTAATGAATGTTCTTTTTTAAATGATCCCTTCCACCGGTTGTTTCATTGCTTCACAACTCTCAATGTCACCTCGGCCAATCCTCTAGTTTCCCCACATAACAACGATTTCCGAAGTCGGCCAACTCAGCTGATAGCAGTCGATTGACAAACGGCCGGCTTGTATTGAATAGGCAAGTCGGGAAACAACCTCGAGAAGCTTTTTTAGTGTATCACCTAGATATACTATTGCGAATTCCATTACCAAATACTATCTATCACTGTGCTCAACACCGAGCTTCGTCATTGATCTATATGGCGCGCGGTTTCGTCAAAGACGCCCACCACCCACCGAACTTCTCATCCTTGTCGCTTGCCTCTCGCTCCCAAAGTTAAGGGCCCTACGTTGTTTGTTACCCTCCCACCTATTATACCGGCCATATCATACTTGGAAACGATGGCAACGGATCTCAATCACGGTGGCATTTCTAGTAGACGAATGCTAGCAGACGTTTGCTGCAATGCACACAGACCTAGCAACAAGTGATCCCCCTACTGGGGAAGCGTACTTATGTAATTGAAATCAACAGTTTGGTCTGCCGATCTCCATTAATCCAGCCATATCTTGATGGACGTCATCCAAGTCTTGTCCTACTTTCTTTCTACAGAAGTACGCGTACGATTCATGTTTGGTACACTTGAAATTCAAGCTAGATATCCGCGTCACATACACTCCGCATGTTAGCATACTTATGGCGAAGATACGAGATATTGCATTATATATTCCTTCAGCTGACCGCTGCTGCTCTGAGTATTTGTCCATTCCCCTAGGTGGGCCTGCAGAGCGCTCCTGAAAATCATAGATGCTTCCAAGGAGCTATAAACAAAGAAACCACACGTGCTACCTTTGGCGTCACACATAATGGCAGGCTACCCGCAGCTTGGTTACCATATGTTGATGCACCGTCTGCTCGATACGGATGCGAATGCGGATTGTTATGCTGCATTGGCTAATGAGATAGCTGTATCCAATTAGAACGCAAACACTTGATCTTCCAACTTGCTCACTGGCCGAGCCTTCTGGAAGCCGAGGCTCTCGGTAGCCTTCTTCAATCCACTGATCATCGGAGGCGGGCCACAAAGCAGTATCTTGACATCCGGGGCAGCCTTGGGCAGCCATTTCTATGTTGACCATTAGTCTTTCCATTTCGAAGTGGTCAGGCAATATAGAACTTACGGTAACCATATCGGCGGTAACGTATCCGACACCGCCGGTCCATCCCTCAGGAGGCTTGTCAAGCACGTAGTGAACTCTGAATCCTGAATCTTCCTGCGCGAGCTGATCGAGGTCCTCCTTCAGGAGAATATCCTGGGGGGAAACATTGGCGAATATGAGATCCACTTGGGTCTTGTCACCAGCAGCTCGCCCGCGAATAATAGCTCGAACGACCTGCAGCATGGGCGTAATGCCAGTGCCGCCAGCTACCATGCCGAAATGGCGAACCATGTTGGGAGTGTAGACGAAAGCACCCTTGGGGCCTCGGACCTTGATAACCTGGCCGACTCCTAGAGAAGCCAGGTGCTTGGAAATGTTGCCGGTGGGGTACGACTTGATTAGAAGATCGAAATAACCAGGTTGGTGGTCGCCGGAAATCGGGGTGTACGAGCGAACGATTTCCTTGGTCGTGCCATCAGGTTGCTGGATATCGGCACCAATAGAGATGTGCTGCCCAATGGGGAGGCCGAGAATGTTAGTTGCAGCGGGAAGCTTGAATCGGTAGCTGGTGGCAGTTAGCATATATGAAGGGAGCTGGGTGTAGCTCGGTCGTTAACTGACATGGCGACATTGTGGGAGATAATGGTCTTTTCTTTCAGCTCGAAGTCTTGGAACGCATCGGGCTTCAGGACCTTCTTCGGTTCTAAATCACCTCTAAGGTCAGCATAGACTTCAACGTCACCAGAGGGGAGCAGCGCAGAAAGCCGTCATAACGTACGCGACTGAGTGAACTTCCAGACACCCAACAAGATAGCAACCAGGGCCGCATAGGGAGTCCAGTCTCTCTTGACTATGAAGGTGCCGAAGACTATAAGCCCCGCAGGAATGTAGATCCCGTCAATATATTTCTTCGCAGTCAATGAGGTTTCCGCCATGGTGAAGTGAGATGCGGAATCGTGGAGCGTTGGTGGTGGAACTGAGGCCGTACGAGTTTATGTCAGCACTCAGTTGACGTATATAATGGAGACTGCCTCCCTCGAGCCGACAATTGCTGCAAGCCAATTGTGACTGTCTCTCTCAGGTGTTGGGAAATGGAGCTGGGAGGGAAGAGCGAGGCAGGGCGGGTTGGAGATGGCTTACTACGACTTTCAATCGGTCAATCCCAGATAGAAGCCGGTACGACTCCGGCTCTCAGGATTGAAGCCAAGATCTGTTCAATACAGAAGGATGTTGGGCAGTGGGCCTATTCGGTATCGACGGTCTCAGAGAAACTTACGCTACCTAGGTGCCTAGGTCGGTATCAGCTTATCTAGCTCTGCGGAGAAGCATACTTGCGCATAGACGCATATCGATAGTCACTAAACCCTGCAGCACGTGGACAAACATGTAGGAAAGCAGAAATTCTCGAACTGCCCGATCGGCCACATGATCGGACTTTAACTCCGTGAAGGCGGATAAGTCGCAATTCAGTGTAGGACCCTCCCGCCCTAGCCCGTGCTTGGTACTTTGACCGTGTGGCCGCTGTTCGCGCTACCCCGACATGCCCAAGAAAGGAGCGACTACCTACATGTACCTAGTTGGTAAGTATGCACTTTTCCAGGATATCCCCTTTTGCTTCGACTTATGGATATTTCCTCTCTCAGTCCCTTTCGAAAAAGGAACGAAAAGAGTCATCGTCTCTCGTACCTGTAATGCAAAGGGTTGAGCAAGTTCCTGGGTGTGTTGGTAGGTACCTACTACCTAGACCTACTGGAGTAAGTACCTAATACTGATTGGAACCGGTGTCCTACCCCAGCCTCGCCAGCCACATTGGTGCGCGCACGTAATCATATGCAGTAGGTACTGTAGGACTATTCGTTGTTGCATGTTTTGCCTAGCCCATTTTCAATGCAAATGTTTGTAGTTGGGCTAGCATCATCCATCCTGATTGTTAGGCTACATCTCCTCCTTAACACCAAAGGGCCCATCTGTACCTGCTTTTAGCTTCTACGCCCTTACTTAGATCTATTGACTAGTGAATTACGGGGAGATGGGTGACCTACAGACCAAGACGCTGCCAGAGGAAGCACCATTTCCCTTGACTGAGGTAGATAAATGGGTATTGTCTCAAACCGATGAGGAATTTCACCATCATGATTGGGAAGACTTGAAAAAGATCATTGGTAAGCCAAAGCTTGCCCTTTGACTCTCGGATGCTATTCAGCAACTAACACCCAAGAAAAAAAAGAGGAAAACAATCTATCGGTTCTCAAACGCAAGCCTTCAGATCTTCGGCGCTACATGGCTTGGACCACTGAAACAAAAGTTCGATATGGATCTATGACAAACTATCTCCTCGCACATCGCTTGCCTAAAGCTTGGGGCTCGCCTCCTTTCACCCCAAATTCATTGGTCCCATTCGAGGACAAGTTGGACTACTCCATACTCGTCAACGACTGGCCGTATGGCCTTACACCTGATATCACACATATCGTCGTTTGGTCGAGGACTGTTATCGATACCGACCCAGCGACTGGTGATATGACTGGTGAAAGCCACAAAGTCGTCTCCGACTTCATCAACAGGGTTTTCGTTGACAAGCTCGGTCCAGGTGGAGGAGTCAGGGTGTTGTGGTTCAAGAACTGGGTTGCATTACAAAGCGTTCGTTCTCTTGAGCATATCCACGTGATGGTGAAAGATGCAAGCAAGGAGCTCTTGAATGAATGGACGCAAAAGCTGGATGCTGCTAGCGTAGACAACTGACCCATGTGTGATGATACCCAGTGGACGAGCAAGGGCCAGAGATTGTTGCACCTATCTCTGCAATAAAATTGTCTTGATCTCCACCAGTGACGAATATTTCTCAAGCGGTTCGTCTCTGCTTCCTATTTCCAGCCGTTTGAGCACCGCCGGCTTGTTGCTGCTGTGCCTGCTGCATTCCTGCCATACCACGAGCTGCTCCCAGCAGGCCGAAACCCTTGTAAGCACCATAAGCCGGCACAACGGACCATATGATCCAAGCCCAATTGCCGAAGAGAATGACTAGAACGACGGATGCCCAGGTAACCCAGATCACATCGAACATGTAATCTGTAAGACCCGGGGCGGAAAGATCCTCTCCGGCAGTCCTGAGGGCGTTGGTTGACGGATCATATTTGGGTCGGCCTGTCGATTCCAGAACGAACTCGCAAACGAAGCTCGGAGCTGAGAGGAGGACATAAAGGAGAAGTGACCTCCGTTTGAAGAGCAAGTTGGAGAGGACGAACAAGGTGTTGACAATGAGTGTGCCGATATGGAGGTTCTTGAGAGCAGCCGCGTTGGACTTTGCCGTGCCCTTGCGTGCCTTTTGAGCCATGTCGATTCCAGCTATTTGGTGGGCAATTCACGAAGTTGCGAAGGTGAGTGGTTGCATGCAAGTGGTATATGTTTTTAAGTTCCGACTCGAGAAATTGTAGGTAGAGGTCAGGTCGGAAATGTGTGATTTGTTTCCAGTGGCAGCCACCTCCAATCGCTATCTTAGAATGGAGAGAATTGAGGAGGTACCTACCTACATACTTCCAACGTAGGACCAACCATAAGTTAGCGCATGGCGGGGCTGGAAATACAGTATGTATCGTATTGACACTGTACGACGGAGATGCCCGGGCGAGCTAGGCATCTAGGTACCTGCCCTCGCCTGCTGTCGGGCGTGGCATCGTACTTACTGCACTGCGGAAAGGTGGAAACAACCTTACCTACCTAGGTACTTACTCAGGCACCAGATGGGCTTAGCGGGCTCAAGTGGTTCCTGTAGTGGTCGCTGGTTAGCGCTGCGTTGTTGCTTTGCCAGGTCAACCAAGGCGGCCGTCAGCCGTGACGCAGCCAATGAGACAGCTCACAGGCTCCCCTACATCCCTGCCCAAGTCACTCCACCACAACATGCAGAGCAAATCGTGACCGTACCGTGCTCGTGCTGGCCGCAACAACATTGGCAATTGCCTCCAGCGCCTCGTTGTGTTGTCATTGTTGATGTTGTCCATCCCACCAAAAAAGCGCCCACCGCCTCGCGCTACAACCCCGAGTCTACCAACTTCCCGCCTCGAGCCCGGACTTTGGCAACTCGTCGCAAAGAGCAACCTCCATCCAGCCTGTGTCTCTGTAATGGATCCGTGATATAACTGCGCTCAGAGCTGTCGCTTTCCGTCATTCACGCCTCGCCGCTCCACAGCACTTTCTCATAGATATGCCCCTTCAGCACCGCATGGGCCTCTTTCACCAAACTAACCTTTCTCTTGCCGCTCATATTGGAATCTCGGGTCGCCCCGGCTGTATCTATCAACTCCGGTGCCGTGTCTAGTCGGCCTGTCTTAATCATAATATCCATCCTCTACCATCGCGACGAGTCGGCCTCTGTCGAGTGCGCGGTACTGGCGTGCAGGGCAGTCTGCAGCCCAACAACCACGACTCTGGTTCCGACGATCACCCGTATCTAAGCCTGCGCTACGCAAAGAGCTGGCGGGCAAGCAACGGCCACATGGCTATTCGATCACCGTCTCGGCGCCCATAAGTTATCGACCCGGTCTTCCCTACCGCCATGGCACCCTCGAGCGCCGCTGTTACGGCTCAGCTAAGACAGATAGTCCATTACCACCTCGACCACCATTCATACGATAACGCACACTTCTTCGCCGAAAGACTAGCTGCCCACGATCCTCGCGCAGCCGAATCCGCATATCTCCTTGCGCTTTGCCACTTTCGATTAGGAGACCACAAATCAGCTCACGAGATCAGCAAAGCTTCTGGCTACCGTGGAAACCATCTAAACTGCGCCTATATATTCGCCCAGACCTGCCTTTCACTGGAAAGATACAAGGATGGCATCACCGCGCTCGAAAAGGCCAGGGGTCTCTGGTCTTACAAGTCCAACTTCGGAAAACATACAGCAACAACACGAGCGGCAGCTCCCGATTCGGCCAGCGTTCTCTGTCTGCTTGGGAGGCTATACACGGCATACGATGACAGGAAAAAGGCAATACTCAATTTCGAGGCAGCACTCAAGGCCAACCCATTCATGTGGGATGCGTTCCAATCACTGTGTGACATGGGCGTCAACGTTCGGATGCAGAACATCTTCAAGCTTAACGATGCCTTAATAGACGGTATGGGCTTAGAGCAGCCGTCGGGAATATTGTCGGAACAGAGGGATAACGGCATAATAAATCCTATGGATCCTTTACCTAAGAAGTCTTCTGCCCGCACCGCCATCTTTGACGCCATAGATCCTTTCGACTCGCAGCGATCAGCGGCTTCGAACGAGGTGCTTCTTGGCAACAATTACCTGAGCTCCGGCTCCGGGGAAAATGACTTCATGTCGAAGATTCATGCAGCTCGCTCTAGGATGGCCGCCGCTCCTGAACCTATTCACGACCCTGTGGAATCGCCGACTGTAACAAATGGGGATACAAACTTTTCAAGAGTAGGCTTGGTCGTTGAACCACCTCCCGCGCCCACCCGACGGACACGTAACACACAACCTGCGGATCAGGGATCACTGGACGCGGCCCCTAAGCCTGGTTTCCGGCTCACAGCGAAAAGAACCCAGCGGGTACAAGACGAGTATCCTTCCGAGCCGAATCCAGCTATTTTAAGGACTTCTGCCGCTGCCGGGGCGGGGATCGAACGGAAAAGGACTGTATCGGGCCATCCTGTGCAGCCTAGACAGCCATCTGAGGAACCTGGTGCTCCACAACGAAGAAGTGCCAGGATAAACATGTTCCGAAGCGCAAACGCGAAAACCAATTCTACGGCGGTAGCTATGGGCGCAGCCGCAACGAGGGAATTAAGAAAGGCTAGACCCCAGATCTCTCGGATCATGCGGCCCAATTCTAGTGGTACTGGTGTTGGCAGGACTGTCAGTGGCAACAGAAAACCGCTGGAGGAGAATGGTATGGATGTAGATCAAGCCGAAGCGCCGAGAGTCAAAGAGGCCCCCCCCCAGCCACAGGTCCTTAAAAACGTGGAATCTGATGTGGTCAAGACCGAGGAAGCGTTGAGGAGCCTTGTTGATTTGCTGAAGAAGCTGGGGTCTGGGTATTTGGCACTTTCTCAGTATCGTTCGGCGGATGCCCTGACTGCTTACATGTCACTACCACGAGCCCAGCACGACACCCCTTGGGTGGTGTCCCAGTTGGGGCGGGCATATTACGAGCAAGCATCGTATGCCGAAGCGGAGAAATATTACAGGAAGCTGCGAATACTTGCTCCCACACGCCTACAAGATATGGAAGTCTACTCCACGATTCTTTGGCATCTCAAGAGAGAGACAGATCTATCATTCTTGGCCCACGAACTTGTGGACCAATCTTGGCATTCTCCACAAGCGTGGTGTGCTCTGGGCAATGCGTGGTCGCTTGCCCGCGACCATGAGCAGGCTCTCAAGTGTTTCAAGCGTGCTACTCAGTTAGACCCCAAATTCGCGTACGCATTCACTTTGCAAGGTCACGAACATGTCTCCAACGAGGAGTATGAGAAGGCTCTCACGGCATATCGCCTGGCGATATCAGCAGACCGACGCCACTATAACGCATACTATGGCATTGGCCGAGTCTACGAAAAACTCGGGAGCTACGATAAGGCAAACACGCACTTTCACTCAGCCTCCAGCATTAATCCCACTAACGCCGTCTTAATCTGCTGCATCGGCAACGTCCTAGAGAAGCAGCGTCAACCCGTCCAGGCACTACAGTATTTCAGCAAGGCAACGGAACTTGCACCCCACGCTGCGCAGACCCGGTACAAGAAAGCGAGAGCCCTGCTGGCGCTGAACAGGCTTGACGCAGCCCAAAAAGAGCTCGAGATCCTCAAGACGCTAGCACCAGACGAGGCCACAGTTCACTTTTTACTTGGCAAACTATATAAAACCCTGAATGACAAGGGCTCAGCCGTCCGACATTTCACTATTGCGTTGAACTTGGATCCAAAGGTCAGTCAAGCCGTCATAAATAAAAATGAACTTGATGCTAACATCCGGGTTTAGGCAAGCCAGCAGATCAAAGAGGCGATCGAAAGCCTCGAGGATGATGATAGCTTTGACGATTCTATGATGGCATGATACGGGTCATGAGAGTCCGAAACGTGACATCTTGATTCCATGAGGAGTCGATCTGGTCTATTATGGTGTTCTTTCAAGGAGTCCGTGGAATGATATTTGGGCTAAAATCCCCAGGAATGGTTGAAGCGGCAGCGTCAGGAGTCTAGGCAGGTAACTGGTGAGGTTCATCAAGGCATTGCATTGGAATAGGCGTTCTGGGTGCGATAGGCCATCTCGGAATAGAGATGTGTGTTTTTGTGTATACAATCACGGTATTGGTCTGCGGAAAAGTGTACAGTACCGCCGCTATTTGCGGCCGTCATTCATAGGCGGCATCGTACAACTCGAATCCCTTCTAGTGGAAGTATTCATCTTTGCAATGTTATTGGCCTTGTTCCATCTGCCTACCTAGTAGAGTGATTAAAGTCAGGGATATGTGGATTTTCGCTGCAACGCCCTTTACCCGTCGCTGCGTCTTCATTTTTCGTCTCCCGTCTGCTATGCTGTTGAGTAACGTGTGCTGAGATACCACGATCAGTGTGTACCTAGATCGCCCGCAACGAACTGCATGTATTCTGGATCAGATCACCTGGGCACCAGACCCCCCCTATAATGCATAAACCTGTATCCAGTACGTACAGGTTCTCAGTATCGCAATCCATCGGGTACATATACGAGGTATACATTTGAGTTGATGTTGTGGGTCAATAGTTGTTGCTATGTAGACTTACAAGTTCCAACCTCACGAGGTCGAGACATAACCTTGACTTACCTGTCGAGCCTGTGTCGCCTGTGTTGATTCGCGGTCCCATTTTAAGTGGACCTCGACAGGCAGGCGTGCCGCCAAGCACGGGTCATTCCAGACTAGCAGGGGTTAGCACGCCTTGATGGGAATCAGTCTCAAAAACACCCGCCAAAACACGCAGGGAGATAGCGTGTCGTTCGCAAGCGCAATCAGGCCCTCTTTCGAATTCGAGAATTGGCAAGTGAGCCGAATTTTCTGATTGGCCCAAATCGCCGCAGCCCATTCAATGGATCTACCATCGTTCAGGCAAGTGCCTACAACAGTCCCGTCCTTGCACTTTGCAATCAGCAACTACCTACCCCCAAACCAGTGGTTTAAATCCGCCGCTCCCATCCCGCTTTTAACTGCGCTCTTTTCGCCCTTTTGCCTTTCTCACTTCCTCTCCATCTCCATATCCACCAACAACCTCCACCGCTGCTGCATCAACTTCAGCCATCAACAACACCACTTTTCATCACTAAACATCATCCACTACACACATCACCATCATTCAAGATGACTGGACGTAAGTGCATTTCTATTTTTATCACATTGCAGCCCTTGCCTCCCATCGCGTCGTCGATCGATCGATGGCTTGTCTGCACGTACAGAGTCTGCCAACACCACGACTATTCGGTCGGAGTGGGGCACGAGTGAACCCAAGCCTCGCATTAGGTCGCGTCGCGTGGAGTACATACATCTCTGGAGCAGACATGATGGTGATGCATCTTGGAAGCATCATTCCCCATCTGTCTAAGCAGCTCTCTGTTAGGTGTCGATAATTAACACAACTCTTAAATAGGCGGCAAAGGTGGCAAGGGTCTCGGAAAGGGTGGTGCCAAGCGTCACCGCAAGATTCTTCGTGACAACATCCAGGGTATCACCAAGCCCGCTATTCGACGTCTCGCTCGTCGTGGTGGTGTCAAGCGTATCTCAGCTAGTAAGTGGCATTGCCTTGGATTATCCATTGTGGATGATTTGCACGCGGCTGCTAACCATGTCTGCAGTGATCTACGAAGAGACGCGTGGTGTCCTCAAGTCCTTCCTCGAAGGCGTCATTCGCGATGCTGTCACATACACCGAGCACGCCAAGCGCAAGACGGTCACCTCGCTCGACGTGGTCTACGCTCTGAAGCGACAGGGCCGCACCCTGTACGGTTTCGGCGGTTAAGTGGTGTGACCTATTCCGGTCTGCACAGCTTTTCCCGTCTCGCCTGTCTATCAACCATGGCTAGAGCAGCAATGGCTTGCTAGAAGGCAGCCGGAGGACGTGTCATCTCATCAGAAGCATGGGCGACACTTGATTTCGATATTCACTTTTTCACGGTCTGCATCATGGTACACACACGCTAAGTGTGATAATAGGCGTTGGTGGTGGCTTCTGCTCGGGTCAATGGGATGAATTAGTTGCACATGGAAGGCATCTGCAAGCAGATAGTCTTTTGGTGCATAGTACGAATATACTCACTGATGCCTCAATGGCATCACAACATGACACAATACTGATGCTCTTGATTAAGTGACCATTATGTGATAATATAGGTGTTGGGTATGCAAGAAAAATTGGTATCATGTGTAACCTTTGCCGACTCCGAACGCCTTGATCTAATCCCTGGAATATTGACTGCTACATGCACTGGCGACCAACAAACAGCCACCTCTCCCGCCAACTAAATAGTAAATATCTATGGCATGGCTCACATTCCATTGCAGTCGGCGATGGATAGATACACATTAGCGGCACACATCACAGGTACTTGCGGCCGGCGGCAGCAACCCGCTGGCGGAAGACGGGGCTGCGAACCTCCATGTTGACGTTGTAGAACGGGCTCATGATGGTCTTGACCCAGCTCTCGTAGACCTCGAGCATGAAGGAGCGCACGGCCTCCTCGGTCTGCGGGCTCGTGGGGTTCGCGGCGATGGTGGAGGTGGAGCCGCGCGGGTTGGCGAGGACGACGCCGGTCGAGGAGACGGCGGACGAGGGCGGCTGGTGCAGGAGCATGAACTTGACGTTGCCGCCGGTGAGGAAGCAGGACACGTAGTTGTTGAAGAAGCGGTCGATGCACTTGAGATACCTGCACGTAGGACAGACACCATGTCGTATTAGCGATCGAGATGGTCTGGGATGCCCAGAGGGGAGAGAGGTAGGTAGGTGGTGGAGAGGGGACACACATCTGGCCGGCACCCCATTGGACCTCCTCGACTATGTCCAGACTGCTGTGCACGATGAACTGGTTCATGTGCCGCGCCTGCTCGGGGAACCGCGCCTGGCCGTCGCCGCCGGCCTTGGATGTGCCGAACTCATGCTCGAAGAGCGGATTGTCCTGCGTCCCGACTATGACGAAGTAGTAGGACATGGTACGTATGGATGGTGCCAACCCGACTCGTGGAGGGCTGTCCCGGTATCGCTGGTCTTGTTGTTGCTGTTGCTGTTGTTGTTGTTGGCTCTTTTTACTTTTCTGGGATCTTCTAGACTGGAGACATATGGGGGCGTATGATGTCTTCTATTCTTGTATGTCGGTCAATTGCGAACTATGTTCAGAGGGTCCCTCCATCGACAACAGACCCAGGCTCAGACACGACCTGTGGCGATGGCGATTGCGCTTTGGTGTCGAGTTGTAGGTACGGAGTAGAGAGTTGGGACGTGTGAGCTTGCGACCAAATTGACTTGGCCCTTTTGAGCTAGCTCTTTACTTGGCAGTGCCAACAATGAATGGAATATACGAGTACCTAGTGGATACTTACACAGTACATAGATACCCTACCTAGGTACTGAGTACACTAACTGGGGGATTTAAAAGCGGGTCACTAGCCCCGGAGCTGTACCCAGCTGCACCCAGCGCGGCTCGTTCACAGGTGGGGGACCCTGTCGTGCCTGTTTGTCGGCGACGCCTTGGCACGTGCCCGCCAAAGCTTAAACTCCGAAACTTTTCCAACGTCAGGGTTGTTGAGGCCATATCAGGTCTCCCGTACGTCAACGCCGACACCCCTCACCTCACCATGTTCGGCGCCTTCAGAGCGACGAACGCCTTGTCCGGTGGTCTCTTATGGTGCGTCCGAATGCCCCTCCGCTCCTCCAGCCCGTCATTCCACCACATATCCGCTATCGAGCCGACCTTCCCCCCCCCCCCCCCCCCCCCGACTCGACCGAATAACGCGCCGCGGTTAGCTCAGATGGCTAATATTAGAGGATTTGCTATGTAGGAAGACGCCATGGCGACTATCGCGGTTCCAGAAATCACGGCAACGGGAGCGTCTGCGCGCCGTCGATGCCGTCGTCGCTACAATTGACCAGGCCCTTGCCAAGAAGGGCGAGACGCTGAAGGCCCTCGACGTGTGGAAGGAGACGATGCCGACCGAAGCCGAGATGCTGCCCAAAGACAAATACACCATGTTCGACCGGAAAGAGAAGCGGTATAGGAAAGGCATACACAGTAGGTTCCTGCCACAACATGGAGCCTAGCCCGAAGCTGTCCAGGGGCTTGAACATGTGGCCGTGGGATCAAGAGACACAATGCTGATTGTGGGACTTACAGAACTACCAAAGTGGACAAGAGTGTCACAACGATTGAACCCGCCGGGATACTAGAGCGATGGGGAACCATTTGTATTGTGCTTGCATAGCAGATGCTCCTGCGGCAAAGCTTGGGGTGAATTCTGGATGGCCGCGACGCAGGTCTGGGGGGAAACATGAGTGGACCGTGTATACGACAAGAATTCTGTAACAAACAGTAGCGAAAGCTATTCTATACCTAGATATGGCGCAAGCTACACAACTTGCAAGCCTCAGCCATGATGAGGAAAGGTACTCGATTCTGCCTAGTATCAACAGAACTCCCAAAATTTCACAAGCATTGCTATATACCACACTCCGGCTCCTCTGACGTTTGAATCGAGTGACTCAAGCCTAGTGTACAATCCAACGGTGTAATTTGAGGCCTCCCGACAGCTCCGTAGTTCATGTCGTGATGGCGACGTAGGCCCAGAACTATTTGAGACGTCCATAATCCTCTTCATTATGGCCATCTCTTTCCCGATTCCGCTCCGAGTCACGCATCCTCTCCGACTGGATGGCCCGGCCCAGTCCTCCCCGGCCCTCGTCAAAGTCGTCACGGTATTCGTCACGCACCTGCCCGCCAGACTTACCGCGGCCGTATTGACGTCCCTCTTCAAATCCGGGGTCGAGATCGGTGCGTATGACGCGCTCATCCAGCTTGGTGCCGCCGATGTACTTCATGCAGTCGAGCGCGTCCTGGTGAGTGTAGTACTCAACGAAGCAGAAGCCACACGGCGTCTTCTGGAATCTGTCCAGACCCATGACTAGACGCTTGATCTCGCCGCACTTGGAGAAGAGCTCATAGACCTGCTCCTCTGTTGTGTAGAAGGATCTTCCCGCATATCGTCCAGTCAGCGAAATCACCATGTTCAGTGGGCGATATTGAGCTTGCAGATCAACAATCCTCGACCTGGCAGGGAAAATAGGTAGGGGCGAAGGGCTAGAAAGGCACACTGACAAGTTTCCCACGTAGAGCGTGGTGGCATTCCTGAGGGGATCCTCGGGGGGCTCCTCTGGTTTGGAGTCGGCCATCTCCGTGTCGGCGTCTTTGGCCTCTTTCCCATCCCTTCCATCACGCCCGTGATCGTGGCGTTTTCTCTTGTTGCTCTGCGTAAAAACATCAGTCAGTCGCGCCCGGTATCTTGGCGTGAGTTGGCACGCGTATAAAAGTTTGGCAGTGTTCTCACTCACTCGGCTCTGGTAGTAGGCGCTGGGTGCGTCCAACCGATCCACGGTGGACCGGACACCAACACGCATGATGAATGAGGCCGCTCTCGCCCGCTAACGAGATTCTGTTATTGGGTTTGTCTTGTTGCAAAGCATACGTCTGCCCATGCAAGACAACCTCCAGGCTTGGGATGGTCGTGAGTGCTGGAAACGGTTGAGATGAGACGTTGTCGTGAGGGTACTGTAGATGGATAATTGAAGATGGACGGAAAGGGCACAAGCGTCGGTTCCACTTTTGCTGGCTTCATGTACCTTGCGTACAGTAGTACATGTAATTACTGCGTATGTGTAGTACATTAGGTAGGTACCTAATAGTACATATGAGCTGAGAGGCCCCAGTTGGAAGCTGAGCTGTCGCGCTGCAACGCGCTGCTGCAGCTACCGAGGTATTTGCAACATACCTACATGTACCTACCCAAGCCCCTACCTACATCCTACCTACCTAGGTACGCAGGTACCCACTTATGTGCCTAGCAACCTGCTCCTGGGCCTTTGTTGCTTTGCCAGGCCTCTCTCTGTTGCTAACTTAACTTTGCTTGACCTGAACCAAGACTGACGACCCGCTTCCTGCTTCCTTGGACCAAAGCATTCCACCACAGCAACCGCAACAACTTGAACAACACACAAGCAGGCCGTGCAATTTCTCTTCCGTTGCGGCACAGTATCCTACCAGGTGCCTCGTCTGGCTGTCTATCCGCCCGCCTGTTGCGCACTCGGCATTTTTGCCGGAAGTCGCTGCTTCGATTTTGGGAATATCCCACTCTTCGTGCAATATTCACACCCGACCCGATCAATATGCGCTTCTGAATCCAACGGTCCTCGCCTACCTCGTTCGCTGTTCTCCTCATTCTTTGCAGCCCGCAAGATTCGGTATGCCCAAGATAAAAGCTTATACACCCGCCTGGCTGTCCAGCCCATCGCCTGGCCACCAGCTCTTCGCGCCCAGTCCTGATGGTTCCCTGGATTTGTCTTCGTATGCCTCCAGAGCTGCCGCCGCAGCCGGTCCTCGCCGCACCATCGCCACCAGGGGAACTGAGGTCTTCATTGCTGTAGGGAAGGAGATCCGGTGGGCCGACCTTGTCTATCTCAAGGAGCGATGGCAGGAGAAAGCTGCCCAGGCCCGAGCCGGCGGTCGCATCAAGCGCGAGGACGCGGACGAGATCGACGATGGCGATTTAATCAAGGCCTCGGTCGAGGATGGGTGCGCCGAGGGTTTCAGGGTGAGCATCAACGCCCCAGCTGTGACCTGGCTAGACCATTTGACCTGTGTGATGGCATAGACTGACTAGCTCTTTGCAGACCATCAAGCCTGCCGCGATCGGAAGCGACATCCAGCAGCTCATCATATCGCCTTTTGCGAACTTCATGGCCGTCGTGACTGCACATACTGTCCGCGTTATTCTGATACCCGATCCGTCACACCTCACTGCCCCCAGTGTCGATACCATCAAACCGAAGTCATGGTCCCTAGGCCCAACCACTCACGCCGACGACCGTTCGCCTATTGCGTCGGTCCTGTGGCATCCTCTCGGTGTGAACGGGTCTACGTTGGTGACAGTCACGAGAGATGCCGTGGTGCGGCTGTGGGAACTATCTCAAAAAGATCGGTGGTCGTTCGACACGCCTACCCTCACCATAGATCTTCAGAAACTCGCTGATGGAACGTCGCTAGACCAAAACTTCTCTGCCAGCGACGGAGCAAAGAAGGGGTTTTCTCCCGACTGCTTCGAGATGAACGTAGCGGCGGCATCATTTGCGGCAAGGGGCTCTGGCGGCTGGTCTTCTATGACCCTGTGGATCGCCATGACGGAAGGGGATGTATATGCCCTCTGTCCGTTATTACCCAGCCAGTGGGCCCCTCCCCCGACTTTGATCCCTTCACTCTCCATATCGATAGTGGGCAATTTGGCTGCAGTGGAGGGTGATCCGGATGTATCCGAGCAAGCAAAGCTGTTGGCGCAACAACAGTTTGATTGGATGTCCGATCTTGACAATCAAGAACCTCGCGTCATTGACGGTCCACCTGGAGAACCACCTACCGAGATATTTACGAGACCATCGCGGCCTGGCATGGTGCCGCGTCTGCAAGGACCATTCGTTCTAGATCTCGGTCCGGAGAGCGAGGACGAAGTAGACCTGAGCTTGACGGACATACATGTCATTGGCGAGAAGCTGGATCTCGAGGAACTCATGTACGGCGAAGACGAGGAACTAGAAACAGAAGATACAGAAGTCGAAGGTCTCTCATTGTCGGTCATATGCTTGCTGTCATCCAGCGGCCAGGTTCAAATCTGCTTAGACACGGAGAGAACACAGGCTCAATGGCTTCCGCCACGAAATCGATCGAAGACAATGGGGCGCTTAGCTGGGTCACCGACCTTGTTGACATTTTCTACTCTCGATACCTTGAGCGCCATGGAAGTGACAGAAGCAACCTGGCCAATCATCAGTCCTGATGTCACTTCTCGATACTCTTTTTACGTCACCCATCCCTCCAATATAACGTATATCTCCCTGGCCCCCTGGGTTTTCCGCCTCGAGAGCGAGCTTCAAGGAGACTCCGAGGCCGGCTCGGAATTCAGAATTAATTTGCTCGTCAACGGCCAGGTTTCTACGCGAGAACGACTCTACAATAGTCCATCCCAGGCTGACTCACAGTTGCCACTCAGTGCTGCAGTTGCAATAAGAGATCCTGATCTTGGTTACTTTCTTCTCTCTGCCACGCCATTCGAGCCGATTGCGCTTATATTTGACAGCCCGGAAGACGACTTCGTACCTATTCGCTCTATTTCTCCAGTCATCGGTGAAGCTGCCGAGTATCAACCTTTGGAGTTCTTTGAGCCCCGCCCTGTATACCAGCCTTCTCACGCATTCGATGAAAGCTCGGCACTTCCAGGATTCATCGAGAAAATCCGCACCAGTCGCTACAAGACCATCATGAACCAGGAAATCCGTCTGTCGCCACTTACCTTGCAGTTATTCACAGAAGCCCATCAAGTCCTCAGCGACGAGACACACAGACTTGGCGTTGCTGCTTCGGAAGTGTTCCTGCGCTGCGCAAAGCTTCAAGATGAACTCAAACAGCAAATCACAAAGGCGAATGAAGTCAAAGCAAGAGTTGAAGCTATCACGTGTGAAGACCAAGTTGACGAGAGCGAGGAACCAGAATCAAGCAATGCCGCCATCGAGAGGCGGCTGCAAAACGCTAAAGAGAAAGGAGAGGCTCTGAGTCGACGTCTGGAAAAGATGAGGAAAACGATAAACAAGGCCACGAATCGGGAGCTCAGCAAGAAAGAGCAAGATTGGGTGTCGGAGGTCAGGGCGCTGGATGTCGGTCTTAACGGGTCGGAGGTTGCGACAAATGGGCAGCATACTCGAGCCAAGCAACTGATGGATCGGTATCGGAAAACGACGTCGCTGAAGGATGAGCTCGCGGAGCAAGCTCGAGGGCTCGAAGCACCGGCGAGCGACGAAGAACAAGAAGACAAAGACAAGTCGGCTGCTGCGTCGCGGGATGATCTACGAATCCCCTCAGACCTCAGACGAGCAAAGATCAGCCAGGTCAAGGGTCTGCTGGAGCGAGAGACGGCGTTGGTGGAGGCGGTCAAGTCGAGGCTGGAACGCTTGGCAGTGGTTGGGTAAAGGCTAGAACACAATACCAAAAGTCGGTTTATGTCGTCTTTGTCGGTCGAGGAATGTATATCTGCTCCCAAAGAAAACATCAACCAATCGAATTCGCGTCAGCAACAAGCATAGCATCACTGGTATCGCGAGACGTGTCATGTTCAATAGTCCCTCCAGCCGGATGGCGTCAACGCAGCACTTGTGCTCCTGCATCGACTGCCCTGGGTTAGCCAGACATCGGTTCAGGCTTGGTCAGTATGCCGATTATAAGTCGTGGTAGCAAAGCGAGACAAATTTCTGACTTAACTAATTTCTATTGCCAGTGGCAATGCCACCCACGTATCCCAAGTTATGTCACCAATTGGATATGGATCATACTAGCCTGCAGAAAGAGGACGGAGTAGAAAGAGGTTGGAGTAGAAAGTGCAGGTGTGTTGTGGGTATGAGTCTACTTATATACCTAGGTTAGTCCGGCGTGCCTGTGGAACGTGGTCGCTCCTCCGATTTCCTTACGCAGGAGCAATGCAGCTGCAGAGTTAGTATTATATGCCTCCATGACAGCCGACGGCGTGTTAAAAAATACTGATCGTATCTATTATTTGACACGGCCTCAACAGCTATCTTTGAGCTTAATTAATGTGGATTAATGTCGCCCATAAAGGTAGTTGTAGATGCAGATGTAGAGGGAAGTGGAAGTGGTAGTAGTTGTGGATGTGCAACTCTCACCTTGAACCTGCCAATATCTTTCCATCTGTGGAAGGCTGGGCCACATAATACCTACACACGGGTCTGGCTTGCGGATAAACCTGTTGAACCCTTTCAAGGTTGCCTCCAAACCGCCCGGACAGGCAGCATCGATGGTTCTTCATACCTACCTTACGTCCTTCTGCCAAGAATATGTATTTAGCCCACTTCGCAGTGCCCTGTGGGCAGTAGTCAGCCTTACCTCCTATCCACATCCACCTTTCTAGGTCAGAATACAGATTATTCTGCCCTCTCCCTCACAGCCCTGACGCCTGTGACAGAAAGTTTTGTTTATATAATGGGTTAACCCTTATCAATACGTCTGGCGCGAGACGCTTGCCCTTTCCTTGCACACAGTTACAAGACACAAAGTTTTGTTTCCCATGGCAAATTAAATAAAGTATTGCTCAACTTTATTCAGCTGGCAGCAAGGTAGTAGTACTGAGCGCGCAGAGTTAGAACCTACTTGCCTACATGTAGGTAGTTCGATACGATCATAAAGAAGTAACTTTGGAAGTTTAATGCTAACACGTATACAAGCACATCGTAGATCTATTATGACTCTTGCGCATCGTAACACGTGCATCTTTTTGCTATAAATACCGCTCGTCCCTTCCCGCATTAAACATGCTTCTTCGGCACCATACCTCCCTCTTCAGCTATTTCATATCTTGGGAAAATGCAAGTTCAAATACAACGAACTACTTTGCACCTACTCATCATGGCAATGAAGGCCCAACTACCTTCCCTTGTTTTGGGGCAAGCTCTGGTCCCCTTCTCCGTCCTCGTCTACTGCCTTAATACCACATGCGCTGCTCGCATCCGAAAGCAACGACTGCTCGCATCCGAAAGCAACGAAGACATCTCCAACGTCCCTTCGGCATCAGTAGGAAGTGAATCTACATACTCAATTTCCCGCAAACTATTACCGATGGCTACAGAGCAAGAGCAGCCCAACATGATTCACGGGCAGGCTTCTTGCGATGGCGGAGGACAGGGAACGGACACTAAGTCGGACAGTGACTCTACCACCCCCGATAACTCTATTACCTCCGATAACTCCCTTCATCACAACAGCAATTCCCGTGGAGACTTTTCCGTGGAGACATCAGAGCCGCACTTGGCAATGGAGACTCCGTCGGTGGAGTTACGGCTACACAGAACGCCTGGGACTCCAGATAGGCAAATGAGTCAAGGATCACCCAGCCCAAGCGATTCTAATCAGACAAAGCTGATGCCTTCTCGGCTAGGGCCAAAGTTGTATTGGTCTAGACTCTCTCTCGATGAGGCTTACCCTATAATAATCCACAGCGTCAATCTGTTGTTTTTTGTGGCCAACCAACCACGTCCGCGACAGACTATATCATGTTGGCAAACTGTCTCCATGGTACTCGATATGCAGGTGCTGAAAGGGGTAGCCTGTGTTGCCCTCCAGCATCACATCGCATCAATCGATCCTTACATTGTTTTCGATAGATCACAGTGGATGATCGAGGTCCACAAGGTAATCGTGGGAGGCGGCGAGCATACCTTGCGGAATTGCGATAATCTCATGGACGTTATACCGCACATCATGAAGCATCCTTGTGAGCCTCCGACCTTTCATGTCAAGGTGATCGGTCCTCGTCACTCAGGAGAAGTTCGACTCGATTCATTGGGCATTGATCGGGGCAATTGGAAGAGACTGTCAGGTGTCGAGGTAGCCTAACACCTATGTCAGGTGTCACGGTACTTGATCTGTGTATATAAGGGCTGGGCGGCTCCCACTAAATAGGAGAGCCCAGGAATCCATATAATTAACACCTGACCCCTACTATTCTACTTCACTACTTGGCCACTGCTATATTTCTTTACTCTGGTATAAAAGCACTTGATAGAGACACAAACGTATTAATACGGGATCGCGAACAATGATAGATGTTATAATGTAACGCCAAGAGACAAAAAAAATTTTTAAATAAGCGAAAGGCAATAGAGTTAAATTTATAACGCATGTAGCAAGTAACAACTGTGTATATTATAATTGATTCTAATGTGTACCGATAACTGTGTGCAAGAAAAGGGCAAGCGTCTCGCGCCAGACGTCTTGATAAGGATCAAACCATCATAACGCATATAGCAATACAAGACGACAGCGAGGTTGTTGGCAGTAGATAGTTGACGCAGCTTCTTCGCAGGCCCACTACAGTGACCTTTGCCAGCCCCTGTACATTTCCGTGTTTTCTGTGAATAGCCTCATCTGTCAAGTGCTTTTGCACCAGAGTGAAGGAATATAGCAGTGGCCTAGTAGTGAAGTAGAATGGTAGGGGTCAGGTGTCAATTCTATTGATTCCTGGGCTCTCCCATATAGTAGGAGCCGCCCAGCCCTTATATACACAGATCTAGTAGCCCAAACAGCCCCTACAGGGGAGCCCCTGGGTCGTAGTGAAGCCCTTGCTACCGTGACACCTGACATTATGTCATGTCATGTTCGATTGTTCTAGAAGCTGGAAGGCGAGACGTTCACTGTCCACAAAAGCCAAGGCGTGATCTGGAAGACTACCCTTGCCAAAGTGGATGACGTAGCATTGATAGGGAGGGGGTAAACTCTATCCACTGTTGACAGAGTCTCCGCGATAGGGTGTCATTCAGCATCAGGACAAAAGAGAACCAGTCGGCCCGACACTTCGTGCTGGTCCGTAAGACGTTCCTCCAAGGCGGTTAAACTGGACGGATTTCACAGGACGGGGCTATAGAAAATGTATTCTTGTCACGGTGGGAGTTTGAGAAGCCCACTCTTAAGACCTGGATGAGGAATTCACCCTTCTCTACTCTCGTCAGATTAGGGGGTAGGTATGTGGCGAACATGAGATCCGTTGCACAATGTTTTGCCCTCGAGACTGAAATGTCTTTGGAACTCGTGAGGTGCCGTTCGGCATGGACACAAAAACTCTATTTAAGGCTGACAAGCGCAGCGCATGCAGAACTATCCTACAGGGTGAAGGATACAGCGGTGTCAGCGGACCCGACGAGAGAACGGACACGTAATTCGACTATTTAGCAGATAGCATGCGCGGAACCCTAGGGCTACCCTTCTGTTATTGGTATTTGAAATATCAAACATATTTTTAAAAAATACTTAAAACGACCAAATTCTACGGGGAGCACATCACCATTAGCAGCCAAAGCGTATTCCTTATCACGGCAGAGCTGTAGCGGGAAGATACTAATCATTTGTCCGAAAGCTTACACCTCGCACTCGACGTAGTAGGTCGCATCAGTCAAGTCAAAGCGCCGAACTGGCAAATGAGGCAGCAAATATATTTTGTGGCCGCTAGGGCAAGCAGGCAAAGCTATATCCTCCTCTAAACTACCTAGTGTATGGCGAACGAGTAACCTTTCGTCTTTCAATGCCACTTTGCAAGTGTGATCGTAGATGCCAATGTGCTTCTCGACTTCGTTATCTCGTCCCTTGTTCCCTCCCTTCCGTGGCCAAGCCAAGTATCTTCTCGCCTCATGGTGCTTTAACCCCCAGTCGAGTAGAGATGACTTTTTGGCTATGACATGAGGCGGCAGTTGGTATTGTAGCACGGCAATCTCTTGCGTTTCGCCGCCAAGCTTGTTATCCAGTGATACAGTCCACTGGGGAAGTGGGAAGTTGAACTGGGTATCAACCGGCAGAATGAATGCAATTGCCTTTGATGTCTTCGTCCCACAATTGAAACTGTTTCGTTCTTAGCATATAGATCAGGATCAAGTCTTGTGCGATGAAGTGTGAGTGAACCACCCCTGTCCTTCCGAGGAAGTGGGCGTACCTGCATACAACACATGATGCTGCAGGTCGAAGACTCATATATGTGGGTTGTTGTTGTTGTGGTGTGGGCAAGATGGTATGCAAAGTGTGACATGAAAATGGATTGTCGAGACTTAGTTTTGCCCCGATTCAAAGAAATCATGTGAGGTGTTTTATATAACCCCCCGCTTCACTTTCCTATCGTGGCCGCGATATGAAGAGAGACTTGAACCCAAGGCCATGCAGGAAAATATAACATGGACTAAATGCTATTCTTGAATTTAGTAGCTTAGAGAGTACTCGTCATACTCGAAAGGATCGAGATTGAAACTGAGCTGTTCAGAAAAACCACCAAAGTGCGATGACAGGTCTTGCCCCATCTCCACTGGCTCTGCCACTGCCTCGGCAGGTGTGGACGCCTGAAGGAGGTCTGAGTAGCCACAACTGCTGCCATCATATGTTGCGCCGGGGTATTGATTATCCATGAATGTTGGGTGAGATAGCATGGCCAGGTCCTCGGCCGGTGCTGAGAGCGATCCAGGAATTGGCTCCAGAGGAAAGTGGCTCTGCGGTAGATCGGAAAGACCCTGGTAAGCGGGCGTCTCCGGTCGGGGGCCCGTTGGATGGATGCTCTGTCGTAACTCATCCTTGTCTACGTACGCGGGGGAGGTTGGGGCGTAGTCTGGGAAAGGGGATGCAGAAACTGCCGGATCGAAGTCGTCGTAGCCATAATACACAGGACTCTTGGGATGGCTGTGAATACCTGTACTGACTTCATTGTTGCTCGCAACGATGTTGTAAATCTCGGGCTGCTGTATGTACGCCTGCTCGTATCGGGGAGGGCATACCGCTGGAGGAGGTGGTGGTGGAGGAGGAATGAATGCGCGGTTTTGGTAACGGTAAATCTGCTGATTTAAGACTGCAGAGGGCATCAGGTAACTACCTGATGAAGCCAATGTGTTTGAGTTGGCGATGGTGTTGTCGTTGGCGGTGTTCAGGGTCTGACCGTCAGGGTTTCCTTGAGGGTATACCGGGTTTGAAGTCCAACCACTCTGGGGGGCGCTCTCGAATTGATCGACATCAGGAGCCTCTTGAACATGCGCGGCGCTAGGAAGATGACATTCTAAAAAGTGTCCAATGTCAGTTGATTCGTTGTATGAAGTTTGGTAGATCAGACGGGGCGAGAAAGATGATGTAATATGTGAGGATATGGACCCAGCAACAGAGCCAATCGACTCACCTCGAGTCGTTCTTGCCAGGTAACGATCGAAGATATGAGTTATCTCTTCGTCAGTTACGATCGTTCTAGTCTGGCGTCTGTGTCGGCGCATAATAGTCCACTTGCGGAATGCCATGTTGACATTGCTGCACAGAATGCGCTGGAATGCGAACTTCTTTGACCTTGTGATTATAAATGGAGGTGGCTGTCTGCTGATATAGCCAACAAAGCCCCGGTGCTTAGTTTCAATGAAATCCATGAGTTCACACACATCGATGAGTGGAATGTCGGATCTGTGGCCCTTGCCGTCTCGCAGCGCTCTGTTCAGTTTTGAAGCAAAGCGGGTCACCCGGTCTTCATCTGAGTTGTTACTGCCCATGCTTGCGCGGCGAGATCGTCCCTTTGAAGTGATCCGAAGGTGCTCGTGCTTACAGATCAAGGCGCACACTGTTTCGAGTTCGAACTGAGACCACTTTCGAATCTTGTGGGTTTGAACCTTGGGGCCTTGCTCCGAAGGTACGGAGGAGGGGGGAGTCTCCATAAAAGAGGGAGGCGACGCCATGGTGTCGGAAGAGTTGTCCATGGTAGTTACAGGCGTTGCTAAGCTGTATTGAAGTGGTTGGGCGGGTGAACCTTTAAGTAGTCGTCAGTAACCAGGATTAAGAGAGTGGTTTGGATCATAGAGAAGTAGGCACTGTCTTGGAGTGAAGAGGACTTCGTCCAGAAAGGAACGCCACGCGAGAGATGTGAGAAAAGTAGCATGGACGGGCGAAGAGATGGGAGATTTGAAGTTGCACTGGTGGTACAGGATAGAGAGAAACACTCAGATGTTTTGTTGGAAGGGACGGTAGGTACCTAATTGCGAGATCGCCACATGAAATGCTAGCAGCCAACAAATGCGAGCTATTCGGGGCTTGGAATGCGAATGAAGAATGATTTGCAAATGCAGTGTTTACCTCGAGGAGAGTTCCCGACTGTATCGCAAAGAGGACTTGATGAGTCGGAAGTAGGTAGGGCAGAAGTTGTAAAGACCTGGAGGGTGAGGTAGCTGAGAAGTGAAGTTGAGAAGTGGACCAATATGCTCTTGAGTTGCCGAGGCAGTTACTGGACTTCCGATATTTTGTAGTAGTAGAGAGGGCTGTGAGGTGTGCGGAAGTTGAGGGGTTGTGCGGGCTGAGCTGTACGAGTTATTGGAAGTGAATTGCAGCTTCACGGTAACAGAGTGTGGGTAGGCGTGGTCGTTAGAATGGAAGGCGAAGTTATATCTAGAACACGCTGCAGGAGAAAGTATCAACGGATAATTGGAAACTACATAGTAGAATGATTCTACTGCTTGGGGCTAAAGCTGCTTGCATTTTCGAACAAATACTTCAACTACGATTTATCGGTTGCTTAGACAGCTCATGAGGGTAGTTTGCATTGCAGTAGGACAGCAGGAAAGGCCCTACGATAGCCAACAGTACTGGCATAGCATGCTTGTAGGGCTACATCTGTTAAGTCTGGAAAGCGAGCCAAAACACAGCTTCTCATATCCTTTACCATCACTACAAGGTAGGATAACAATACATGGCGAGATTTGTACCACCAATTTTAACGTGACCATCAACCTAATGTGATGAATGCACATATACAGCAAAGACACTCGAGGCTCAATGAGACAAAGAGAGCATTGCTTTGGTTTGAGCACGCTTCTGGATGCTAATAAATGACACTTGATAGCTGTTCAATGACCAGGTATTCTCCCCTTCGATTCAATGCTTGACCTCAACATCATACCCCGAGATCCCATGAAGCCTCATCAGGTCAACTAATCTCCGCAGCAAGATGCAGTTGCGAGCGGGCATACGGAAGAATGAGAAGGTATTTCATTAAGTCGTCGTTCACATGACGAGCCCTCTGCGCTTATCAATCCCCTAGTCTCCCTCCTCATGGTATACATGGCATATAGATGGTATACATCATGGGCAAGTAACTCTCATGATTCTATGTGTGTTAGCGGCGCGAATTCGCCATGATCTAGTTATAATTTTAAATCGTTTGCCGTAGGTAGAGGTTAATATATCCTAACCGTCAACTCTCATTGCCTGCAACGCCGCCCAAATGCTGCAAAGTCGGTCATATATCTTTCTTCCAAGATCCACTCCCAAGTCATGGTTTGATAGTCTAGTATATACCCTGGGTCCGATATTGGAAGGTGTCATAACTGGGGGAATTTGTTAGTGCTTTGGTATGAAGGGACAGTCAGACCTCCACTTACAGTCGTGTATAGTAGCTACCTAAGGATTTGGCAATCAAATCTGTCTCAACGAAATTCTCGGCCTCATCCGCGCTCAAGTGCAACTGAAAGCGCTGTCTCAACGCCGCTGTAGTCTGCACAACGCCAGCTGAGTAGCATGGCATCTTGGAGTCTCTTCCCATCATGCTGACCAGATCGACTATGTTATCAGCAGAGCGGCGAAGCGCTTCGTTGAACTATGTCAGTAAACATTCTCAACAATAGAGCTACGTGGTATGGAAAATGTACCTTGAAATGCTTGTTTGCATAGAGTCTTGTAATCCTCGAAGTCGGGAGAACCGACCCCGCCTAGTACATCAACGTACTCCTGAGTGAGCTTGAAAGGAGCGGCCTCGAATCCAACTGCTCCCGGCGAGTTTGAGAGCATGAATCCAAAATCGATGTGAATGATGTGACCTTCGTTGTCGATGAGTACATTGCCATTGTGGCGGTCCTTTAATTGAAGGATGTATTGTATCATGCTGTATGCGGCAAGTGAACGTTTGAATGCATCTACGGCAGTCTTATACGGCTCGCTGTCGGGTGTGCCGAAGGTCTTCACCCAGTGATCCCTGAGGCTCGCAAACCGTCTCCGAGGATTGACACCGGAATCAATGGAGGATAATGTCAGGCTGCGCTTCAGTGAATGCAATGATACGCCATTAGTAATGGTCTCGATAAGCCCAGAAGACTCGCCGGTCACCAGGATTTGCATAAGCTTCACCCAGACAGGTACACCGGCGTCCAACCAAACTCTATGGCACACTTGGATAAGTTGGCATGCGAATGCTTCTTGTCTAAGATCAGAGCCCGTTTTCACGATAACACTGACGAGATCCCAGTTTTTCATCCAGCCGTAAGGTGAGCTCCGCCGGATGCGCTCTTTCTTGACGTGCCACGCCTCGCCGAAAACAGCGGCACTCGGGTCGTCACGATCACCCTTTTTCTGAACACCACCAGTCATCGCATCGTTTTCCATTCGGGCGGCTCCGGCCGTCGGATTGTTGGCGGTGGGAAAGTCATCGTCAATGTCACCCTCAGAGACCGAAGACGTTGCCGTTGCGCTCGCTTTTGCGATGATCATGTCGAAGGTAGGCCCCTGGCCGTCATCGAGGTCAAAACTCTGCTCCTCAAGTGTCTGCATGCTAGCTATGATCTTGGATCGAATAGCCGCCACTTCTTGTTTAGGACGTTTCCCACTGGTTGCCTCCAATTGCGCTAGCATTTGCGAGGCTGTGCGCATATGGGTCGCTAAGGCCGAAAAATCCGGCTGATCATGCGGCACGCTACGCTGCCCTGAGAAGCCCATCTTTTGCAATGATCCAGGGCTGCTGGATCTAGACATGGATGCGACTGAATCACGCGGCGTAGACTCCGATGTGATGCTTGCGATGCCGTTTGGTATAGACTTGCGAGAAGATGCCTTTCCGGGGTGTTTATCTAGAGATTCCTCATCGAAAGCTTTGAGCATGGGTGAGCTGCCAAGATCACCAGACGTTGGCTCGAACACACTGTCAACCTTCAAGTTCTCCAGCGAGACTGATCGTTCACTAGCGGGCACCCGGTGACTGTCTGATAAATCGAAGAGTCGTTTGCGATTGTTCTGCTCGGAAATGAGGGTGCCTAATAAGCGTTGATTGTCTACAGAATCGGGATCAAAGGTGAAGTCATCTCGAAGGATTTCTATCATAAGCAGGAAGGGTACTTTCTCTGCGCTGTTCAGCACAGTAGCTTCAGCTGGGTTCACCCTGACTATGCGATGGTGCCGGCTTCTCGAGGGCGAACCATCAACCAGTGTCGGAGGGCAGAGAACTGGTATGTCTAGTTCCGCCGGGAGATCTCTGGCAATAAGCGCGAGTTCGGCACGCAGGGCACTAAGACGAGCTGGCTTGGGTACAATGACAAGTCTATTTGATATATCCTCCAGTGCCGACAAGAACATGGTCTGCGTCCGAAAGTAGTTTTGTCGCAGCAGGCTATTTTTCTGATCTGGGCCCATCTCGGAAAGGCTCGTGAGGGGCTTGACATTATGAGAGTGTCTGCGGGAGATGGCATCTGTTGGCCGCGGGAGCTTGGCGGAAAGCGGCGTTGTAGGGCGGGTGATGGTCCTAGGCGATCGCAATTCAGGCAATGGAAGAGACGAGGAGCTCAAACGTGCATCTAGCATCTTGGAATCAGGAAAATCGGGTTTGGTGCCCGCTGGGGGAGGAATGACGTTGATCTCCGAGTGGATAGCTGCGGGCGAAGCCGTCAGACGCCGTGGCGGGCTTTCGAATGCGACAGCCTTGGCGTCTTGAGAAGCGCTCCCCCTAGACCCTTCTCGTTGGCGTCGCGGCCTGGTCGAAGATCCACTGACCGTCTGACTTCTTGCCAGTGCCTTGGACTGCGTCTGGGTCGAGTCGGAGATGGCATCGCTGGTCGGCTGGGACTTGCGCGCCTGCGCGACGGCGAGGGGCCCGGCCCATTGCGATAGCGTGGGAAGACCAACGCTGGCGAGAACGAAGCTGGCTAAGACGGTAACGGGCAAGACGTTTTCTTGGATCTTCTCATGCCTCACAGTGTCGGGAAGGCCAAACACGAGGTGCTGTACCTTATTATACACCCTGCGACAGGTCTTGAAGGCTTGAGACTGGGGCGTCGAAGCGAGATCACGCAGATAGGTCTGGAACAGCCAAAATGTCTGGGATGTTGCTTAGCGATGCACGACCGGCGGCAGCTGGATGGGCGGCGACGACTAACCAGAAGAGCCGCACTGACGGATTCCTCACACAAGTCCAACAAGAACTCCTCCAGGGCCATGGACTCGTTGTCGACGCTGATGATGAGGTGGCATAGCTGCGGCAGGAAGAACTCGATATCCTCGTAGGGGAACTGGCGGAGCTTGGAGCAGAGCACATAGTGAATGCCGACATGGTCTGCATATCGGCTGCAGATATCACACCGGGGGGTTAGCAGGGCGCGGGTGCCGAGGGAATGCGAGGCGCCGTCCACTCACGATAGGTAGGAGACGGAGAGGAAGGGGTTCTGGTTGAAGACGTCGCTGTCGATGAACCGCCGCAGCAGATCCCACGACATAGCGACCTTTCCGACGGGCTGTTGCGTCTGCGTCTGCTGCTGCTGCTGTCGCTACGGCTCTCGGTTCTGTCTCGTGGACGGCGAGTGGGAGGACAGGCACGGTGTCGTGTCACCTGGATCGGACTTGGAAGGGGAGCTCAGGAAGAGCGTCTACCATGGCTGCGGTCTGCGGTCGTCGGCAAGCTCAGCACAGCACGGGAGGGCGCGTCGACTGTGCGCTCATCGCAGGCGGAACAAGACGATACAGGATGATACAGGACGATACCAGACGATACAAGACAAGACGAGACAAGTATTGTACCGTGGACGGGAGCGCGGACTAGGGGAAGGGAATTGGAATTAATTGGCATTGGCCTCAGGTAGGTCTAGGTATTTTGGAGCAAAGTCACAAGTGTCAAGTTGGGGAATATCGTTCCGAGCACGCATGCCAGCATGCATACTTACTATCGAGGTACTGTAACCAGGCCCGCCGCCAGGAGCCGGGACTGTAGGTAGGTAATGCTAAGTAAGCAGCCCTGGACGCTACCAGGTAGATAAGTTCCAAGTTCCAACATGCCCCATGCCCTCCACTACAGTACATATATCATCATGATATACAGTACGTGGACTCGCCTTGCACGTACCGCCAACACGTAAGTACCCGAAAGCTCCATACCGAATCCATAAATTCGAAGCTTTCTACCCAGCTGGGTTAGTCTGATAAGCTGAGTCCACTGCAAGCCCCCAGCTTCTCTACCGTATTGGGGGCTCTGTGGGGTAGCTGACTGGCTCTGATTTCTTGGACTGGCTGCGGGTCTCCTGCACTATACCTACATGTACCTACCTAGGTAGGCTGGCGACCTGGTTAGACAGAGATGAGATGCCTCCCCAGCGGAACCACCGGTGGCATCACATACGAGTATCACGTCCGCAGGTATCTTAGTAGTAGGTGCCTACTGTACATGTAGGCAAGCTCACTAAGCCATCATGGATCTACGCCAGAACAAACTACATGCCAGGTCTATGTTATGCGTATTTCTATGTACTCTAGGTACCTAGTGAGTACTTAGCATACCTATGCATGATAGAAATAGATTCAAATTGAGTGCTACCTCTAGACTCCGATCCTCTCATAGCAGCATAACATACAACAAACACTACATTGCTAAAGCGACCTTGGCTTAGTGAGTATATGTGTTGGCTTAGTGGTGTCTTTTCATAGCCTACAGCTTCTCGAGCTGAGCAGATTTCCTGTCTGCTTAAACTTGGCGGACGTAAAAATGTTCATCAAAACCTTCGTCCATCTATCGCTTTCTACTAAATCGGGTATCATAAATTTTGAAGAGTTCTGCTAGTCATGGAATCTTAGGTACTGCTAGCAAGTACTACAAGAGCAGAGAACGCCACAGGTTTGCCCTGCAAAGTTCCAGATAATCAAAAAACCCCATCAGCCCCGTGTAGAGCAGGTCCCTAACTCAGAACGCCGTGCCCCAGAATGCTGCCAACGCTTTCGCTAGTTGTAGCTGAGCACCCAACGCAGAACCAGCCGTGATGATGCCCGTGATGCCCGCGATGCCCGATAACCCGTGATAAACCCGCGATAGTTGTTGGTAAGAAAAGACTGCAGTGCATTGGCCGCTCGCCTCAAACCGCCTTCTTCTTGCGGCCACCCCTTGCCTTCTTCTTGACTTCTCCAACATCAGCTTCCTCGTCGCTATCGCTTTCGGCCTTGGCTCGACCGCCAACCTTTGCGGCCTCCTTCTCCTCGGTGACCTTAGCGACGATGTCTCGCAAGAAATCCCATTCATTAGTGGAGTCGATAGCCTGTTTCAACATGGGCGCTGTGATGCGTTTCGAGTTCTTTTCCTTGGCTACCTCGGCACTCCTATGTACGAGCTGTACCATGAAAAGCTCCAACGCCTTACCGACCGCGATCGGGGTCTGTTGCGCAACCTTGCCAACCTCCTCGTCCGCCTGCATGATCCGTTTGATGCGCGCAGTGGGGAACTTGGTTCGCACCGGTGATTCCATGATGTCGGGTTCCTTTGCCACTTGGGCGACGGCCTTGCCGCGTGGCATGGCGGGAGGTCCGGTGTCGTTCTTGGCCGCTTGATCGAATGCCAGAGGCTGTTCGGGTTGCTGGGGTTGTGGCTGCTGCGGCGGCGGCGGCGGCTGCTGTTGAGGCTGCGAAAAGCTCTGGTCGGGAGCAGCGTAACTCGTCGATGCGGGCGAACCGGGGTAGGATGGGTAGTAGGAAGGAGCTTGGGGTTGATAGGCTGGAAGCTGGGATGGCGAATACTGCGGCTGCGGCTGCGGCTGCGGCTGTGGTTGCACCTGCGGCTGCTGCTGTGGTTGCGATTGCTGAGGGTAGTACTGAACGCCTTGCTGATGATGGTATGGAGCAGCTAAAGCGTTTGGAGCGTGGTTGCTGTGATGGTTGAGACTGTTGTGACGGATGTGGTTGGTATGACTGTGGCTATTGCTGTATGCAGCAAAGGGCGGGTATTGCTGAGGCAGTAGATGATGAGGGCTGTGGTTGTGATTGAGGCTGTGGCTGTGGTTGTGGTTGTGGTTGCGGTTGGCGATGGTCGCGGCCGCAGGCGAGTCGTCGTTGGTAGTAGCTGCAGAGTTGCTATTATGATTACGATTATTATAGTGCTGGGCTTGGTAGTGGTAGTAGTGGGGCGGTGATTGGTCGAAGTTGCGGTGCGTTCCTGGCTCGAGGTGCGGCGGTAATGATGGTGCTTGTGCTTGTGCATGCGCTTGTGCTTGCGCTAGAGCCGGGTGCCACTGGGCGTGGTAGGCCCCAGGCGAAGCTGGCTCGCCTACACCAGGGCTCTGAAATGCGTAATGGGCGTGCCGCGCAGGTGTTGAACGCGCTTCTGGGCCCGGGTAGAACGAGGATAAGTCAGGCGACTTGGGTGCATATGATGCGTTGTCTCTGGTCGCAGACATGATCCACATCCGCCGCGCTCCTCCAACTAAATAGTCGTCAAGGGAAAAAAGAATATCGGGAACAAGGAGGAGATGGGACAAAGAAACAAGCAGACCACCTGCACCGTTCTAGGAACTGTGGGACTGACTGGGCTGATCTGTTATCTGATTCTTTTTTTTAACCTTTGGCGGTGCGGATGGTACTGTACGAGCCAGAGGGAATCAGACGACTGCGCACCGTAGAACGACAAGCTCGATCAAGTTTGATTGCTCCCTTGCTGGTGAGTGGCCGGAGTCTCCGGTTCAGCGAAGTCGACACGTCGCTCCAAGTACTGGTACGTAAATCAAGGGAAATGCACCCCCTGTCTTCACGCGAGCTATAGTAGCCACCGAGTCTTCGCTAGGTAGGCACAATTATACAAGCATGGAGGTCGCAGCAGGCTGCAGCGCAATCCCAACGTCCAAGATGGACGGCGTGTGTGTATAGAAATGGCAGCTAAGGTGCTTGAGGCTCTCAACGCCTGAACCGTCCAGCTGGGAACCTGGACTGTTTAAATGTCCAAAGTCTATACACATGCAAAAACGTCCGACTGCGTGCAGGAACACAGGAACACAGCCCGACGCAGTGGGCAACAGTGGGGGCCACCAGGACGATACTCGAGGCAAGGGAGGCCAGTACCTGAAATTCAGTTGGTGGCTTGAGGTCCCGAGTAGGTGGCAAGCAATTTACGAGTGGGGTGACTGTCTGCGCTTAGGGAAGCTGGCTCAGGGCAGCAGCGAAACAGTGCCGATGCGGCTTCCAGGTGCTCGAAAATTGCACGGCGCAGACTACCTCTGTACTGTAGACTTTGAGGTGCCTGGTGCTGAGGTAGGTACCGTGTGTAGGTAATCAGGTCGAATATGAATTTGCCGGGCGGTGAAAGTGGGGTGGGACTGCCCTATGTCGCGATGAGGTCGAGAGTGTCGGGTCCAGAATAGGTCAGGTAAGGTGCTAAGGTGCTTTGGGGCAGGGGATGGCGGCGAGGTGAGGAGTTGTTGTGTGGCTCAAGCTTTGGCTGTGGTGACGTGCGCTTATATGCTGTTTGTTTCCTGGACCAAAGGGCGCGGGCGCGACACCCCTTTTGAATCATTGCTGGCTGCTGTGAGTACCCACTGTTTTATACCTTTCCAATTCGAGACCGTTAGAGTGCCTAGATACGTCCACGGTGACCTACCGTAGCGCAGATGCATCTAGGTACCTCCAGTGCTGAGCTTACGTACAGTGCCACACCGAAAAACAAGCAATTCAGGGGCCCGTTTCCGAAATGCCACCAGCTCGTCGAAGCCAAGCAGCCCTAACAGCCAGCTGCTAACCTCATTGATCGCGTCTACAACCTACATATGTACCTAGTGGTGCCTTTAATGTAGGCCGTTAGGTAGGTACTATTTGAAAACATAGGTAGGTACTTAGGTAGTTTAAAGCTGTTTGACCCTGCTCAATATTACTTATCAGACTTTGGCACTTATTCACATTTTGCAATAGTATTTACCTGCCTGACCGTGTGATAGACTTCGTGGTGAGGTATCTACCATGCTAGGTATAGCCTGTAGAGGTATCTACATGGAGGCAGGTACCGACCTACTTAATACACCTTTGGTGTTAAGGTAGCACCAACGGCGCCCTCTTGCGCAGCCACTGTCTAGGTAATCTGGCTCTCACCTCGGGCCCGGGGTCTTGACTTTGGGCACTTCAAAGGGGAAAATGCCATTTTGAAAAATTTCAACAAAACCTACCTAGAAACCACCTGCTCTAACACCTACTACAACCATTTGGAGCTGGCTTCAACAGAGTTATCGGACTGTGACGGAACACTGGTCTCCACACACATTGCATTGCATTGCATATTCTTTTCTAAACATCAACGGATCTCGACACTTATCTCCACTTGTTTTTCCCCATTTTGCTTAACTGCCTACCATAACAGTCTTGACCTGCGACTACTCCTGCATTTCACAAACCCATCGCACGGTGGAATCAAACATCATCGATCTTTGCTGCAAGACTAGGTACTCATTCCTTGTCGGCTCTTTTCAAACACAACGGTTACATCATTCGCGCTGACTGCGTGGACACGCCGAGCCACGATGCAGTCATGGTGTCACCCGATGCAGCTTGTCTTGATGCGTGTTCCCACGGCAGGCTAGGCTGCAACTTCAGACGGCAGGTTGACGGCGTAAGGCGCATTGTGTTGCTTTGGCCATTCCGTCTGCTGGCCGGGGTCTTAAAATCAAGTCTCAGACAAACACACTTTAATGCCCTGCGCGATTACGATATGCATCAGTACCAGGTAGGTCTCGTTCACCTAGCACCCCAAGGTTCGCTTTCTGTTGCTGACGCTTCCAGTGCTTCCAATTCCGTGAGATCCATACACATGCCCACGTGCAGCTCCTGCTACAACCTAAATTCTCCGTTTTTGCTTTCGCGATCATCTTCATATGGCATAATCAAGTGATTATAGCCATGCCACTTTCGTGCCATGGGTGATGATAATTATGACAAAGAGCTTCAAGAGACAGCGACAGTCATTCAGAAGCCGGGTGTATCGCCACCAAGGTTCCTTTTTGACTGTCTGGTCAATGATGTTGTTTACTTGATCTAATCTGACATGGCACCCAAGGCTACTATCTGCGTCCTTAGTTATGCGTGCTGGAGTTCAAGTTCAGTCATACATCTCTTCTCAAATATTGTCTTTAATCTCTTGTACTACCCTTTTCAACCCGTTCAACCGTTTGTCTGACTGGCTGAGGAAGAGAGAGGCCACTGGCCAGGCATGAATGCCACCGAACTGTCCGCGGCTGGTAATACGGACGCCATTTTCCTTCAGAAACCGTGCAAGCTCTCTGATGTCCGCTGCGAACACCTCTTCATCACCGTATTCGACGAAGATTCCACCTGATGGACAAGCTCTTTGCCACCACGATATATCCTTGCACCTACCCGGTGACAGTAAACAATCGTCTGATGGAACATTCTTCCCTGCATAGTCCTCGGCGTATATATGCAAGCGGCGAGCGTCGAGATAGTCGCTTTTCGTATTGCTATGTCTATCCGACACAAGTGTCACCCAAGGCGATATCATGACAGCTAGAGCGGGCTTCGCCAGACGCCATTTCCCAGTCCCATCCAGCGTGTCGGCATGACGGTTCATATTCGCCAAATGCAAGAGCAGACTAACCATAATGGTTGCCCCCGCAGAGTCGCCGCTTACGCAGACTTTGGCCGGGTCGCCTACCGTAGACAAGACGTGCTCATATCCAGCAATAGCTTCTTCCAGCTGCTTAGGAAAACTTGCGTCGGGAACAAGGGTGTATTCTAATGCGAATATCGACGGGTTCGCGTACCCAGCTTTCTTTAACAATTCTAACCATGAAAGAAGAAATTCCAAGTAGAAGTACGACGAGCCCATTGAAAACCCTCCACCTTTGCTTGAAATTAGTCACCACCTCTCTGCAACACGAACTAGGAAGGGTTCCCTCTCACCGTGGGCGTAGTACACACACACATCTGGCTGCTTCGTCGGATCGTGGATGGCCCAGATTCCTCGGAAGTTTTTCTACGAATGCTCGTTAGTGATTGCATCAACGCAGGCTATTGGATTTTCATCGACTCACATCGGCATACTCGCGCCAGTGGACCGGTGACCTCACATAGCCATGGCATAGCATTCTGAATCGCAAGAACGGCAGAGCGACTTGCTTAGAGAAGAAGACCCTCCCGACGCGAGGGGGGATGTTGGCGAAAGCAAAACGGACACATCGGATGACGAAATCTTCAAACGGCGAAGCCTGCTGCACGAAAGGGCACCGGTCTTCTAGCTTCGTAAAATATCGCTCACGAATGAAGTTATATGGGAGTTTGAATACTGATGAAAGGTTAAGATATAGATTCTCAATAACCCCCTGTGAGAGAAGCTGTTGTTTTTTTTTACTTACACAGGAAGGGAAGGCATTGTAGCACCACCGCCACCGTCTTGAAAATGCCGATGTGTATGAGGAGCTGAGGCGCTAGGAATATACAGAAGACGATACAATCCAAGTAGGAGATCGGCGTCAGGATCATCTTTGCAATGATTCCACGTCGTTCTACCTTGCTGGATAACCGAGCTCCATACAGCTCTTCACGTGCCCTAAATTAAGTACGATTGCGATATAGCAGTGATAAGAGCTTGTATGGTCAATGGCGATATATAATAATATGATCGTACATTGCGGATGGCAACCCTGACTGTAAATCGAGAACAGATGAGAAAGGCGCGCTCAATTGGCCAGAAGCGGGCTGGAAGTTAATTGTTGGTCGGTGACGTCGAAGATATATACCTAAGTACCTGCCAGTAGTACCCTGTGCTTCTGATGGGTACGGCTGGTGCCGTGTAGCCGATCTCTTAAGGTTAGATCGATCCAGCCACCAGGGTAACCATCGCATCTAACGTAGGCACATCACCTCGTGGTTGCTTTATCACTGCCACAAAAGACCGGGAAAGAGTTCTGCGTACGTGCTATAAGCATCCCTATGTCGACGCAACATGTTGCCAGCTCCTAATGGATATAGTTTGACCCTTCTCGCATAAACAATAACAACACGACAATACCTACCTAGTAAGCTTGCCTGCTTACTGGGTACGCAACGGGTGAATAGCCGTGTCAAGTGGAATACGCGATAAAAAATATTTATAAAGTTGCAATTATAGACGGTATGGTATTAACGGCGACACCGCGAACACGGCGTTCTTTCGTTCGTTCTTTCTTCGCATCTTTGCAAACAAGTGATCTACCAGGTACCTACTATCACTACTCTGCTCCCCTTCTCCTACGTCGGTATACCATCTATTTCTCTCTATACCCCTTAAACACTAATTCTTTGCGACACTCAAAACACTACTCTCCATCTCCTCAAAGGCGCCCAGCACACTCCCATAGACCTTATACTCCCTCTCGCGGTACCCATCGTCGACCTTCTGCACGTTGCCCTCTTCCTTCCACCGCGCGCCTATGAGCTCATCGAAACTCTCCCCCTCGCCGCGCTCGCACGCCCAGAGCGCCTTATACGCGCCGCCCAGCGCGCAGGCGTTGCCGCCCACATCGAGCCGGTACACGCCCTCGGCACCGCCGAGCACGTCACCGAAAGCGCGCGCGATGGCCGGGTTCAGCGAGCCGCCGCCGACGAGGTAGATGCGGCGCGGCTGCGGCGGCAGCTCTGGCCGTCCGGGGATGACGGAGACAAGGTTCTGCGAGCGCAGACGCATGGACAAGGCCTGCGATTCGACGATGATACGCGCGTCGGCTTCGGACGGCCAGTTGATCTTAGACTCGGCGAGAGCGGACCCGTCACGCGCGTCGCATGTGTATCGCCACATGCCGGCCCGCACGTTCGGCACAATCTCCGGCAGCGGGAAGTAGAGGCCCAGCTTCGCTGGATCGCTGTCGTTGTGTAGGTCCAGGGGAGGCGTCTCGAGGACGGCCTTGTTGAAGTTGGCCCAGGGATCTTTGCCTGCCTCCTCCTGAGGCTTCGGCAGCGCGTCGCGGACCTTCTCGCGCGCGAGCCCGCCGTTCTTATAGCACAGCATGAACATGTAGTGGCCCTTCGTGGTCGGGTGGTTCATGAAGTGGTACGAGGGATCCGGTTTGTAGTGCGGGGTGCTCATGAGGAAGGTGCTAGAGGTGCCGAGCGAGACGATGGCATCGAGGGGCCGCAGGGGTAGGGAGAGGATGGTGGCCGGGTTGTCGCCCGTGAAGGCGGTAATGTGGCAATCCTTGCTGAACCCGAAGCGCTCCACAAAGTACGGCGATACGGCGCCCAAAATCACGCCGCCGTCGAGAGGCACGTCGCCGAGCTTCGAGCGCAGCGCCGGCACTGCCTCCGCACTGCCTGCCGTGAGCTCCAGCAACTCCTGGTTCCACGTCTCCGAGCTGATGTCCCACAAGTTCATGCCTGTTACGTCGCTGATGTCGAAGGGTGCAATGCTGCCGAGAAACACGGATGCGAGGAATGAGGAGCAGAGCGAGATACGTGCCGTTGCGTCGTAGACTTGCGGGCGCCGACGTCGCATTCGTAGGATCTGGGTTCCCGTAAATCGCTATGGCGAAAACGAAGCGTCAGCCAATGCCCACCACTTGCCGTCGGATGAGTTGTTCAAAGGGAAAGGACGACGTTTAGAGCAGGGCACACCTACATGATGCGCCGCGCTGCCCGATACGCCAGCTAGCTTCTGGGGCGCACCGAGATGTGCGTCGAAGTCATCGCACTCCTTCTGCGTGCTGTGGTCCTGCCAGTTGGGCGCGAACTCGTACGCGAGAGCTTGGCCGCCCAGCTGCTCGAGCAGCGAAAGCTCAGGGTCGAGGCTCTTCAAGACCTTTTCCGCTTGGTCGCTCCAATACACGCTTGAGTGTTGCTGACCAGAGCCACTGACGCCCTTTATGCGGTCCATGGGGCAGCTCTTCCCGCGGAGGCGGGTGATGACGAGGTCAACGGCCTCCACCCACATCGCGACGGGCTGATACACCTCGCCTTCCTGTTCATTTATGCGCACTCCCTTTTTGATGCCATATTTCGAACCGAAGTCGGCGTCGAAGTCGACTTTGGCCTCCGCGACGACTGTCAGATCTGAGGAGACAACAATTGCTGTCGCCGGTCCTAAGCGTCAGCTTCGGCTTTCCAGAGGACGCGCTTCCCTATGTTGGTGTTTCCCGTACATCATGATGGGTGGATTTGTGTGTGATATGTGAAGCTCCTCAGACTTACCTTTTAGCTGCTGGGTCGAGAGATCGAACCCTAGATAGAGGGGCCCAGAGCTCATCCTTGCTGCTTTGCACCGACCGTGACCCTTGCCTGTCTCGCCTGTCTAGCAGTGTGACGCAATGCAATGAATGGTGCTGGCCTGTTCAATGACTGGAGGAAAGGAAGACGGTAATGCTACTATCTAAAGATGTATATATATATATCTTAGATTGTCGATTGCAGTAATAGGAGTTGACAAGAAGGAGAGCTTGATATCATGCAAATTGAGAGAAGACGAACGAACAAACAGGTGGTGAAAGATGGTCTCTGATGTACATAGCTTCGACGCCAGCAGGTACATAGGTACCTACCTACCTACCCCACGATCCCTGGAGCTTGGCCCAGCATCGCGGGGCAATTCCCATGCTTGATTTGGAAGTGCTGGAAGTACTGTAGGCTAGGTATAAGTTCTGGCGATATTAGCCTAAACGGCATCCGTGCCAATCAATTGGCCCTGGTGTCCAAATATTTCCAAGTTCTGTGTAACTTGCAGTGTCTGATGCATTTTTCAAGAGAAATTACAAGTTCTACCTACAGTTGCTAGCAATCATGTAGTCAAACAGTCCAAGCACCAAGACAGTTTCGTGCAACTTGCAAGGAAGATGTAATTGTTTGCAATAACAAGCAACCTCCGGCGAGGTTGTGTACAGGGCAAATTGGAAGGAAACAAGTGAAAGCATGATGAACCATTAGGTAGCTCTCAAAACAGCTGATTGATTTTCTAGCACAATGTTGCCTTGCGTCCTCCTGCGGCTCAATGCCAAGGATATCCATCCATCTATCAGGTGGCGCATCTGTAGCGACGAAACGCCGTCCCATGCATCTCCTGTATATTGTACATTCAACGAGTCTTTTCTCTCCTTCCTGAAATTCTGAATGTGCGGTTGCAAAAAATGCGGTTTGGTATCTTTCAGCGGCTCTCAAGGCAGCCACGTAAACGTAAAACCTGACAAAACGCCACAACGCCCTAATGCTCTAAGACCGCCCGCCTCCTTTGCCAGTTTTGACCGATGTCTATTTTGATTTGCGATCTGCCCCGTGTCCATTATGGCCATCATCTTCGGCATCTGGTTCAGAGCCCACTTTCGAACTGACATCGCCCGCAATAAATTCGTCGAATTTGGATGCCACTGGTCTCTCCTTCGACACGAAGCGGACACGAACCTTGCGAACGCCTCGCACCTTGCCGCCAACTTTGATTCTAATGGCATCTTCGATGCGTTGTAAGTCATCAACCGTCCAGGTACCGGGAACAGCAACTTCGAGGTCTACCAGGTAGTTCTGTCCAGATTTGAGACCGAAAACTTCGCGTAGTTCAGCCTCGTGCCCTTGACTGACTTCGGCCATGGCGGTCTGCGCCTGTTTCTGGACGGAAGCTTTCACTTCATCATCAATGCCACGGTCAGCTAGCTCAGCGAGACCTTCCAGAGTATTCGCCCAGCCGGCCCTCACAACCAGGGATGAGATGACAAGTCCACCAACAGGGTCCAGCCAAGCTGCGTTCGTGATTACGTTGGCACCAACGATTACTGCCAACGTGACAATACCAGTGAGACTATCAACTCGGTGGTGTACAGCGTTGGAAGCAAGAACGGACGACTTTCGTTCAGTGGCCACTTTCATGGCTAGAACGCGGAAATGCGGTCAGCGGCAGCACTCACAAATGGTCATGAGTTACACCAAGAAGAACACTTACTTGCACGGTAGAGCCACTCTTTGATCCCAACAGTGCTTGCTGCAAGCCATGCTGCGTGAAGACTTGGTATCGCACTTCCGTGGTCATGGCCATGACTATGTCCGTGAGCGTGCGAGGCTAACTCCGCAGCCGCTGCAGGGTCGAGAAAAAAGTGACCGTAGATGGTGATGAGGCTACCATATCCCATCCACATACCACCAAACAATAGCATGCCCGAAACACCCAATGATCCCAGACTCTCAATTTTGCCAAAGCCGTAGGGGAACTTGTCAGTTGGTGGTTTCAAGCTCCAGGAGATGGTGGCAAGCGTCAGGATATCAGATGCAAGGTCAGTGACACTATGGATAGCATCTGCAACCATGGCTTGCGAATTGAAGACATAACCACCAAGTCCCTTCGCTATAGCCATGCACAGGTTTGCGTACAGACCAATTCTAGTGATACGCACACCTGCATCATTCTTGTTTGTTGAAGTCAGATAGGTGTTGTCGTGGTGGTGGTGGCCAGGGCCATGTTTGTGATCACTGTGCGATCTGGTCTGGGTAACAGAGGCCATGGTGGTAGACGAGGTGCGTGAAAGAAAGTGAATCGTAGAAGGGAGTGGAGGCAACAAGGCCGATGGGGGTGAGGCAGACGACGGGGCCGTCGCAGGGGCAGTGGTACAAGAGGTTCTGAGGACACGGGTAAATAGTGCTGGTAGGGTCGGAACCGGACAAGGTGTCCTCGCATGGGAGCCTTTGTGAGCTTTTTGGAGAGCCTGGTACTCTCGGCGATGGTGGTAGGACTGTGTCAAGGTGGCAGCAGTGGCGGCGACAGCGACAGTCGCATTGGTGGTGTCGCGTGGTGATGGGGCTGTCGCCGACCAACGAGAGCCAGCAGAGGAGCCAGCCAGAGTCATGCCAGTGAGAGCTGGACCAGCCGCACGGCGGTGGTGCAGGCGGCCCAGGGTCGGCCTACCATGTGCTGCCAACATACCTGCGCTGTACTATCGGTGTAGTCACTGTAGTACACCTGCTAGGTTCCGGCAAAAGGAAATATACCGGCACAAGGGAAGACTTGCTGTTTCAAGGGAGGGAGGGAGGGGCACTGTGGTAGACACACACACACACAGAGAGAGACACACAGAACGCGGAACAGGTACTGTAGACACGTCTCCCCTCGCACTGGCCTGGGACGGAGCGTCGTTGCCGCGCTGTGGGAAATGAATGGAAGCGCGTGTCTGGAACAAATCGTTTTGAGTGTTTTTGGAGAGTGGGAGATGCTCACTGAGACGACGGGACGCTTGCCATGCATGAGACGAGACTCGATGGAGATGCGAATCGGCGTCATAGGAATGCCAAGATTCTCTCGAGCCGGGGAGGTAACAAGTGACAAGACTGCCGTTGACTTCAATTACCTACAAGCGACCAGCCTCGCCAGCACATAACCATATGCAGGGAGAGGGTTCCAACGCAAATCCTAAACTGGCGAAGGGCCAGCGGGCCAGTGTGTGCCAGGTGGGCGGTACTTGGGCGGGTAGGTAGGTAAGTGCCTACACCTAAGGTAGGTACCTGGAAACTCTACATATGTACTTACCAGTAGACGTTACCTGGCGACAGATCTGTGCACCTGCATGCATGTATGCCATCCATGGATCCCGCTGCTACTCCCGAGTCCCGTCCGAGGTCGTTGTTGCCAGTTATGTGCAACGGGAATGCACGTTAGGTCGGCAGATCCATACGTGTACTCACACAATCTACCTGGGTACATATCATATCTGCAGGCACGTTTGTTCCTTGTCTCTTTACCAGATAGCTACTTGCAAAAGATTTTGAAAATCTTGTGCAGTTGGAATCTCAGTTGTGCGGACGTGTTATGTAGGTAGGTAAGTGCGTGTATTGGTGTATTTGACCCCTGACGTCATATTGGTATAGAACCAATGTTTGAGGTTAAACAGAGCCTGAGACGTTGCAGGTTTAAGGCACCCCTGCAGTGTAAGCCAGAGAGGCCAGGTGCCTTAGGTGGTACATCCTACCTGGCATGCTAGGTAGACCTAAAAGTCGTGACTGAGGTCAGCACAGCAATGCCGCATCAGGAAGGTACGTATCTGTCTGCTGGCAGGGCTGAGAGGCTTGATACCTTTGAAAAGATATGTTGCGAACTAGGCCCAATTAATTACTCAATGATCTCATGCAAATGGTCAGACACTGTTTTAGCACGTTCACTGTACCTCATCTCTCAAAAACGATATTCCTATTAGTACGCCTTGTATTATATCTGTTCTGGATTTAGAGAGGCAGGTCGCATCTACTGTTTGACTGCAACCAACAGCATCATCTTAAATTATACTACCTACCTAGGTAGTTCCTTTAAGAATCCACCTCGGAAATAATTGAACACTTTTCGGCCCCTCGCTTACCTACCTCTTGCACATAGTAAAGCATGGGAAAGCCTTACATGCGAATACCCTACACAGATGTGTTAGCGGCACCAACTATCATCCCCAAGAGCGCCGTGGCTCTGTCTGGCGCTGTTGCTGCCTTGCATGAGTTTCTTGCGGCCCCGTCGTCATCGTTAAAGGCACCTCCAGCAACAGCTGTGTTGACTGGCGCAGGCATATCAGTGGCCAGTGGTTTAGCCGATTATCGAGGCAGCAAAGGAACCTATCGTGTGAACAAGACCTACCGCCCTATCTACTACCCTGAGTTTCTACGCAGCCATGAGGCAAGGAAACGGTATTGGGCCAGAAGTTTTCTAGGCTGGAGCACATTACACAAGGCCAAGCCTAACGCAACACATCATGCTATAAGACAGTTGAGCAATTTGGGATTGATCCAGAGCGTGATAACGCAGAACGTTGATTCGTTCCATCCACGAGCGCACCCAAATCTTCCTATGGTCGAGTTACATGGATATCTCAGGTCAACTGTCTGTACTTCGTGCCACGAGGAGCTCCCGCGAGACGAGTTCCAGAGCGAGCTAGCAAGGCTAAATCCTGCCTGGGCTGCGTTCCTCCAAGAGATCTTGGCATCGGGTGCTCTGGATACAGAGAACCCAGATGAGCGCCGCGCCAGGGGTATGAGGACGAATCCGGACGGTGATGTTGACCTCCCGGGCGCACCCTATACGACGTTCCGTTATCCAGCATGCCCAACGTGTCTGACAAATCCTCCATCCACGGCGGATGGGGCCCGCGTAACCGTAGAGGTTGATGCAGACGGCGCGTGGAGCCCCAACAGCACGGCGGGCATTCTCAAACCAGCTGTTGTCATGTTTGGAGAGAGCATCCGTCATTCGGTCAAGGCGGCCGCAGAAAAGATGGTTAACGATGCCGATAGATTGCTTATCCTGGGCACATCATTAGCCACCTACTCGGCATGGAGACTGGCTAAGCAAGCGAAGGATCTCAAGAAGCCAATTGCGATCGTTAACATCGGAGGTGTGAGAGGCGAGGAGGCGTTTTTTGTGGATCTTGACCCAGACCAGCCCGGTAGCCAAGGTGCAAGAGTAGAAATACCTACAGATGAGCTATTACCCGCTCTAGTAGACCTATTCAAACAATCGTCCGCTGAACAGCCGGTTGCTGGAGGCTTGAGATATGATCACGCGGAGGCACACGGAGCTTCCGTCTTCAAAGACATGTTGTCCTAGGAAATCCTGGACAATAAATTTCATAGCAAGCGCAACAATCAAACCAGACCATGTCTAAAAGAAGTTTGAGTAAGATGCCTTTGGTTTTGTTGCCTCGGGGCTTTCTGCCGATGTTGACTCGCCACTTGATTCTTCTTGGGCTGGGGAAGGGGTCTTGGGTGTGGCCGGCTTTTTCGTATTTTTGAGAATATCGTCGCGTTCAATTTCACGCAGGACATCTTCCCATTGCAACTCCTTCTCGGTGTCACCTGTTCCCAGCTCCTTCTCAACATCTACTTCTTCGCCTCTTTGCAGTTTCTCGACCACTTCGCGAAGCAATCCGATGCGGACTTCGGCCCGTCTCAGAAACGTGGCATAGTCCCGTTTCAAGGCTATCATCTGAATGGACATGGAGCCGATGAAGAGGAATATGAAGAGGAAGAATGTCGCAGGGTTCCACTCCTTCGACTTCGACTTCGGGTTTTTGGTCGACACGATAGTCGTTTCCGGGGTGCCCCAGTTGATGTCGGATTTGGGTTTAGGGCGAAAAGCCTTGGGAATCAAGGATCTCCAGAAAGACGCTTGCACAACGGACGGGGTCGAGCTTTGATGGCGGATGTGACATTGGTTGAGGAGCGGCTGGCTCTTTGCGACTCTGAGCGTCCGAATAGTTGTGTGCACTTGGAGTGCTCCTTTGCGCAGAGGTCGCTCCATTGCGTCTGGATACACCAACCAGGAATGGTAGCTGATTCTTCAGTTGTGACGATCACTTAGCTGTCCTCACGACACACCAAGACTGATTAATTGGATTGCGAGCTGATCGTCGCTTCAATAGAAAGATGCACGGGATGTTGGCGATGAAATGGACTGGTGGAGAAGTCGTTGATTTAATCAGATGAACCTACCTAGGCTCGCTAGGCTCGCGCTACATAGGTAGGTGGGCTCGGTGGGGTGGTCGATCAAAAAGATGTACTCGTACTGGGTGTAAGGGCTAGGTGTCGAGGTGTCGAGGGTGTACAGTATGCGTGCCTACAAGCATCAGTGCGAGAGTCGCCTAGAGACTGGGCAGTCGTAGTGTGCCGAGGCCTTCCCTTGTTCTTGTCACTGCTCCTTCCATCTCTCTGTGTGCAGTGTGCTCTGGAGCTTAGCTGAAAGTGTGGGGTCGCGCATTCGTTGCCGGGTCAACCGGGACTAGCCACTCTGGGATAAATAACCTTAATACAATAAACTTGCGACTCCACAAGCTAGATGCGGTCTGGTCGGCTTGTCATGCGCAAGGCGTTAGTTAGCTCATCTCGACAAACAACCCTGAAGACCTGAGCCAGATTGGGTGTGACCATTGACCCTACCTACGTACACACTGCTATATCAACCGTTCTCTTGCAACTTGCAAGCAGTGCTGCGCCTGGCTGGGTATGTTTAGTTGATTGCTAATTTGCTTCATGAACATGGCGTTGTGAAATCTGTATTTGCAGTCCTTTTGCCCATCACGACGACATGTTTACAAGAGCCAACGCGAACGATCCTCGCACTCATACACATACACGCACGCATACGCATATACCTACGTGGACCTAGCATATGGCTTCCACCGCCTCCCAGGCCGATGCTATTCGGTCGGCTGTCGCATCCGTGTCGACATGCACTCCAGCAACCTCTGCTTCGTTGAAAGAGCTTCTCCAAGGCAGACAAGAAAACAACGATGAATCCTCCACCTCCAACCCTTCTGCCAAACCCCAACGCAAGACCACCCAACAAGCCAGTGGCAAATCCAAAGCTTCGACGACGAGGAAGCCGGCCAAAGGTGCGGATGATTCGCGCAACGGCGCCGTAGACCTAAGTCCAAAGGAGAAGGCAGTGCTTGCGACACAGGTTGTCAACGCTTCGCTGAAAGCCTTGGGAGAAGCGGCAAAGACGCCGCAGCCCTCGAACCCACGACGATCGCCGACGAAGCACGACGCGACCAAGCCTGGCCCCCCGACATACCTTCGAAGATCAGCCTCGGTCCCGACCACTCCTCTACAGCCGCGATCACTTAATAGGGTCGAGTCCACACCTCTCATAGCGAAAGCAGGCTTGCTCACGACAGCCCCTGCCTCGACCGGCTGCTTAGCTCTTGTGGAATGCGCCCGAGTCGCTTTCGCAACACTCCGTAGCCTGCAGGCTTCTGGTGCCGTTGTTCTTCCCGACCTCCAACTCGAATCTGGCATGTCATCTCTGATAGGCAAGCTTATTGCATTGAAATTGTTCGATCACGCGGTCAAGGAACTACGGATATTGAAGAGGCGGCTAGATTCTATGGCTGCTGGAAATGGGAATAAGAAGGGCGACGCGCAAAAGCCTGTTGCTATACCACCAAAGGCACTCTCGGACCTTTTGGACTACCCGCCCGGACCTTATCCGGAGCTTGTTATTGGGTTCATCGTCACAGCCCAACTATTTGCCCTTCGAATTCTCCACGAGATGAACAAAACCGTGCACCTTGATGCTATACTGCCTTTTATACAACCTGCTAACTCGTCGTCGCCATTGAACTTACTTCTTTCCCTAGCTCAGAGCAAAACCCCGGATTGCGTGAAGATCGCAAGACAATTTGAAAGTCTGTCCCAGACCCTTCTTTCTCTGACTCCGAGCTTGGCTTCGAAAGACGATAGAGTTGCTTTGGAGCCGAGGCTCAGTCCCTCTCCTGAGACATCACTAGACGTACAGACAATAGGGCTTATCGCCCGGCTGGAGTCCTGGAAGGTCTCTGGTCATAAAGGCGACGTTGATAAGGAGATACTGAAGCCATTCTTCAGGTGTCTGGAGGCTTTCTCGAGAAGAGCCTCGCCCGAGCACAGTCCAAAGCTTGCAACCGCTTTCAATCAAGTATGGGGCAAATTGGGCGCCTTGAGTTCACAGGTCTCGCATTCGTCCCAATCATCTTTGCCTGATATATATCAGCTCCTGGGCAGGAGCTTCCATGAAGGCGGGAATGCAACGGAGGTCAAGAAATGGACCTTGAAGTGGAAAGGTCTTATCAAGCCAGACGACGGATCTCCTGCGAAATTCTGCGCGGTTACTGCTCAGCTTCTTGCCTTATCCCTCGACGACCCTTCAGAGGCAGATGAAAGCCTCATCATACAGGTGCTGGATGGTATCCAGGGCCCTCTAAGCGGCAGCATCACGGAACTGGATGATCTTCTCGTGAGCCTTTGCCTTCTTCGAAAGGTTGCTTTCAAGATTGTCATGAAGGAGGCTGCGTGCGCTAAGGGCCAAGAACGCAAATGCCGAGAGCTACTTGGTAGAGTCATTATTCAACTACCTCGTTTCGCGTTCCGATGGTTAGGCAAAGTTCCAGCTGCAAAGGGCGCCACTAAGGACCTCCTTCGATTCGAGCAGCGCCGTCAATTACTATCCAAATATTTGCATCAGATACTCGAAACGGCTCTGATGTTCACGAAAGCTCAATTGGATGATGGCAGCTTCGTATGGGAAACCACCGACCCCATGCTCCAGGATAGCCTGGCATTGTTGGAAAACATGGGAAATCTTGGAGCGTCTTCTTGCACTAATGCACCCGCCTCATATCACGTCAAAATTTCCCACATATACTATCTACAACACTTAGTACTTTCCAAGTCTACAACCAAGGATACTGAAGTCGCCTTGCTCCGAGCTCTCAAGAGGTCGATCGACAGTATCAAGGATCAGTCAGAATCTGTACAGGCGCAAGCAAGGCTCTTTAGAAAATGGGAGGCGTTTGTGGAGTTGTGCAAGGCTTCCAATCGGAGGGACGACGCCATCGAAGCACTTCGCCAAATAAGAGATCACTTGGTTCGTTGCGATACAGTCAAGGCGATCACGGACAGTCTAGCCTCACGATCAGTTAGGAATTCGTGGAAGATCAGTGCTGAAGCAGAGTTGCTCTCTCGCACAGTCTGCAATCTAGCAAAACTCGAGCGAAGACCGAATGATTGGAGTTGGTTGCTCACAGGTGAAGATAAGGCGACTGCATTGGAGCACGATCTCCACTTCATCCTCACAAACGATAATTACAATCAGTCCAAGGTAGACTTAACGAATCCAGTTATCGATCATCTTCTACAATTGCATTCTTCCGGTCAACATCCCGTTCGGCGTCTTCGGTCGTTGCTCATTATGCTCGCCACTAGCTTAGACTCTCGGACTCAGATAGATCAACTACGAACAGATGTCGAGGCAACTTTGGCGAAGCTTGAAGACGGGTGCATAGATGATTCCGGCCTCGCACGCTATGTCCCTCATTTACGCCAGTCTGCGACGTGCATCATGGCAATGACTTACGGTGAGCTCAAACCCTCCGATATTCAGCGGGCGATAACTGCTTGGAAGTCGGTGGCAGGTAGCTGTCAATCGAGCAACGATCTGGCGGACTATATCGATGATTCGCAACAACTTCTTCAGACCCTTCAATCCCTGGGGGATCTTGCGAGGATGCAAGGTCAACAGAACCTGCTAACAGAAATCGTTGAACTCTCAACTATGGTTTCTCAATTGACCATCGATGACAACGTTGAGTCACATGTACTGCAGAGCGCCAGCCTCTCCCTCCAATACCTAAGTCTTGGCCAATCCACCAACGCCGAAAAGGCTTTACAAGCTATTATGGACAGAGTCACCCTATCAGAGATGCCTGATGACATATCGTCGCATTTTCACCTATGTGAGGTAGAATACTACCTTGCTGTTGGAAAGTTCGACGAGGCCGAGAAACACTTGGAAGACGCTCGGAAGGCAGCGGCCATTCCTTCCAACCAAACCCGAAAAAGAAATTCGCAGCTCAATCGCAAGATCGCCATCGCATACGCATCATTTCTCGCATCATGTCTGTACCTAGAGAGGGGTGAAAACCATCGTGCTCTGAAACTGGCCAAGACTTCTGTCAAGATCTTGTTCCATGACTGGTCACAACTGGAGCAAACCAGGTCCTCTTTAGCTGACATCAGCGCCGGGGATTTGTCACAATCGGAGCCGACAGAAGATGACTCTAGCCTGGATAGCTCTCGCATGTCTGGTATTGACATTACAAGAGCAATTACAGGGCCGTCGTTCTGGGCTTTAGTCTATCCACTATACCGGTTCACCCTTCAACTTTCCTCGACTTACGAGCACCTTGGCATGTACCAAGAAACCCTCTACTATGCCGAACAAGCTGAGAAGATCGCCCGAAGTATGGGCTCCCCGAGTTATCTGGCACAAGCTACCACATACTTGGCATCGGTGTCGTTGATGGCTGAAAACACAGCGAAATCGTTAGTCTTAGTAAAAGACATCAGACCGGTATTGCTCTCCGCAGAGCCAACTTCTCAAGTAGTCACAGCTTTATGCAAAGCTGCGTCCATCTATCAACAAGCTGGAGAAGCAGACGATGAGTCGTTGCTCTTGACAAGTGCCGAAACAATGCTCCATATTTTACAACAAAAGACTGTCCAGGGAGTAGACAAGGTCGCAGACGACTTAGAAAGCGGTCCAAAACAAAGTGCCATCGGTAACCCAAAATCATCGAGACCTGTACGAAGGACACCAACGGCAGCACCGAGAAGAACAGGAGCTAGGAAGAATCCAGCTGTGAGCAAGGCTACGTCGCCGAAAGTAGCCACACCAGCCTGCATACAGGATGCACAGCTAAAATCATTAAAGGCATCACTCCTCCTTTCACAATCTCTAGCTTTAGTCAGGCAACAAGACTGGGCCACAGCTATCGCAGCGCTCCGAAGGGCAGCTCAGCTTTCAAGTCTCTCCTCAGATCTATCTCAACAGCACTTTCTACTTGGTATCAGTCTCATGGGCCAAAGCCTAACCCAAATGGGCAGCGACTCGGTCTTCTCCTTCATTCAAGACTCCACCCTCTCGTTTCCTTCAGTCGCTATGGCTATTAGGGACAAAGTTCCGCATAGACAGATGCTCACTGTCCAGGCCTCGCCAGCGCGCAAGCCTCGCTCAACCGCACAAGAAACAAGAGAATTCGTGGACAACTTGCATGATGCTCAAGATCATTTATTGGAAGCTCACGCGATAGCAACGCGTAATGGGAACGGATTCTTGGTTCACCGTATCGCTGCCGCCTTGCAGAACGTAGTGGTCTTGCTTGCAAACACAAGCTCATCATACAACCGCGCAGGTCATCCCGCATACGCCACTTGCTCTATTGAACTGGCGCGCAACCTGACCTGGCGTCGTGAGCGGAAAGCCAATCACTGCGATTCGGCGAAGGACACCAAAGGCGCTTGGCCCATGGTCTTGGATAGTGCCAGTGCTAGAAGGTCCAGCCTTGGTTTCACCGGTGATATGGATCGATTTCAGAGAGAATATGTGGATATCATTCCCAACACTTGGAACGTCGTTTCCCTATCGTTGAATGAGAACAAGAACGAGTTGTGTATTACCAAACTTACAGCAGGATCCAGTCCTTTTGCGCTGCGCCTGCCTCTTGACCGAGCTTGTTCAAGGGATGCCGACAACGAAGTGTTCGATTTTCCCCAGGGACGATCTGAGCTACTTGAGCTCATACAGCAAGCCAATCGCACCTGTCACGATGCACGGGATATGAGCCAGAAAGGAGCAAAGTCGGAATGGTGGGCCGAGCGCGAAGAATTAGATGAAAACCTGAAGCAACTCCTTGACAATATCGAGCTCACATGGCTTGGAGGCTTCAAAGGCATATTCTCACAGCATCGTAAGCGTCCTGAGCTCTTGGCAAAATTCCAAAAGACTTTTCTCGAAATCCTGGAGAAACATTTGCCATCTAGGCGCCAAGTCAGGGGCAGGAAGACTAAAAAGCCCGCCGTCGTCAAGGTCAATCTTGACACGCGGATTTTAGAGCTGTTCGTCGGCTTGGGGGACATCACGGTGACGGAATCCGAGGCATATGAGCCTTTGACGGACCTGTTGTATTTCGTTGTGGATGTTCTACAGTTTCACGGCGAGCCCAATGCATATGACGAAATTGACTTTGACGCTATGGTTGTTGACGCACTGAATGCGTTGCACGCCTACCACGTCGCTGCCAAGGAGACAAAGAGGACCCAGCAGACGAGGCACACTATTCTCATTCTCGACAAGTCTCTCCACGTCTTCCCCTGGGAATCACTACCCTGTCTACAGGGCCTCGCCGTTTCGCGCGTACCTTCTCTTGACTATCTACGCCGCGCCATACTAGAGGCAAAGCCTCCTCCGCGCCATGAAGAGGCCGCCGAGGAATCAGATGCGTCCAGCAACGCAGCATTCTCATACCACAGCGGCCACTACGTATCCCTCAACTCAGGGTCCTATATCCTGAACCCCGGCGCCGATCTGACCAACACGCAAGCAACGTTCGGAAAAGCGCTCTCCACGCTCCCGGCAGCCTGGAACAGCATCGAGACGCGAGCGCCGACCGAGCACGAATTCAAGTCTGCCCTAACGGAAAAGGACCTGATGCTATACTTCGGCCACGGCTCCGGCGCGCAATACATCCGGGGCCGCACGGTCCGGCAACTCGACAAGTGCCGCGCCGTGGCGCTGCTTATGGGCTGCTCTTCTGCCTCGCTGACGCACGTCGGTCAATTCGAGCCATACGGCCCAATCCGAGATTACATGCTGGCAGGCTCGCCGGCCGTCGTGGGAACGCTATGGGACGTCACAGACCGCGATATTGATCGCTTCGCGTCCACCGTCTTTGAGGACTGGGGACTGTTTCCCCGCGGCACGTTCGCGGAGAAAGACGATACAAACTATGGGAAGGCGGCGGCGAAGAGGAAGGGAAAGGCGACTGCGCAGCAGAGGAAAAAGGGGGGCACTAATTATGAGAAGGGGAAGGGCAAGATGGGGGAACAGGGTGGCAGTGCTGAATCCAGTAACAGTCTGGTACAGGCGGTCGCAAAGGCGAGAACCGAGGCTTGTCGTTTTAAATACCTTACTGCTGCAGCGGTTTGCGTGTATGGTATCCCGGTTTACATCGGCAAGTAAAGCAATGGAGGAGAGGAGTGTTTGACCTTACACGACGGTTGATTGCATTGCGACAGGAGTTCTTACCATCCGCTTTAGGGTATGTCATGATTCACGAGGGAGAAAGCAAACATGTTAGGCGGAGGATATAGATGAACTTTTACATATACATATAATGACGTTTCCAAACTACATGTAGTAATTCAAAGCGTATACTTGCCGAAAATTATTGTCGCATTTGGGCAGCGTACCTAGATATCTAATTTTGAAAGTTGTTGCGATCTTGTGGTTTGAGTTAGCTGTCTTCATGTTTCATTTCTTCACCAGCTCTGCGAAGATAGAAGTAGGTGAGTAAACTCTGATGCTATCAAAGACCTTAGGATGGGAATCTGCAGATCTGCGTATGCAACATAGTGCTGATAAGTGCGTACTATACATTCTGCATTTGTATTGAGTCTTACATAAAGTCTCATGATCTGGATTTTGGACCACCTCTATGATGGGGTTGGCTACCATCTATTTTCACTTGGTCAGACACACATAGGTTGAATCATGCTCGTCGACTACTGGTACTCTTAGAGCCAGGACTTTCGTCCATATTCTCTCCTCCCCTTTGAGTCGCGATAGGCTCATGGTCTTACATATTCTCATCTTTCCCCGCTTCCTCATTTCCACGAAATGTCAATACAGGAGCTACGTAGGGCCGAATAGTCTACTTTTGCCAACGGTGAGATGTACAACTTTAAAGATGGCATCTGACACATCATAGTCGCGACAAGGGCGTACAAAACACAGACAATCTAGACGAGGCCATCAGCGGCAGGCTGAGTTACCTAAATGTAACTCCAAGCCCCGGATTCTTGCACTAAATACAGCTGGCCTCAGCTACGCTCAAGTACCCTCCATATTGAGCTACTGTGCCAGCCTCCCTGTTTTTCTTCGGTTATGTTTGCCAGGCACAAAACAGATTAGGTGACTGGCGAGAAACAGCTGTCATGTGGAATCGACGGTGATCGTGAAGTACAAAACTTTCCTGTGATCATTGTGTTCGGCCGACAAGATCCCCCCGCATAAAATAATAATCAAAGACTCCAAGCAGCGTCTTCATTGCTCCGGTTTCAAAGAGGCGGGAGATGGAGCACCGATACAATATACAGAGTCGTTAAAAAAATGAAGTCTGCAAGTGGCTGCCCGATTGTGGAGCATTCTACTGGTGATGCGCAGACAGGATAATTGTAAGGCCTGGAGCATACCAAATAGGCCGTGAGGTGCGATGCGAGTACGCCGATAATTACCTCCCTGTAGAAGAAAAGACCTTGATTCCGCATCTAGTACGACCTCATCATTTGTTGGGGCGATTCAGACCCCCTTGCCGCACAAACGATTTTCGACATATATCTACATATCGCGCTCAGGGGCCCCAGTGGACATGCTAAGACATGTGACACATGCCTCATAGTTGAGAGTGCTGCAGCTGGGTTTATGGTCAGACCACACACGGTTCTCGGTTTGGTCTTGGGACATCAATGATAGACGATGTGTCATTACGCCATATAGTTAGCTAGTAATTGTTGCGTCATTTGCAATATGTTGAACCATTGTTTTCAAGTGTTTCCGCGGTTATGCCCTGCGTGAAACAAGTAGAAGAGGGCGGCAAAATACATTGACACGGAAGAACGTACTCCCCCAAGCCAATTCGGGAACTTCCAACCCCAACCCAAACCATTTGCAGAGTCGTTGCCCTAACGGGCCGAGTTCGAGGTAGGATGATATCCCCGACACACTCTTTGTGTATTGTGAACCTGAGTGGAAATGCCTAGACACTGTTGCTGGGCACAAAGGCTTGGCTGTTCCTAGAGAAGCCGAATGCAGTGAAACCACGCTGGTGAACCATATCCACTTTGCAACAGGGCGCAGTCTTGAAATTTGTTGATTGTTGATTCAACAAAATATTGGTGTTGGTGTCAGAACTGCAATTCCTTGCGCGTGAAATTCAGTAAGGCGGTGCTGGAAGGTAAATGCAAAACATCACGACTACATCGTGTCTGGGTAAAGCCTAGACCAAGTTTACGACAAACATGCAGACTGTCTATGTCTATTATGCAAAACAAGCATCGCCAAGTTGTGAGGTCGTCAATTGGTGCCACTGGCAACAATGTCCACTTCAAATCTATGCACGTTGCGTACGTCGTAATGGAGTCTTTGGCGCTAGGCACGAGCTACGACTCTGGTACGTCTGGGTGTGCTGTATGAAGGTGCCGCCGATCTTGCTGGCTATTCGCTAAACTTCAAATTGACGAGGCCATTGTGCCGAGAGTATGCGGCACTCGCCCGCATCTGTGTGGTCAGTCATCAGCTCATCCGTCCTAGTGGGGCGGAAGCAGCTCAACCAAAGAGATTATGGTCCAATAATGGACGCCAGCTGTGCGAACGAATCTCTATGCATTAATTGGCCCCGGAAGGTAAGCGACCATAGCCAAACAGGTTGTAGTGATCGACATTTATACCTTTGCTCAACCAAGACCAACAACTGATCGAGGCCGTTGAGAGGCGAGGAGGGGTGAATACCGCATAGGAACTGAGGTAGAATAACCCCTCAAGTCTATGCATTCGGATTGCTCCATGTAGACGAAATGACTAGGTAGAATCATAGTTGTTCTGTGAAGCGGTTCCAGTCGTTTAGTTAGAGAGGTGGCCACCGTTTACCCCAGATTCCCACTTAAGATCTACCCCAAGGAAAATTAGCCCGTAAATTGTTCTAGATGAACGAACAGGAACAGATTTTCGGAACAAGCCGTCCTCAGTGGTTCACTCGAGGTTTTACCAACAGTTCCAAGTTGTTGATTGGCTAGGCCGGCGGTGTCGAGAAAGCGTCGAGGTCTAAAGTCTAACAGACGAGCTAGGTAACCACTTCCAGACGTTCAAGATCGACGCCAAAGTAGAGCTAAATATGCCACATGATGTTACGTGTATGAGGGATATTGGTGAATTCAGTGAGCACCAGGATAGTGGATCAGCAGTCACGCTATTGCTTACATCTGCATTTGCAAACCTGCAAGCCGTCCCATTCGCAATCTACCACTACGACCGGGCAGGAGGAGCTGTTTTGCTACCTGGTAGTAAGCAAAATCGAACCGGTCGCAGTACGGACCACCAAAAACGATGTCAAAGGGGACCTTGAGCAGGGAGCAAGATGTAGTCTCTTAGGTAGTACCTTTTGTCAGAAAACACGACAGATGACGAGAGAGGACACCGAAAAGAGGCGATGGGTCGTATGTAGATGCCTCCCGCTACGTTGACGTCTATGCGTACAGAGGTATAACCTGTGGGGGTGGGTGGCATTACTTAGTCACAGACGGGGTTGGGTTGTAGTGCGGCTTATTATAAAGCGCCGAGCGAATGAGGAGAGTACTTCTGGTTTCCTTGCGAGCCAGCAAGAAGCGATAACGAGCATGTATGACCAAAGGCCCAATGAAGCTAGTAAGTTGAAACATTTGTCTTCACTCTTGTTCTCACGTTCCACATGTTGCTGCAAGATATACTATTAATGACACCTAAACAGGAGATTTCATCTCGTGTCGCCTGGGCCCGCTGGGATCAACAAAGATGCAAGAAACATAACCTTGCGATCTCCGTCCACTACCACGCTCGCCACGTTCTCTTTAATAGCAGGCGAGGCAGGCGACAGGCTCGGCAGGGTAGCTTGAAAAGACTAGGGGTGCATTGCCATGGGTTTTGACAGGCTCTTTTGACACCAACTCGCCAACCACACAACCTCGACAGCCCATTGCATAAACACAAGTCATGCCTGCTTACGTGTACTGGTCAGTGTATGCAGTATGTGGCTATACTTGATGGATTATGCACCCCGGATTTTGGTTGAATGTTACTTGTGTCAAAGGTACATATCAACCACCCGCTATGCCACCTACAAAGGAACATATTACTTCGCGAACTGAGAAAGCAGGGGTCTATCCGATTGAAGACTCGTACAGACCTGGAGAGATTATAGTCCACATGCGAAAAGTACGAGTAAACCGACGACAGTCAAGCACTCGTCTGAGACTAGCGTATGGGGAACAATTTAATTTTGCAACGCGAGCCGAGTGCGGTGGTGATCTTAATGTGATGCACTTGTCCGAAATAAAGTTGTGGGTAAGTTTTGCAACTCTGTCTAGTCTGTACTACTTATTACATGCCGGTAGTAAATCAGTACATCGCGCCACATAGGACCCTGCAGTATATACTAATACTATGCACATGTATAAGCATTCGTTGAGAGCAAGGTTGCTTGTAGTGGCGAGTTTAAGTAGGTACACCAGAGACGACGGGAGATGGTGCGGCCGCAAATCTGAAAAGCAGCCGACTCCTGGCCGACTAACCCCAATGATCATGTGGACTTTTTCACGCATAACGTAGATATGCCTAGACCAGCCTGACAGCTCAGCTCTCTCTCACTTACAAAGTCTTCAGAAACAATATGTACTAGATTACTAATATGCACAACAACAACAACCAGCCGTCCGTGGACTAGTGAGAACTTCAACAAGTACTTACAGTAGAAGGCGAAAACCAAGCGAGCACGTATTTTGTCGAGCTCTGAATCCACTTCGACTTGCCCAGGTCCAGGTCGTTGTACCTCCTGTTTGTACTGTATGGGGGAGCCTCATTATGGGCATCTCACCCGCCATGGGCTTGCTAGTTTCACAGGCCAAGACTGAACTGAACAGGGCTTGTGTCCAACGAAGCAGAGGAGATTTCTCGGAGACTTCCACCCTCTCCACAGTACGCAGAGTGAGATTCTGCTAGTGCGCGGCATAGCTACCGTACCCTGACCGTAGCATGCTACTGTACCCTCTCGAGCCCTCTCGAGCCCTCTCAGCGAGTTCAGTGCAGTAGCTTGACGAGCTAGAAACATCGTGGACCCGAATCTAACGGTCGAAGTCGAAGTCGAAATCGCTCGAAAGTGCTTGGACCTCAGAACCGATCCACCAGGCTGCTGGGCTATATACAAACTCACGCTAGCTGACGGCTTCTTGAGATACCGTACTACCAAATACCCACACTAAGAGCCTACATGCAGTAGTGGTCTGTGATAGCTCAAGCCGACCCTCCACATCCGCAAGTCTTCGCCTTGCTCGTCTCTTTCTAGTATGGTGTGCACTATGATGAAGACGCTGGCCTGACGACGGGACGACTAGGTTGGGACTGGGCGTCTGCGCGTGTGTCAAGAGCAAAGCATGTGCGGCGTACTACTACCATAGTACATAGTATGTAAGTGCTGAGTCCTGACATAGTAGGTAAGGGTAGGGTAGCAGAAGATCGAGCGAGCAGGGCAATGCAATGGCATTGATGTCAGGCGTCCCCTTGCCAGTTTCTGACAGGCAGTTCGAAGCGTACCGGAGCAGAAGCAGCTCGCCAGACCCCATTATTCTTTGCCCGTTCTCGTCATCCCAATCAGATGCCAGTCATCCAGTCATCCAGGGTAGGTTAGGGAGGCGACGCAGGTGGGCGTCTTCCTGGGCGTCTCATTGTGTAAGCGCTTAGACAGCAGCACACATCAGTCAGACCTTCTGCACACCTACCTGACGAGTCTGATACCCGTGTACATGCAGTGCAGCACACATACTTACATGTGCATCTATCACTACGCATATGGCATGCGCAGATACCTATAATAATTAGTAGTATAATAGTGCGTCCTGGCGGGCATGGCGAGCGGGTAGAGTCAGGATGAGAGGTATCTACTTATGTACGTACATCCATGTAAGTCGAGTGAGTGGATGTGTGTATGTAAGTAATTACCTACTACCTACCTACCTAGTATAAGTTGCAGTCAGGAAGAAGTCGACATTGCCATGTCCACAAACTATGTCCACATCTAATATCCAATATCCATATTTTTAGTCCAAAGCGCCACTCAAATGCCCCAATTGAGCCCGTCGACCCGTCAGAGACCCGTCATTCTCCACGCGCGAGCTTGCCTCTTAGAAGTATGTAAGTAGTTCAGTGTACATACCTACCTGTAACCTACGCATACTCGTAGTCAGTCCAGCGAGTCCAGTCCAGTCTGTAAGTAGCTCAAGTAGCTCAGTTCAGACCCTCCCTCCCTGCCTCCCTGCCTCCCTGCCTCCCACCAAGCTCCTTGTCTCCTCGGTCCTCCTGGCTGCTGACTTGACGAAGATCCCCTGGATCCCCGTTGCGACATTCAACATTCACGAGTCCCCTGTTGGTGGACACTGGACACTGGACGGTTGACGTGCCCACCTTTTCTCCAACTCGTCCACACTGCTCCAATCGCCATCCTGGCCAGACATCCTCCTACTTAGCATCCTACTTACTCAGTGGTCTGCGCCGCTTGCTCGCTTTCGCCTGCTCACTCTTTTTTTTCTGCCGAACCCTATCGTGCCTAAGTAACTAAAGTAGGTACCTAAAGTACTTAGGTAACCTGTCATCCTGTGTCTCTTGCGTCGTACTGCAATTGCCCCCCCCCCCCCCCCCCCCCCCCAGCGCGTGGCTTTCTCCATCTAGACCCGCCAGCCAACCGCGAGACATACATACATCTGCATTGTGTCTGTGTTGCTACAGAAAGGTGAATCCGCTCGCTTCGTCCGCTCAGCCGGAGTCGCCAATGTTGGATCGGTGGGGAATTACAGACATACCGGCCAGGCTGCGAGACACGACCTGCGTTTGGATAGGATAAGCAATAGAGTAATTGCCTACCTAGGTACTACGTGCTGGTATCCAGGTGTATTATACATACTCCGTACATCTACTGTATAGTAGTATCTCCTTCTTGATTGCATCCACCGAGGTTAAAGTGGCGATGCCAGTGGGCTTTCAGGGTATCAGGGTATGTCGTTTTCTTGTCCCGTACCTCCAGTCAGTCACCAAAGAATTAGTCTCCAATAGTCTTTCGTTGTACTGATTTCTCCAGATATCAGCGTCAGCATTAACTCCACGTCCTGCTTAAGCCTCTCTTCTTACCCCACAAGCTGCCTGCCCCCCCCCAGCGAACGCAATCCTCCCGCCGTTGTACGTCTAGCTGCATCCTGTCGTGCCTGTTGCTAGTTCCTCCTCCCAGTCCTGAAGGATCGTCGGTCGTCACCTAGCCGCTGCATCTCTACTCCGTCACTCCGCCGCTCCGTCAATCACCGCCTTGATTCTTATCTTCCTCACCGGCCGAATCCACGACGCCCTCCTGCCCGATCTGTATTTCCAATACGCTTGACCCGCCTCCCGCGGGTGAACATGCTGTCCTGACAGTAAGAACAGTCGACTGTCATGACACGCTTGCTGATCTGCCAACGGCACCTGGTACCTTACGCCCGGCTGACCGAGAGGGTGACGAATGTGAATTCAATCATACCGGGTCGGCGCCATAGTTAACATTGCCTTCCGGTGGGACCTGTAAATCTCGAGGACTCCGAGGCGGCGCACGACGGCCCTCAAGTAGTATAGGAGCACAGGAGCACAGGAGCACAGGAGCACGCGCGCAAGACCGTCCGTACCTAATCCGTCCCAATGACCGAGCACGGCGGAACTATCTATGTAGCGATGCCATCGGATCCGCCATGCCGCAAAAGCTCGTCGTTTCCCGGGGATGCAGATGGCGCGCAGGCTACACGCAAGTCCGAACCTCAACCGGGCCGGCTTGGGTCCGCCGACCTGAATGGGTTTTCATTACATAGCGAACACGATGATATCGAAGGAGACGTCGATGCCCAGGGTCTGCTCGGGGCCTCGCAATTCCCCGACTTCTCCTTCCCGTTCCAAGACTTGACCGACGATGGCCAGATGATTCTCGATGATCATGCGACAGATCCGTTTGCCACTCCGGATCCCAGTTCAAACCTATCAGTCGGAGACAAGAGAGAGCCCAAGATGGCCGGTCGCAATGGCACCCCGAGCACTGGCGCACAAGCTTCGGTGAAGCGGTCCCGTAGTGTTGAGGAGTCGGAAGAGGGCAGCCAGGAAAGCCCCCACGACGGACATAATTCGCTTGAGGATACCATGTCAGATGACTTCGGGCTTTCGGTCGCCGCGAATGGTGATGGCACCGAGCTGGGTGGGAAGCTGAAAGAGAATAAAGCGGACCCCTCCCCAGCATGGAGCGAGTTGAAGACCAAGGCAGGAAAGGAGAGGAAGCGATTACCACTAGCATGCATTGCCTGCCGAAGAAAAAAGATCCGCTGCTCCGGAGAGAAACCGGCGTGTAAGCATTGCCTCCGCTCACGCATTCCGTGTGTGTACAAGGTCACCACCCGAAAGGCGGCCCCGAGGACCGATTATATGGCCATGTTGGATAAGCGGCTCAAACGAATGGAAGATCGAATCATCAAGATTGTGCCAAAGAATGAGCAGGACACCTCCAGCAGCAATGTAGTACGCGGTGTGGTCAAGCCCGTGCTCCCAGGCACGCTCTCCCAGAACAAGCAATCGAACAAGAAGCGCGCAGCGGATGAGGCCTTTGGGGCCGAACTAGACGGCTGGGCTCGTGGCACAACGAGGCCGAGGCTGGACAGCTCGGGCAAGCCAACTTCAATACAGGTACAAGAGGCCGAGGAGAGCAAGCTCCTCTTCGAAGGAGCAGAGTCGCTTCCGCCCAAGGACATCCAAGAACACCTGGCCGAGGTCTTCTTCGACAACATCTACGGGCAGGCATACCATTTACTACACAAGCCAAGCTACATACGGAAACTAAAGTTTGTATAAGTTCCTGGACCTTCTCCGATGTCTCTACTAACAGCTATCGCAGAGCGGGGACATTACCCCCAGTCCTGGTCCTTTCCGTGTGCGCCGTCTCTGCGCGATTTTCCACGCACCCTAGATTCGCCATGACAAACAATTTTCTCCGTGGAGAGGAGTGGGCTGCGCCAGCCCGAGATATCGTCATCCGAAGGTATGAGTGGCCGAACATAACCACCTTGACGTGCTTATTACTCCTTGGTTTGCACGAGTTCGGAACATGCCATGGTGGGAGAAGTTGGTCCATTGGCGGACAAGCCACCCGAATGGCCTATGCACTGCAGCTTCACAAGGACTTGGAATACGACCCTATGCGACCGACACCATCTACCCAGCTCAGTTTCATAGACAGAGAGATCAGGAGAAGGACCATGTGGGCATGCTTTCTGATGGACCGCTTCAACTCATCTGGCACGGATCGACCGATGTTTGTGAAGGAAGAAACCATCAGGATACAGCTGCCTATCAAAGAGAAGCTCTTCCAGCTCGACATGCCGGGCCCAACTGAAGATTTACATGGTCGAGTACACCATCCAGTGCCCACGGATGAGGGCCAACTTTCCGACGCCAAGGACAACATGGGGGTTGCGGCCTACATGATACGTGCCATTGCGTTATGGGGGAGGATCATCAGTTTCTTGAACCAAGGTGGGAAAGAGATTGATGATCATTCGATGTGGGAAACCGATTCCGGGTACGCAAGCCTTCTCAAACAGGCTGAAGCATTCCCCGAAAACCTCCCAGATGGGTTGAAGTACAACACCGAAAACCTTCATTTGCATAAGACAGAGGGGATGGCGAACCAGTTCCTCTTCTTGCATATATCAGTGCAACAAAATATCTTATTTATGAATCGTTTCGCCGTATCATCTCCCGGAGGATGCTCCCAGTCTGATGTACCGCAAACATTCGTGACGCAGGCTGGTGCAAGAGCTTTCGCTGCGGCAAACAAGATTTCAGATCTGCTCAAGGACGCAGAGCCGTACATAATAGCTGCTCCTTTCGTGGGATATTGCGCATTTCTGTCAAGTACTGTACACATATTTGGTATCTTCTCCGGGAACACCACGGTGGAAACAGCCGCAAAGAGAAATCTGGCAACTAATGTCAAGTTCTTGTCCAAGATGAAGCGATACTGGGGCATGTTTCACTTCATGGCAGAAAATCTCCGTGAGCAGTACAAGACATGTGCCGACGCAGCGAGACAGGGAACACCAGCAAACGATAACTCTGCCTCTTCACCTGTCTTCCAGTACGGTGACTGGTTTGATCGATACCCGCACGGCGTTTCACAAGCCGAGTATGTAGGGCCCGCTTCTGGGAAGAAAAAGGAGACGGGCGACGACGCTGTACTGGAGCAGAAACCTGAGTTGCACACTGTCGAAGAGTTTTTCACTCAGCTTTCACCGCCACCCAGTACGACTGAAGGAAAAGAAGCTGCTTCTGCTGCTGCTGCTGCTGCTGGACCTAGTAGACCACCCCTCATCAAGCGAAAGTCTCTGGCCAAAAAGGGAAGCAACACGAGAACGGATCAACAACAGCAACTTGAGCCTCTCCTTACCGATCTGAACGGCGCCAGCCTACCCGAGCAAATCCAGCAACGCATCCAGCAAGCGCAGCAGCAGCAAGCCCAACGCAATCTACGCCTGTCTGCCCAGACAAACGGCCCAGCCGCTTACCACCATCTAGCTAACGCCCACGCCCACGCACGAGCCCGTTCTCACTCCGCCGCCGCCGCAAATTATCACGCGATGTCTCCTATCTCACCTGTCATGGGCGGGTTTCCCCATGGTCTTCACGGCCATGGCCATGGCCACGGCCACGGCCACCATTACCCCCAGGGGCTTTATACCCAGGACCTATTCTCCATGCCGCTCGCGAATCAACCTAATATGTTACCGCAACTAGACCGGCAGCTGGTTTTCAATGCGTACGGTGGACTAGACCCAACCGCTATCAGTGGGCCAGAAGCGCTGATGGACTGGGACGCGTTAGCGGGCCACAACACCACCAGCGGCGTAGGCGGGAACGCGAATGGCGGAAGCGTTCACCGCGACTCGCCAGGTGGGCATGACAATTTACCTGCTGGTTTCGTATCGGAGCCAACTTCTGCGTGGTTCTTGCCATTCAACATGGAGCCCCCCGAGCTGGGGCAAGACATGGGAAACGGGATGGGCGATACGTTTGGCATGTTTAGTCCCGGGGGGTCATTGGGCCTGCGACGAGGTGGTCGCTGATGAGGCTGATTTTGAGATTGGTAATCTCCTCGATCCAATCAATCAGGAGCGACGGAAGCTAGGCGCGTTTCCCCATCATTCGATTCTCATCCAGTGCTATCTTGAGTTGCGGATACTATACCCTTTCCCCTGAATACGCAACGCGTGTTTCGATCTTGTCTTTGTGTACTATCAGGGTTCGTCGCATCTAGACTGGCGCTGAAATCATTCCCATTGCACAGTTTGCCGATTTTCAGGCGGATATAATATCTGATCAGGTTTTTTTCAGCGTGGCCTTGCTATACCTTTCTACCTACCTATCATAGTATATGGCCGGATTGGCACGGACGAGATTGTCGATCGGAGGGGAGGAAGGACGAGTGAATGACTGGACCCAGGGCATATCGGCTGGAATGGAGGTGTTTACTGGAACTGGGGCCTTCGAAAGTGAAAAGCTCATAATAAGCAACATGCGCAGGGCTCGATGTGAGGTAGAGACACAGGCGGTTGGAACCAAGCGGACCGATAATGACGAAGGCGACGAATCTCCTGGTGGTTGCAAGCGCCAGAGCTTGGAAAGGGGGCAAGCAAATGGAAATACTTCACTTTTTGCTTCGTCTATTCGAGGTTTCTTTCCCCTCCTCGAAATTGTTACATAACTTCAATGAACAGAGCGAATAGCAAGAGAGAGAGAGAAAAAAACGAAAGCAATAAAAAAATCATCTAAGTGAAAACAAATATATACAAGCTGTATCTCACGAGCGAATGAAATATTGACATCGGGTGCCCGCCTGCATGTATGCATGCGTGCAAAATATAAATACTCAAATATCACACCAGGTAGGTACCAGTCGGCCGGCACCTTGATCAGGCCAATTGTTGATCCGCGGGGCTGAAAAGCAAGGTTTCGCATGATACGTCTTGGAGATCAGCAACTTTCCCATCCCTCCACCTACTTTGACTCGATGATTATTGATTTCTCGGCAGTTGAGTGCTGTCGCCGGCCGTTCCAGCCCACCCAGAACCGGAACATATCTGATTTCGCAGACTATTGAAAGATTGGCATCTCGGTGGTGGGCCTATGTGGACAGTGCGATGGTACGATGATGAGGCCACACGCTTCGGCATAGCGCCTCGGCTTATTCATTTTCCTGTCTCTGAAAACAGATCTTGCAAAGGTTATGATAAGTATCTAAATAGAAAACCTAGAAACTCGAATCGTTCTTCCAAATCTTGAAATCCGAAACAGAATGAGATCAATGTTGTAGATAGTGAGTCTGCACGGGTTTTCATTTTCTTTTCACCGGCGCGGGGTACGGCGGATTTGACCGGTGGGTTGTGTGTGATGCGGCTCGATAATGTAGTCTTGGGTCATAGGCGTTGCCCGCCCGGCGCATCGCGAAGCATATGATATTGCGCGTTTTACAATAAATATGATTTCAAGATAATGATGTGGGATGTTCATAAATTCCTGAGCGCATTTAGGTAGATTATTCGATGTGTTTTTCCTTTTTATTGGGTATCTACGCCTATACCAATACATGTGGCTAGCTACCGCATCTTTTGAGAATACAATACTAGGTAGTGATATAACATGTCGTGCAAAACATGCCATATGAAGTGAATCTATAACCCCCCGCATTATCAACCTATGTAGCAACCTCCTTGCCTTTGCTCTTCCCCCCGCGGGAACGCTTGCGCTTCTTCTTCGAGCTCTCGACAACATTCGCTCCGTCGTCATCCATTTCGCTTTCGGGCTTCTCCTTCTGGAGCCTGCCGAAGTTGAGCGCCGGTGGCTCCCGCTCAAATTCAGGGCCGAATGTGTCCTTGCGCCATTGCCGTAACCGAGCCTTCTTGCCGAGCCTCTTACGATCTTTCGACTGCTTTTCTGGCTCACGCCAGTGCGCGAGCTTCTTGAGTCCGGCGTAGTTGTTGAGGTCGGCATCTGACGCCATGAGGATATCGCGCGTCGTGAGGCCGAAGGACTCGGGCTTCGTCTCCATGTAGCCGAAGCCGGACACGCCAGATTTCTTGGACGATGTGGCACCACGCAGAATCTCGGGGTCGTCTAGATTCATGTGTGCGTCGACGATGGCCTCTAACTTTGCACGCTCCTTGCGCGCTTCTTTTTGGCTCGCTAGTTTTTCCTTCTTCCGTTCCTTGGTAGTCTTTTGTCGCTTAGCCGCGGGGGCCTCTTCGTCGTCGTCCTCTGGTTCCTCGTCTGCTGCCTCATCATCGGAAAGTGTAAGTTTAGGGCCTTCTTCTTCTTCGTCAAAGTCAGGAACCAGGTCCTTGATGTCGATATCGTCATCCCATTTAGGTTTCTTAACATTTTTCGAACTCCCGGCGGCATTTTCGTCATCGGAGCCTCCATCTGCTTCAGCGTAGTATTCGTCATTGAACAACTTGTTCATCTCCTCCTCCCATTGATTGTCATTCTCCCACGCCCCTTCGAGCAACCTCTGCCATTCGTCATCTTTTAGCTCCTTGCCCCTCACGCCAGCAGCCTTTTTGATCAGTGCCAGCTTGCTCTCGGCCTCATCGAGTTTGAGCCGTCGCAAACGAGCACGTTCTTCCTTCCTCTTTTTTTTCTCGGCCTCTTGCATTTCTTTCTCGAGTTCTCGTAATCTCTTTCGTCCCGTCTTCTCTTCTCTCCTGACGGATACAGAAGCCGTGACATCACGAGCATATGACCTCAGAACCTCGTTACTCTTGCTTGGATCCTCGAAGCGCATGTTGTAAGCTGCCTCCCATTCATCGGCCTTTTCGTCTTGTTCGTCGTCGGATTCGAAAGGGGCCCATCCATTGTCATTGCCCTGAGCCCAGGCACGGGAGGCCAGAAAGTTGGAGAGGAAGAGCTCAGGGTCCTTGTCGGCCTCACTGACATCGGGTACCCGAACCTTCACCTTCGCAGCGCGTGATGGATGAACACCGTTGGTGGGCGCGGATGTAGATCCCTTCTTCGCCTTGATGAAGGCCTCGTCCTCTTCACTGTCCTCGTCATCGCCAGCAGCCTTTAACTGTGCCTGAATTTCGCTCTGGAGGGATTTTTTGATATCTTCTTGCTCTTCTGTATATGTTTGTGGAGGGGCGTCTGCGACCTCATCTTCTGCACCGGTCTCGCCACGCATGTACCTTTCACGGTGGTAATCTTGAAGAAAGACGGGTTTCTCTTTCTTTTCTTTCGGGGCAGCGGTATCCGCAGTCGCATCTTCGTCTATGGGCGAGTAGAAGGTAGATTTACCATCGTATAAGCGGGGATCTTTGCTCTTGATGGCTTGGAGGGTAGCGGATATCTGAGCATCGAGCTCTTCGGTCGCTAGATAGGCGTCGTCATCCTCGGTCTCGTCCGACGAGGAGGAGTCGTCGTCATCCTCGCCGCCGCCCTTGGAGTTGCTGCCGTTGGTGTGTTTGGACTTGTACTTTTCCTCCACTGGGCCAAGGTTAGCGAGATTGGAACGCGCAGATCGAACGACGGTAGACTAACGCCTGTGAAGCTCTTCACGTTTCTTGTTGTGTTCGAAGCGCTTCGCAAACTCATCATTGATTTTGAGGTTTACTCCACCGTCGGACTCGTCATCGCTGTCGTCAAACAACACCTTCTTATTGCTAGCCTCGGGAGGTGGCATTTTGAAGGCAGCGAGCGAGCGCGCTATGGCGCAAACTCGACAGTGCAGCAGTAGTTCACGGGGAAGGCTGGGGGTTTGGTAGAATGCGTATAAGAAAGAAACGTGTAATGATGGTTGATATCGAGTCTCGCACGCGAGGAAAGGCGCAATCAGCCAGAGATCCGGGTTGGGGGAACTAAAGCTTTCCTCAACTTCGCTCCCTCGTAACTTTTTTTCTGCTGCTGCTGCTGCTTTGGCGGGGCGGCTGCCAAGCTGCGCTAAGTTGCCCTGGTAAGTACAGTAGTAAGTACAGGGCTTACTTAAGGTAACATCTCATCTGTCGTAGCTGTCGGTCCGCGAGGCGTCGATACCAACTGTCTACATGTAGGCAGCCTGGGGACCGGGGTTGTGGTATTTGGTAGTCTGCATGTAGATAAGGTATCTAAGCTCTCTGTGGACTAGCGCATGCCAAGGAGCCTCTTCCAGTCTTCTGACCCGTTCCCTAGGGCCTAGGCGGCCATTAATAATTCAAGGCCATACAGCTCTCTAGGTAGGGCCTAGGGGCCTATCAGGCGAGAGGCACCTACCTACCTAGGCACCTAGGCGGGCACCTACAGGCTCCCGCCGAGTGCCATGAATGACTGTGCCAAGAGTCGTCATTCAGCACCGGAGGACCCAAAACTCCTCGTGTCGCCGCTTGGCTGCCTGTCAGGACCCGACACCTCCATGTTGACATCTCAGCTACATTCATTCGATTGGTATCTTCGTGTACTGTTATAGCAAGACCACATTCCTCTCATCTACAGTAGCCCATGCACCTCCAACACTGAACTCGCCGCCAACCTTTTCATAAGTGCTCCCACGCCATGGCTGATTCCAACGCTCCCAAACCGAGCAGCAGCGTGAAGCTGGTGCTGCTTGGCGAAGCTGCCGTCGGAAAGGTACGGTCGCTCCCGCTCCAGCTCCCTTCGATGTATGGATATGGACTCTGATCTAACAATGTCACGGCAGTCCTCACTGGTCTTGCGATTCGTCAACAACGACTTCCAAGAGAATAAGGAGCCCACGATTGGTGGTATGTTGCTACTCCCGCCGTCGAGCCACCTGCATCTACCCGGTTGCGCTAACTTGCCCGTCTGCTCCAGCCGCCTTCCTGACCCAGAAATGCAATCTTCCCTCAAGAACGATCAAGTTTGAGATCTGGGATACCGCCGGACAAGAACGGTTCGCCTCGCTCGCGCCCATGTACTACCGAAACGCCCAGGCTGCGCTCGTCGTCTACGACCTCACCAAGCCTACGTCACTCGTCAAGGCCAGACACTGGGTAGCCGAGCTTCAGAGACAAGCATCGCCCGGCATCGTCATCGCCCTCGTCGGTAACAAACTCGATCTCACCAACGACAGCGAATCAGGGCAGGGCAGCGGCGACGCCGAGGGTGCCGAGGGCGAAGAGTCGGGAGACGCTCGGAAGGTGTCGACCGAAGAGGCCAAGTCGTACGCCGAGGAGGAGAGCCTCTTGTTCTTCGAGACCAGTGCCAAGACGGGCTATAACGTCACCGACGTCTTCACAGCGATTGCCAACGCCATCCCAGAAACATCATTAAAGAGCACGAGGGGTCCCGGAGCGTCGAACGCCGTCAGCCGGGGCGGAGATGAGCAGCGTGTGAACCTCAACGGGCCCAGGGAGGCCGCCAAGGAGGGATGCGCCTGCTAGATGTGGGGGGGGGGGGGGGGGGGGGGAGGAAGGAGGAAGAGAAGAGCAAAGATAGAAGAGTAGTGAGCATGCTGCTTCGCGATGGAGGAGCGAGCGCGCATGCCGTCAGCTCGTCCAGGGGCTATATGTCAATTTCGTCATGTAATATTGGAGCGAAGGTTGCTTTTTGGGAGTCACCGGCATCTGCAGTGTCTGTCTGTCACACATGGATGCCCTCTCCTGTTGTATGAACAGCACGCAAGGAGCGAGTAAACATACGAGATTCACGCGTATTCGATATTCAATACCCTTTACTATATACTCAGGATGATAGTGGTGACGATGATGATGATGATGCTCCATCCAGCAGTCTGCACAGAGAGACTGAGTCACGGAAACGGGACCTCAGCATCTCAGATAGCCCAGTAGGTACTTAGGTACTAAGCATGCGTGTTTGTAACCTTGTCACATATGTCGTAGGAATTAGTCCTTCTCTATTCAGTACCTACACAAGTAAATATGAAGTTGATGATAAGTTGGAGATCGATCTTCATGGTCCTGTCGAGCCCATCCTGTTCGGACAGAAGCCACCGGAGCAACGTGATACCTTTCGCGTAAGGATGAGAGAGAGGCGAGAGACATCCATTGGTGGAGAATGTAAGAGGAAAGGTAAGGTATTTACTTACAAGTAGCTATATGTACGTACATGTAGATACCGCTCTCCTAGAAAGGTACCTTCACGTAGCTTTAGGTACAAGCAGAGCATTGATGACTTCAAAGTGACAGTGAACTCCGAAGCCAAGGCCCGGACCGCCAAGCCTGGCTAATCAGCTACTAAGTCCCAAAGAAGGTTGGGGCCTGAACAGACTAACTGAGGTCGGGGCAAGACGAAGGTTTCCACCCACCTCAAAACTTCTTCGGCGCAACACGCATCACACGCATCACACACATCACACGCATCGAGCAATGAGCACCGGGCAGCGAGCAAACCCTGATACGCCCTCTGCTGTTCAATTGCGCGTCAAACCAACCATGGTGCAGACTCCAGTTTCCTGACGACTGCACCAGACCAGCGCTATCGTTCATCCACGCAAAGCACAATCGCCCGTCGCTCGTCACTTTCGCTCGTGTGACACGTTTGTCGATTCATCAATTGCGTTGGGTTTATGAACAGCTCTGCCCGTGATCCCATAGACAAGCCGATCCGGAGCCAGCGCGCAACCTGCGCTACAGGCCAACCCCTACATCCTCCTGCTTCTCTGGTCTGAACAGCTCCTCCTCCTTCTCTGGTCTGAACAGCTCCTGTCCATATGCGTCACGAGAACCGCCACGCCATCCATTCCTAGTATGGCGACCCTTACTCCTGCTCATCTCGAGCTGGCCAGGTATGCATGCATTCCCACCCCAGAACCCTCATCTGCCCTCGAAGCAGGGAAAGCAGCGTGCTAAATTACCCGTCCGCAGTTCCCTTACTCAAGATGAGCTGCCCACGAAGCTGCGATGCGCCATCTGTAGCAAACTGGCTGTCAACGCCTTCCGCTTGCCGTGTTGCGAAACTGCTATCTGTGAAAACTGTACGATATCCCCACATGGATTGCCCTTCGGCGCTGTCTGATGCGATCATCACCCAACTCGTCAACCCTGTGCTAATTCCTCTCGCAGGTCAGGCGACATTACCCTCCTCGTGCCCCGTCTGCGAGCATACCCCTGTCTCCGGCGCCGATTGTACAGTCTACAAGTCTCTTCGAACCACGATTAGAGTCTTCTTGAAGACAGAAGAGAAGAGACGCGAAAGCACGCGACCCAAGACTAACGGCTCCGCACCACCAACCCCCATTCAGTCCACCCCGACACCGACGCCGACTCAAGGGCCGGCAGACCCCCCAGCCCCCGAGCCACCTGCTCCAGAACCAACCAATTCAGAACCACCAGCAAATGCGACACCAGTCGTGGTGGCAGAACCCTCCGTCGGAACGGACGATAAACCGCTTTCCGACGATGTCGCCCCTACCGAGCCAGCCATAGTAAGCAGCTCCTACCTTGTTGAAGCCTGTCAAGCTTAAAAACACGAAAATGCTAACGTCCTGATAGCTCGAAACAAACGACAACCCAGATGAGGACCACAATGCTGAAACTGAGGAAGTAGATGAATCTGGTGTGCAAAAACGCGCAGCCGAGGAGAACATGGATGAAGACGAGGAAGGGGATAATGCGGTGGCTGAAGCTGGCGCAGATCAATCGGAACAAACGGGCATGAATCTTGGTTTCGACCCCATGAATAACAATAATCTCAATATGAATTTCGGGAATGGCGACATGACCCAAATGCAGATGTTGATGGCGATGCAAAACGGGCACATGAATCCTGCCGGCTTCGGTTCATTCCCCATGATGGGTTCGTATTTTTGCATCAAGTGCGAGCCAGAAAGCAGTTGCTAATTTGCGGTAAACAGGCATGATGGATCCGATGATGATGCAGAACATGATGATGAACAGTGGTTTCGGTATGCAAGGCATGGGTATGAACGGCATGAACATGAACATGGGCATGAATGGGTTCAATGGTGGCGGCGATGACTGGAGCGGACAGCAATCATGGAACGTCGGCCAAGATAATTTCAATCCAAATGCTGCTGGCATGGGCAATGGTGACTATGGCAATTATAACGCGAGTTTCCAAGCAGGTAATTACGGCCACCAAAATCAGTTCAATGACAACCGTCGGGGCAATTACGGTTTCCGTGGAAGAGGTCGTGGCCGTGGGTACTACGGAGGCTATGGCCGTGGTTATCACCAGAATTACAACAACCAAGGCGGTGCGTGGGCTGGGGGCCAATCCAATGACAACATGCAAGCCGTCGAAACCTCGGCAGGCAATGTTGATGAATTTGGAAGGACGATACGGGCAAGCCAATCCCAAGACGGACTGTCGGTGGGTCAAGATGGTCAGGGCAACAATGGGATGTCAGAGACCCAAAATCAGGTAGTCAAGGAGCTCGTACCTGGATCTGAAGAGACTCAAGGTGACAACACGAATCCCGATGGTGATGTGTCTGCTATGCATCAACAAGCGATGGGCGCTGGACACTCAGCTTCGGGGCCACCACAACGGGCCATCCCCGATGTTCCCCTAAATGCACCTACTGGACCCAAAGCCATGCGCCAGGGTCTCCCTAACACTAGCCTTTACCATCTCAAGGCACGTGGTTTAATCACGGATGAGAAAACCTCCAGTATAGCTACTAATGGACCGGCTGTGGCCAGCCCCGTGGAGGAGCATCCTAAGTCGCGGAGTAGTTCTCCGCAGTCCCACAGGGACAAAGAGCAACGTCTCCGCGACGAACCTCAAAAGCAGGGCGCAGGCGAAAAGAACACTTGTCAGGATCAGGATAAAGGTCGTGGCCGTTCACGGACCCATAGCGTATCAAAGCCTCAAAGTCCTGCCCGGAGCCTCAGCCGGGAGCGTAAGGGATCCCGCAGGCAAAAACGGCACCGTTCTCTGTCTATCTCAGAAGTAAGTCGCGATGGTGACTCCCGCCGCAGCAAGCATAGAAGCAAGCGGCAGTCTACCAGAGACGACGACGATTATAAAGGCCGTTCAAGAGGGGAAAGACATGAGCAGCGGTCTCGATCAGCATCGCCCATAGAACGCGATCATAAGCGCTCAAGTCACCGCAGTCATCGAGATCGCGATAGGGACCGGGATCAAGACCGCGACAGAGATCGAGACCGCGACCGCGACCGGGAAAGGGAGCGCGATCGTGATCGAGACAGAGATCGGGAGCGTGCTAGAGATCGCGGCCGCGACCGTGACGAGAAACGGCGCGAACGGGACAAAGTTCGAGGCAGAGAAAGCGATCTCGATCGCCATCGAAAGCCCAGCCACCGCTCGTCTCACCGCGATCGCGAGGATGGCCGGGAACGGGACCGAGACCGTGAAAAAGACCGTGGCCGCGGTGGCCGCACACGAGACAAGGACCGCTCACGCGATTTTGACAGGCATCAGAATGGATCACTCACCCCAGCGGAATCGTCAGGGAAAGGCTTTAATCCGCCCTCGGGCCCCAAAGGCAACCTTTCGATCAAGGGCGCCGGAAGTAAATCCGGCCTCGAGAACCGAGGCGTGAATGGTCGCTCGTCGGACCTGCAAAGACGCGAAAGCGACGCGTTGCGACGTGCCTCGCAGTCGTCTGCTTCAGGTACTCAGAAGACGGCCCCTCCTAGCGCGCCGTCGTCAGGCAAAGACCCGCATACGCTCGAGCGTGAAGCTCGAGATAGGGAACGCCTCCTGAAGGAGGCGCAGCGCATCGCCGGCATGGCTGGGGGTGCGGGCCGAAGCAACGGGAAGCGGAGCCGTGACGCGGGCGACGAGCGGGGTGGTAGAAGGAAGAGCCGCCGCGAGGCCCCGGACAATGACGACGAGGAGCGTATGAGGCGCATAGAAGCTGAGCGGGAGGGTGGACGTTGGGATTAGGCTTAGCTGAAATCAAGCCCAGGCTCATACATGGCCTGTAATGCAAGATGCGCATCGCTGTTCAGGTACTGCGTTGCAGATGTGGAAAAGGGAAAAACAATCTTGATAATAAATACTTTTTTGGTGGCATGTCTAAGACCTTCTGGAGCCATGAGAAAACACTTCCCGAAACGATAGGAGTAATGAAGGAGTATAAGTATGGTGCTTGATAAGCTTTTTTTCTTCGTCGAGAATACGTTGGCAACAGACAAAGTGTTACAAACTAATGGTTTTGCTGAAGGTGTGTGTATGTTGTGTACGCTACGCTGACTTCTCTGCGGACGGCTTTGTCGGCTTGCTGTGGACATGAGGAGGTTGCGTCTTGTTGAAGTCAAGTCGTTTCAAATTAAGTCTACGATGGGGCGTAACAGAGACGCCAGATAGACCCAAGGTTACTTTCAGTCAATGTATCCAGATGTGATTACTTCAATTCTATAAGATCACCTTTGCTATCGGACAGCTGCTTCGAACCTCCAGTTTGAACAAGATCATACGGCATCTAAGGGATGGGGGGCCACCTTGCCTTTGCCTGCCTTACTTATTTTGCCTCGTCTACCTTGCTAGTTGGTAATTGATTATACATCCTGAGTAGGTACTTTGTAAACGGGTAGGGTTAACTAACCCCCCACAACTTGTGCTGGTCTGCCTGAACAGACAACCTTGTGACACAGCAGCTGAGGCAGCAGTCGTCGTGTATGCAGTTGCCTGTAATGACTACCTAGGGGGTGAAATTGCACGAAAGGGTGGATAGAGGTAAATAGGCAGGACCCTTTGCGTAAGCTACCTTGGATAATCCCAACACCTTCTGTATCCCCTGTTGCACATCGCTCGCATATAACGAGTATTCGAGACGGTGTAGCAGTCGCCAAAATGGGCTTTTCTATCCTTCATCATACCTTGTAGGAAGTATTGAAGCTAGCGACTCGTATATGCTGCCTCATTCACGTCCCTGCCTCCAAAGAAGGGGGAAACAGAACGTTTTTGCAACATCTACGTACGGAAAATTACACCTGTGAGAAAATAAATGCCTGTCACGGAACTAGCTTGGGTGCCTTCGCGCACGCTACTGTCTATCACGCCGGAGTATATCGAGGCGGGCCGGAGAGCCATTGACTTCCAGAATATGGTACGTGATGCTACAGTAGCTTCGACCTGTCATGCCGACTCGACCAGCTGATAGATGTCACATAGTGGGTAGCCAAACACGCCTCCTCAACTCTTCCCGTCGGCCCTCCAGCGGTCCGCGGCGCGGCGCTGTTCCAGCAGCGCGAGGACGCCGGCATAGGGCTCCTTACGGCGCACTGGGACTCTGTAGCGCAGCACATGACCGCGATCATGAGCGGAGAGAACCTAGCGGCCCTGGAGACGATGAGCAAACACGCCGATATCAAAACTGTCAAGCATTTCCATGTCGACGCGGGTTCTATGCTCAGTCAGGAGACGTTGGACGCTGGGCTGCTCAGTATTGTGAGGATCACGGTTGAGGGACAGGAGAATGGGAAGGAAAAGGTTGAGAATGTGTGGAGAGAGAAGGCGAAGGAGGGTTTGGAAGAGGTTGCTGGGATGGGACATGGTGCAGGGTGGCGTGTCGAGAAGGAAAAGGAAAAGGGGAAGGAGGAAATGGAGGAGTTCGTGGTGGTGGGCGCGTGGAAGAGTGAGGATGAGCTTGCAAGCTTCATGCAGGGGAATCAGGCGTGGAAGGAGGCGTGGTTGGCTGTTGCCCTTGAGGTAGATGTCAAGTCGTATCGTCGCCTTGCCTAGTTTCATGACTTGTTATGATACTATAAGGCAAGAAGAGTGTCACTGTCAATCATGAGCATTTGATGATTTTGCCTGTACGGGATGGAGGTAGATGGAGCTTGGCACGCTTGGGAGCTAGCTTACCCTGTACAAAATGTATTAGCCCCTGTAAGATGGCACATGGTTAGGTGCGTCAACGCCCATATGACCCGAGATAGTGGGGTTTGCGGATGCCTAAGTACAGTACCTACCTAGGTACCTACCTACTGCAATACTGTCATCCATAACCTCAGCTACCTATCAAGCTGCGCGCTGAGCTCGTGAGCTTCAACTTACCTACCTACCTCTACCTACCCATCCATGTTCTAGGTAGTTCAGACGAAATAACAGAACTTCGAAGTGCCCAGCTGCTCCAGACTTCGTGATTCGGTGTTTATCACGAAGCAGTCCATCCCACAATCCTATAGCCTATACCCATTGTCTTGAATATGCGACACCGAGTCACTTTCTTCCACCGAAACGAACATGGCATCGAACCATCTGCCCTCCAAATCCGCCATCACTCGATATCCGGGCCCGACCTGACAGCTGTGCGTGAGCATCGCGTCACGCTTGCTCTTGATGAGCTACCAGCCGAGCTCCAGGAGCTCCTCCACGAAATCCACGAGCTACACATACGCTGGAGTGTGCCGCAAGCCCACGGGACCTTAGGACCCTGGAACTCGAGGTTACCGCCGGGGTTGCATACCTTCTACACACCGCGAGAGGCCAGCGCCGCAGAATCGTAGGCAATAGCGCACACCAAGTCGGCATGTACTGTAGCTGACGTTCCGAAGCCCCCGACTATGTGCACAGCTTCGTGCTGTCTTCGGAGACTTGGACTGCGCGTCTCCAGCTGTAGGTGTCCCCTCTATCGCCAAGGTGCGAGAGAAGTATACGCATCGGCTAACGCCTAGAAGGAATCATTCACCAGACTACCGATCGATCGATTCTCCCACTCGACAGCCTTCCAGTATTTCCAACCATTGGATTCCCTTGCCAATCTGTCGACCTACGCGGGGCAATATGCGTGTGTGCCTAGCGACTCCGATTGTAAAAGATGGGCCCAAGGACTTGAAAATACGGTCTCTCTTGATTTCTCATACGACGCCATATCGCATGCTGTCAAACTCACAGCCGTCTGGCCAGAGGAAGAACAGAGGTTCTCGATCGACTCCCACCCAGATCATAGAACCGAAGTCGGCATCTTGACACCCGACTCACCTCCCAGCCTAGACCCCCACGAACTAGGCGTTACTGGCCTACTGACAGTTTTGGGCGAAGATACCAAACCTGCGTCGGTCTTGTTTGCTTTTCCTTCGCGGCATATGAATGCTGCCTCGTCATTTTCGTCTTCATTGCTCCAGCCGTCGGGTCTGCATCCGACCTTGCAGCTGAGGCTCGACTCCAGCAAACCACCATTACCAGACTCATCCTGCTCCTTACATGCGTATATGACGTTGCCGCGAACTCTGTTTGTGGATAAGTATCAGCTCGGAGACGACTTATTCCTAGCCTCGAAGAACTTGACAGCGTTACGCTACATCAGCCAGCCAGTTGACCTCGAGGCGCCCTCCTATGCGATGAAGTTATGGGGCTCAAGCGTGCTCGTAGAACTACAGCCTCCTCATGCGCAGGTAGATGCACCATGGACAGCAGAGATCCCGCTTCATCTTCGCTATCTGTCGCCGGCGGAGGGTGGGTATACAACCATGAATTTTCCATGGCCAGCCGTATTCTGGGCTTGTAACTCCGAGGAGGGAACCAAGTTCCCCAACAGCCCGTTTGACCGGGCTAATCTGGGCTACGATGGCTTGTTTGGGCCGCGCACGCTGTTCTGGCACGTAAATCCACAGCCGGAGGAAGGTAGTGATCTGAATCACAGAATCCAGGTCCCGGTCCTTGATACGAACAAAACCCAGTGGGTTAGCACGGGGACAGCCGCCGTGGTGCTTTTGGGGTTTGCATACGTTGTGTTTAAGCTCGCGTCGGTGTATTGGAGGACAGGATATGGCAGCCCTAGGCAGGCGACAGGGGCCGAGAAGAAGAAGCAGTAGATTTACCTACAACTACCGTAGAATGCAGATTCGTTGAACTTTCATGTAGTGACCTTCACATATCGCCCGGGTATTGCTCGTCTCTCTCGTCTATAGGTACTATTCGTGCTTAGGTAGGTAGTAAACGATATGATGGTGGAAGAACCTTATTATGTACACTTATACCAAGGGACTTACCCCTATGTGGTACTTTGCGATTGCAACGCTACCCATGATTGGCTGTGGTCCCCCACAATCTCCAAGCACCTGAGGAAGACTATGAGAGCCTCCGCCAGCTAGTAGTTACCTAGGTTACCTACTAATCGAAATTCCAACCGACCTGTCACTGCGTTACATTTCCCCTGTGACACGGTGCCAATGGCGTTCATCTCCTACTTTGTCGCCATTCTCGCATTTCTGCTCGTGTATGATCCAATCAATAGATACCTAACGTCAGGCTATGAGCCGCGCCCGCTTCCGCGCACCCCGCGGCCACGCATCAATGAGTCCCTCCTAGCTCTTGACACTAGCAATGAGACGGTGTTGAGCTGTAGCCCTGATGCGTACTCTGTACACATACTATCAAAGGCACCGCTTGTTGTATACGTCGAGAACTTCCTGTCGCTGGACGAGAGGGAGCATCTCCTCGAGATCAGGCGAGTCTCTGTGCCACTTTTGTTTCTCGTCTCACCGACATTGCAACCTGGACAAGTGATCGGTATTATGCACTGCAATATGAATTTATTGACTAACTTGACCTGTCTGCCCACAGCGAGCCCCTTTTCGAGCCCTCAACTGTTACAAATGACGGAGATAAGACCCAGCGCAATGCCCTCATCCGCGACTCTGAGGTGGCTTTGATCCCGCGGACGGATACTGTGCGCTGTGTCGAGGCGCGAGCTCGCTCTTTCCAGGGGTGGCGCGATGATCTCTGGATCGAGCGCTTGAGAACGCAGCGATACGGGCCAAGTCAACATGTAAGCTCAATCAGACCCTTCTATCCCTCAAATTTTCTGTTCACTAACAGTCGTAGTAGTATACCCACCACTTCGATTGGGGATCGGGTGCCCAGGGTTGGGGGCGCGTTAGCAGTTTTAGTATGTGTTCTCTGGAGTCATTTATGTCCCCTTCTGGCAAGTCTAGATTACCCTAACAAGTATCTATCTATGCTCCCGAGACACCTGTGAAAACCCCCCGTTTCATGGGCAATATTCTTACTGTAAAAAGCAATTACTGACTCCAGCGGGTTGTAGTGGTCTGGGTACAAAGTACTGATGACCTCGAGGGCGGCGGCACAGAATTCCCCCGCCTGCAACGAAACGGGCCCGACCAAGCGTGGTGTCGCTGGGTCGAGTGTTCTGATGCGAAATCGGCAAACACGGATGACGGCTTACCCAACAAGGAGGATAACAGCCCCATAACGGGGGTTACCTTCAAAGCTATCGCGGGCAATGCCGTCTTCTGGGAGAACTTCCGTCCTGACGGTACCGGTAGAGGTTTTCCAGAGACCTGGCATGCTGGACTATCTGTCACGCGAGGTACCAAGGTCGGTCTGAACATCTGGAGCTGGGGGCGTCTTTAAGCCACAATTGTTTTTGGGGTTTGGGGGGGTGCTGCAACGCTGCTTCTAAACTGGGATAGCAAGCTGGGATGATCGCAGCTATGACGTGACAGGATTCGTGGCGCATGTAGTATCGCCAAATCATTCCACGTCGTTTGACTCGGTCAAAGGTGAGATGTCCTGGCATTCACAGTCTCCATGCATGTTGGCAACACTTCCGGACTTTGATATCACACAACCACCGGCTATCGGCGGCACTCGGCGGTTCTCGGCGGTTCTCGGCGACGTTTTGCTTGCAGAGTGCCCCACACTAAGATAGCCCTCCTTGTAAGGGCATCCAATCGACGAGCCACCTTCTTCGCTTTGGATCTATATATCTCCACTCCTCCTACACAACCACCTCACCGACGATGTCGTAATCCAGCCGCAAAGTTCTCTTTGGGTTATCCCATGCATGCTCGCCCGGGTTTTGGCTTACATGTATGCAGAGGCAAAAGTACATGCTATGCTGTCCCGACCGTTGCCCCTCCACACCTCGTTGCGATGAAAGCTGGCGCACTACCTACGTACGCTGCATGTGAAGATCCGCACAATCGTGGGGTTTACGCCACGCCCTTGGTATCATTGGATACTAGAGTCGAGGCAGTGGGTATCTGACTGGGTCGACAAGCAAGGTGGTCTAGCGTACCCCCACTGCTAGCCGGATGCTAAACGGTATCGAAAACCTGAATTTCGGTGTTGCGATCTACCCGTGTGCAGACCGCGTGCAATACAACAGATCTATCTGTCCAATGCGATAAGTCATAAGTGAGGGTATAAGCTCATGTTACAGATGGCTCAAGCAACACAACTGCGTCGGCATATGGATCGTCCTTCCATTTCTTCCGATTGAAGCTCATCTATCATGCCGTGTGTATGTATATCTGTCACCTTTTGCGACGTGGAAGGGGGCAACGTACTCGAGTACCGGGTACTTTACCGACAATCCATTAGTCAAGCGCGGCATACCTAAGAATATAGTAGGTAACTTGAGAAAACTCTGCAGAGTTAAAGAGCTTCTGGTAAGTCCCAATAATCGAGCTTTAACTGGTTCATGGGCGATGATCTATGAGATCGCACCAATAGAAGCTCAACGTAACCCCACATGCACCTTTCGAATCCCTTTGATAACAAACAACATCTTCCGGTAATAGTCTGACAACGTTTTAATGACAAGACGGCGGAACTTTCCAGACAGCTAAGAGCGCAGTCCAGAAGCCCAAAGCCCACTTACCTCGCGCCTGGACAACCTTACTTGGTCATCCAGGCGTGGCCATGTTGGAGGCAATGGAGGCAACTGGATCTCACCCGGGATGCCTGTCCATTTAGTCTTCGTCAAGACCTTGCCTTCGGCATCTTTCACCAATTAGACTTAAGCGAAAGGATGTAACATACGGTACTATACTTTGCGCCCCAAATGCGTGACTTCCACTCCTCAAACGTTTACTAGCATACATTTGTCCATTCAACCGATCGGAGTGTCTCTTCCTAGCCCTTTGTCTAGTACCCTCGTATATGTACCTAACCTGAACCTGCCTATTGCTGAGAGATATCCAAGCCACTTGTAACGCCGGACAAATATGGGGTGACCCGCAGTATCTACATGTAGCAGATACCTTGGAGCAAGGCAAGAGGTACTGGTGCGGTAGGCATATGACGTACGCTACTCACGTCTAAGCGACACCTGGGCATGTAATCTTCTTGTCACCTTCCGTTGGCCGTTGTAAGTCCAGTATACTTGCCGGGTACAGTCACCTACGCAAAAATTCAAGTAAAGCTTTTTATGTCTTAAGGTTGTAGACATGATCCCCTTATACCTTCTCATGTCCGCTTGATTGACTCGTTTTGATTTCCCCATACTATTTCGAACTTTCAATGAGATTAGCAGCATATCGTTCAATGGACACGACTATCAACTACTTTCTCCGTGGTGCGCTATAAAAATATCAATCGCTAAACGAAAATTCAAAGTGATCCCGAATCGGATTACTAGGGATAATAAGCTTCCAATATTCTGAGAAGAGAACGATTGCAACATCTCGAGGCAAAACGCGCCAGCGAAACCTAACGCAAATCACCATGTCCCAGAAGCCAGTTTTCGTGTTGACCCATCCCAGGGCTTGCTCAACGGCATTCGAAAGGGTCAGTAGTGCCAATCACGCAATATGCAAGCCATCTGAGAACATGGACGAATGCTGACCGGCTAATTCTTAATAGGTGTTCATGACATGCCAGGATACCCTCCAGTGTGCCCACGAGCCATTTGGGGACGCCTTCTACTACGGCCCTGAGAGGATTGGTGAGCGCTATGAAGACGACGAGGAAGGCAGATTGAGCAGTGGCTTCTCCAAGACCACATATCAAGATGTCGTCGATCGACTGGAGCGTGATGGTAGCGAGGTGAGCCATCTTTTCCCAGTGTTCTTTCCTTTCTGCGGCCTAAACCCCCGATATCACCTTCTGTTTTTTACGCTGCAGATTGTGAAATTTCTCAATATCATTCTACAACCTAATCTTACAAAATGATCGAATTGTCACCATGTGCCTGTATACCTAGCTAACAATCGAGACAGGGCAAGCGCGTGTTCATCAAAGACATGGCATACTACCTAGTGCCTCCAAATGGCGGCGTGCCGACAATCGCAGACTCTCTGCGCAAGCACTCAGTCAATGGATCCGCGACCAACGGTGAAAAGTTGGCTAATGGTGAGAACCATATTAATGGTGTCAATGGCCACAGCCACACGAACGGCACTAATGGCGTAAATGGCGATGCCACGTCCCTGAAGCAGGGATCCGATGGCACCGGAAACCCTACGGTTATTCCCCTAGAGGTCATGAAGAAGTTCCACTGGACATTCCTCATCCGCCACCCTCGCCGGGGTATCCCCTCGTATGTACGTTGCTGCTCCCCTCCGCTGTCAGAAACGACGGGATGGGACCAGTTCATGCCGAGCGAGTCGGGCTACGTCGAGCTCCGCCGCCTGTTCGACTACCTGCGAGCGCAGGGCTTGGTCGGACCCTCGGTGGCCGGTCGGGGCAGCGCGGCCAAGAAGGCCGAGGGCGAGGTCTGCATCACCGTCCTCGACGCCGACGACCTGCTTGACCACCCTGAAGATGCCATCAGGGCGTTCTGTGAGCAGGTAGACATACCTTTCTCCACGGACATGCTGGCGTGGGACGATGAGGAGAACCAGAAGCGCGTGGCGGACGCGTTCGCCAAGTGGAATGGGTGGCATAACGACGCCATCAACAGCAAAGGACTGACTGCTCGGGCTCATCCAAAGGTGTGTATTAAATTCTTGTTGCATAGTTTGAGTAGGTATACGTGGCTAACTCGTCTGCGGCAGAAACCTGTCACCGAGGAATCTGAAAACGAGGAATGGCGACAACAGTACGGTGAGGAGGGGCAGAAGACCATCAGAGCTTGTGTGGAAGAAAACATACCACATTACGAGTACCTGAAGTCGTTTGCTCTTAAATTCTAAGTTCGTGTTTCGTAGCGATGAGTCTCGAGCAGACATCAATCTGCGCTCGATGGTCTGTTTCACATGATGGGGTATGGTACAAGATGTAAATGGACTTAATACACTACATTACAAGTAGTCAGAGCACTCGTTGACCTAACCTCTCTAGTGGATATACATGGCAAGAGGTAACTGACGGGTACACTCAGCTGGGGAAGCTGTCAAGGAACGGCCCGTAGAGGCCCTGCTCACCTAGCTAGGAGGCAAGCAATATACATTTTATAATTTCTGGCTCTGGTTCTGTTCAGCGCCTTTTGGGAGTTCTGGCTCTGCCGCGGTCGGCTCGGTTGGCGCAACCGGCGCCTCTGCCTATGCCTCTACCTGTGCCTGTGCTTGTTCCTCGTCCCCCGGCGGTTCTCTCGGTTGTAGAGTAGCGTCCTCGAATATCTCGTGCGAGACGTTCTTTGTCCACTTCCGGGCGTAGTTCTTGTCGAGGACATTGGCCCACCAGACCGTAGCCTGGAGTAGTGACTTGCCCTCATCCTCAACCCCCGCCGGATTCTGGCTCTCGGCACCATCCTCTGCTACCGCCGCCCCCGTCACGACGATCTTGTTGCCCTTGCCTAGCCCGCCTAGGACGGCGGCCATGTCGGCGATGGTGTTGGCGCGCTGGTTGTTGAGCTTGCGGCCGCGCTGGCGCTTCGTCAGGGTCTGGCCGCCCTCGCCGTACAGTACGCTGTCGTCCCACGAGTACTCATGCAGCTTCTTGCACTCGCGCAGCCGCTGGTACACGCTGCGGCCCACCTCGCCCTGGCCATCGGGGAACTGGATAATGGCCATCGGCCGCCAGTAGTCCTTGCGCAGCTTCGCGGGTCGTAGTTTCTTGCCGTTGAAGGGGATCTGTCTGAATGCGTGGTTTGCCTATAAATTTCCCCCAAGGAAAATGATAACGGTCAGCAAAACTGCCTTGCCTCTTGTGTGTTATGTGCTGTGGTTCATCTTTGTTCATCTTTCCCTCCCTCTCTTTTCCTCCATCTTTTGTGTACCCCCCGCTTTCCCCTTGCACAGCCCGGGCGATGGACACGGATGCGAGCGTACCTTTAAGACCGGTTGATGTGAGTATACCGTCATGCCGTGGACAAAGTGGTTGAAGACGAAGATTTTCTCGCCATGACCGGGTGCGAAGCTCGGCTCAATGCGCTCGCCTTTCCGCCTCTTCGCCGTGTGTGCGAGTCGTATGCTGGTTATCGGAGTGGTTGCACGGCCGCCGCCGCTGAGGGACAGCTTGCCCAATTGGGCTGTGATTGGTGTTGTCCGCATCGCCATCGTGGGTTCGTCGTGTGCGGCGTGTGCGAGCTGTGTGTAGCACCCACACTGTTGTCGGCGATAGCTGCAAGCGTTGTTCTCGTCGGCTCAAAATTTCGTCGTACGCGACCGTCGTAGGTAGGTAGGTATTGGATATCTTCCTTTCTTAGCTCTGGGGGCAAGTCCACAGTTGCAGGGATGGAATGTTCGCTGTATTGGTCTTGCTTGGGGCTTGGGTTGGTGCTGATTACCTAGGTAGGTACCTACTGTCAGCTGGCGGACATTCTGCAAAGGTTCGCAAACCCTCGCCAGCTGTCTGAGCTCCGATGATCCGGCCTCCTGCCCCGGGACCTGACGGGCCTGAGTACGGTGGCCCATTGCTACATCTCTAAATCTGTGCCATATGCCCCGTAATTTCTTATTTCGCATACACCCTTTCACACCCTCTTACACCTACGCAACTAACGTATGCCTGCGCAGCTCCTATTTCGCATACGCAGCTCCTATTTCGCATGCGCGCTTTCTATTTCGAATGCATACTGTCTATTTCATATGCACGCTTTCTATTTTATTTACCTACTATATACGTAGGTACATAGGTACATTTACGCGTTAAAGGGTCTGTCTAGGAAAGTACCTATAGGGGAGTAGGCTTGGCGCAATATGTGGCGTAGGTTGTGGGGCGTGGGCTGTGGCGTGATCCAAAAGAGTGGGGCGGGATAGCCCATACGGGCTAGGAACTACCTACACAGGTGTCCCGTAGGCTAGGGCGTAGTGTAGGTATTTACCTATACAGACCCCTCTACGCGTATTTATCTGCACTCTGGGGTAGGCGTATTAAAATTCTGGGGCATATGGCACAGATTTAGAGTTTAAGCAATGGGCCACCGTACCTGAGTAGGTTGATACCTACCTAGGTACTACCTGAGGCTTGGACTTTCCAGGCTTGGACGGTGGCTTACCAGCTGCAGCGGTGCATATGTCCGTGCCTGCTGATTGTCACACGTGGGGTTATCGCATAGGCCGTCTCGAAGAAAACCAAGCTTCTCCAGGGCTTACAGGGACGAACAGAGCACCGGCAGCTTGTTCCAGCCCGCCAGTGCCCTGCCCGTCCCCTGCCCGTCCCCTGCCAATCCCCCTCCATCGCTGTAACCTTGTAATCCTGGACGCAGCCCCGCCAACCTCGACCCCTCCAGCCCCTCTGGGCCCAGTTAATGCTTGAAGCTTCCAGGTTTTTGGTGCACGAGCTAGAAGCTTCTCTCAGCAGCTCGAAGCTTGGAGCGTCACCCGATGATGTCTTGATGCTACGAGCACCGGCTGGGAATAGCTGGGACTGTCCAGAGCATCACTTGCACATCATATCATACGTCTTCCTTCTCCACCGCAGCTGAGGATAAATCTAAGACAGCATCGCAGACCCTTTCTTCGCTTTGTTGCTTCTCTTCTCCATTGACCAACTCAACCAAGCCCTTACGCCGAGCCGAACAGTCTTACTCGCATGGGAAAGCTGTTTCATGCGTACTTCGTTGTCAATGCATTGTGTTGAAGCAGCTCACACACAGCACACCTAGGCTAGCTCCGCCGAACAAACCCATTCATCAACCAAGCCCATTTGACAACATCCTTTTACTTCGCCCTTTTTTTGGTACCTCGCGACGCACATAAGTTGCCATAAGTCGTATCACGATCCAACGATTCTCATAAGTCGGCACACTCAACCGTCGTCACATATCGTCATATCACAGCTCGACTCAGATTCGTTCTCTCACCGCTGCCCACCATGACTGGCCGCATGGAATTCACGGAGCGCGGCAAGAGGTCCCTGGAAGATGCCATGAACCTCGCCGAACAATACGCCCACACACAACTCCTACCCGTCCACCTGGCATTGACCCTTCTAGATCCACCCCCGGACCTGTCTAAGGACCAGCAAAACGGCCCCCCGGCCGGCCCCAGTCTGTTTCGGCAAGTGGTAGAGAAAGCCAATGGCGATCCTCAACTCCTAGACAGGGCCCTCAAAAAGATAATAGTCCGCCTTCCATCTCAAGACCCCCCGCCCGATCAGGTGGGCATGTCGCCTTCGTTCAATGCCGTTTTGAGGAAGGCAAATGAGCTGCAAAAGACCCAAAAGGACTCGTACATCGCCGTCGATCATCTCATTACCGCCCTATCTGAGGACCCCACCGTAGTCAATGCCCTCAGAGATTCCAACATTCCCAAGCCCAAGCTTATCCAAGATGCCGTTGTGGCTATTCGTGGAACGCGGCGGGTAGACTCACGGACCGCCGATACCGAAGAGGATCACGAGAACTTGGCCAAATTTACCATCGACATGACTGCCATGGCAAGAGAAGGCAAGATCGACCCCGTCATAGGCCGAGAGGAGGAAATTAGACGAGTGATCCGAATCCTGTCCCGCCGAACCAAGAACAACCCTGTCTTGATTGGTGAGCCCGGTGTCGGAAAAACCACTGTCGTTGAGGGACTCGCTCAACGAATTGTGAACGCCGATGTGCCAGATAACCTGGCCGCTTGCAAGCTCATGTCTCTAGACGTCGGCGCTCTTGTGGCCGGAAGCAAGTACCGTGGTGAATTCGAAGAACGAATGAAGGGGGTGTTGAAGGAGATCACCGAGTCCAAGGAGATGATCGTGCTCTTTGTCGATGAGATTCACTTACTCATGGGCGCTGGTGCAACTGGTGAAGGTGGTATGGACGCCGCCAACCTCTTGAAACCTATGCTGGCCCGTGGACAGCTTCACTGCATCGGTGCCACCACGCTTGCCGAGTACCGGAAGTACATCGAGAAGGATGCTGCTTTCGAGCGACGTTTCCAGCAGGTGATTGTCAAGGAGCCCAGCATCCCGGAGACCATTTCCATCCTACGAGGTCTCAAGGAAAAATACGAAGTTCACCACGGTGTGACTATCGCCGACAGTGCTCTCGTCTCATCTGCAAATCTTGCTGGCCGTTACTTGACTTCCCGGCGTCTGCCTGATTCTGCCGTCGATCTGATCGACGAGGCTGCCGCCGCTGTGCGAGTCGCTAGAGAATCGCAGCCCGAAATCATCGACTCTCTCGAACGCAAATTACGACAACTACGGATTGAAATCCATGCCTTGTCGAGAGAGAAAGATGATGCATCTAAAGCTCGTCTTGCAATTGCCAAGCAAGACGCAGAAAACGTCGAGGAGGAGTTGAGACCCCTGCGAGAGAAATACGAGAGTGAAAGAAAGCGTGGCAAAGACATCCAAGAAGCCAAGGTGAAACTTGACGGGCTCAAAGTGAAGGCAGATGATGCCGCTCGCATGGGTGATCATGCTCGAGCGGCTGATCTTACCTACTATGCGATTCCCGAACAAGAACAAACCATCAAGAAACTCGAGAAGGAGAAAGCAGCCGCGGATGCTGCTCTCAGCCAAAACCCCGAAGATTTTGGCAACTCGATGATCACAGACATTGTTGGACCTGACCAAATCAACGAGATCGTGTCTCGATGGAGTGGCATTCCAGTCACGCGACTGAAGACCACGGAAAAGGAGAAGCTTATTTACATGGAGAAGGTCCTTGGTAAGACTGTGGTTGGACAAAGGGAGGCCGTCCAAGCAGTGTCAAACGCCATTCGTCTTCAACGATCAGGTCTGAGCAACCCGAACCAGCCTCCTAGCTTCCTTTTCAGTGGTCCCTCTGGTACCGGTAAGACTCTCCTCACAAAGGCTTTGGCAGAGTTCTTGTTCGATGACCCAAAGGCCATGATTCGTTTCGATATGTCCGAATATCAGGAACGTCATGCCCTCAGTAGAATGATTGGAGCCCCACCTGGATATGTTGGACATGACGCTGGAGGTCAGCTAACGGAAGCGTTGCGTCGAAAACCCTTCTCGATCTTGCTTTTCGACGAAGTAGAAAAGGCCGCCAAGGAAATATTGACCGTACTCCTACAGCTCATGGATGACGGTCGCATCACTGACGGCCAAGGACGTGTTGTCGATGCCAAGAACTGCATTGTCGTGATGACGTCCAACTTGGGTGCGGAGTATCTTGCTCGGCCTGCTGGCCGAGATGGCAAGATTGATGCTACAACACGCGAGCTTGTCATGAACTCGCTGCGCAACTACTTCCTTCCAGAATTCCTGAACCGTATCAACTCGATCATTATCTTCAACCGTCTCACCAGACGCGAAATCCGCAAGATCGTCGACCTACGGCTTGGCGAGATCCAGAAACGACTTGACGACAACGACCGTTCGGTGATGATAAAGGTCTCGGATGACGCAAAGGATTACTTGGGTAACGCAGGCTACTCTCCAGCTTATGGTGCTCGTCCACTCCAGCGCCTCATCGAAAAGGAGGTCCTCAATCGTCTAGCTGTCTTGATTCTCCGCGGCGCCATCAAGGACGGCGAAGCGGCAAGAGTGGTTCTTGCAGATAACAAGATCCAGGTGCTTGCGAATCACACCGAGAGCGATACGGCCGATGACGAGGATATGATGATCGACGAGGATGACGCGGTGGATGACATCGCCCCCGACGATATGGATGAGGACATTTACGATTAATTGACATCGCGGTCACTCACCGCCAGTATAGTTGGTTTTCCTTTTGTTTGATGACATGATGATACGATGCATAGAGTTGCATGAATGGAGTTAATGCGGATGCTTTTCCTCAAGGCTGGATATCAAAGTAGAATGCATCTTGCAGCGGGTTGCCTGCTTTTTAAGATACCATAAGTAATCTTCTAATTAGAGATTATAAGTTTGAAACCCATAATCAATCATAAGTGACATCTTGATGAATGATCTGTATATCCAGGCATGTCGTGACGGACTGACAGCCTTGAAGGTCTGATGCAATTATCTTAGGTACCTCGAATTGACAGAAGTTGGATGATTGGTGTTTGTTTCATCATGTCTTGTGTCATTGGATTACACATGAATAATTATTCCAAGGTTAGCCATGGCAATTATGAGATGGATGCTTAGCTAGATGCAGGACTTTAGTCGAAAATTCAAGCTACTACCCTCTAGACGATCGCTTCATTTTCATTACACCCTCTGTAGGATTGACTATAACAACCTTTTGCATACAATGAAGTATTCATCACTCTTATCCAATGGTACCTTTCAAGCCATTAGCACCCACCTGCACCCTTAGCCTCGTAGGATAGGAGGTAGCGTACCTTGTCGAGTTGCTCGCCTTGGATAGTGCCCAGGTGGATACTGACCTGGATCTACAGCGGATAGGAGGTGGGGTTATTGGCTAGGACCCTGCCGCGAAGTGGCATGAATTACCACGCACCTGCATGATTCAATGTTTACTTTCTCAGGTACTACCGGGTATTATATACCAGTACTAAGTGGTAGGTAGACAACTTACCTTTAGCCCAGATTGTTCACCGCTGCACTTTCAGTTACTTTAAATTCGACGAGTCAAACTTCGCCCGTACAAAAACCACGACTAGTATACCTACCTGAATATACTACAGTCTGAGAATCCCCTCAGGTCCTTCCTCAAAGCTGTGCCTTCACGGCAGTAGCCGGCCGATATGCCCTTGCATGATGTCTAGCCATGGAATTATGGATCGCACACCTCCTGGCGCCGAGCAGAGGAACAAGTTGCGCGCCGAACTGCATACTCTAAAGCTCAGAGGAACCATTAGTGACCTTGATGACAACGATATCGAGGAGATTGTTCATTTGCCACGCTCTCTGTTCAACGAAGCCATTCATCATCTCAGGTTGGCTTATGGGCCTTTGTCATCTTTTCCGTGAGATCCCACGCCATTCACTGACTTATCTGTCACTGATTGTCAAGCAACTAGCACTACCGTCTCTCAGGATGAACCAGAATCTAAACCAGCAAACCCCGTCATCGATGATGGGGTGAGTCTTCTAGAAGGCGCGCTGGCTGCCGTGACCGATTACAATTCATTCCTGGAAGAGAAGGTGGCCAAATTTAAAACTCAGTCCACACGCAGCCTCGCTACTCTCAAAGAATCCTCTGACGCGGATCACAACTTATCAGCCATACAAGATAAGACGGCCGAATTGAAGCGACGCAAAACGCGTCACGCGCAAGATGTAAACCACTCTACTTTACGATGATTATATCTCGGACAGATATGACTGACAGGCTCTCCGAAACAGATAGCTGTCCTGGCAGATTCACTCAATTCATACGATGAAAACCGCGCCTTGTGGCTTGGAGGATGTGGGCAGTCATTTTGGAATGATATACTTTTTCTCAACTGCCATAACACACTCTCTGGCGGCAGTCGGCACTCCGCGCCACCAACAGCGCCACCTCCAGGCCTTTGGGACGAACATGACTACCTTCTCCAACATGTTGAGCGGTGGAGACGACTAGTCAACGTTGACTCCAAGGAGAGCGAAGTGGCAATTGATCGTGCAAAGCAGCATGTGAATCAGTGAGGACTCTTTTTCGACAGCTTCCCCCATATCCCGCAACTCATGCTCACGAACCTCTAGACTTGTGTATTCTATCACCCGCCACTGCCAGGCGCAATTAGCGACAATATTTTATGAGAGTCTGGCAGGTAGTCCAGCAGCGCCGAATCGCCGACGAGCCGTGCACGAGGAGGCAGCAGATATCATCAAAGAGATTGATTGGCTTTGGGAGGAAGTGGTTCCGGTGGCACATATGTCAGTCTCCGCCCAATATCTACACCCCGTTCTCAAGACATTTGAAGATTGGGAACGTTCGAAATCAGACCGCGATGCCATCGTCACGACATACGTATGTGATCCTCTCACTATATTTGACATTCGCACTAACCACGAGAAGGCCTCTGGAGCATTGAAGTTCATGAACGACAGGCTCAGCATTGTCGCCCAGCGGACGCAAGCCCTTGTATATCATCACAAAGCATCACTCGACGTCGCGCAGAGACATCAGTTGAACCAGACCTCTGAGCCGCAAGCGAAGATCCCGGAACGCGTGTCTCACACCTCGTCACATAACACCCAGAAAAAGCGCAAGAGCGACAAGGCCTTAGAGAACCTTCGAGCTTTCATGCAAATTTACGGTGCAGCCCCTCTAACCACCAGGGACCTGTCATCAAAACCAACGGCATCCCTGCTGGATGAATACGTGCAGACGCGGACCTACAAAAGCGAAGCCCTCCTCCGAGATTTCCACAAGCTTCTCGAGACCGCTGCGAGGTTCGATTTGACGGATAGGGAGCTCGGCGGCGCGTCGCTCCTCGAAACACTCCTCGCCGATAGCGCTGCTAGCTCGACCCAGGCCGCAAGCGTGTACAGAGATGCAGAGTTGGAAGGTTCGATCACGATGCTTCGGGGTCAGGCGGAGCAGGTGCAAAAGATGTTCCAGGGTCTGAGGTTCGAGGGCCCGGTGGCTGCTGCTGACTATGTTGCTCACTCGTGCCGACAATACGCAAGAGGGGAGAGCCCAAACTGCGCCAATGTGGACTGTGTCCGAGGAGTCAAGTTCGAGGAATTCGTGCGGAGATGGGATCGTTAAGGACTCGAGTATTGGGGTTCTCCTTAGGAGGTCATCCTTAGGAGGTCATCCTTAGAAGTGATTTGATGAATTAGTGATACCCTCCAGACTGATTGACAGTGGGCTCGAGCTCTGTTTCCCCCCTTCGTCTTATAAATGGTAATCGAGTCTTACTGTACGGGGTAGGTGTTGGCCTTTGCGGATATGCCTGATTTATATATGGAGAGGCCTCGATATTCTGCTCTCAGTTCCTAAACCCACATGAGAGACTAGGAGGTACGCGCGCTCCCTTGTTCAAGTCATAAAAGCCACAACTGAAAGTGGCACGAGGCTGGCCCCGTTCTAGCTATGCTACTTTGGTAGAAGACTGAGCAAACATGCGATCATAAACGTTGGGTCTCGACTCTTCTTTCCCCCCCGAGAGAACGTGGACTTGGCAAATACCAAGAGGTTGACACGCTTGCCAAGTGAAGGGAAGAAACTATTTCGAAGGCTGGCTTCATTTGACATAGGGCTCCCTTTGCCAGGGGCGACATAAACGAAACATTGAAAAAATCGGTGTACATGTTGGCTCACCTGTGAGCTTCGCTCGGCTTGTCCAAGCCGTCGGCAGAGGGCGAGCGACAGGAAAGAATACACTAGCTCGAATATGTGCTATGGGAAAAATACCAACATAAACAAGCACAGACGACTGATGGATACAAGAGTGAAGGTCATTTGACTAATGAAAGATCCTTTGCGGCTGTTCGCTCGACCAGTATGAGACCTGGTATAGGCCTAGTAGCGCTCATCGACTTGTCTTCAACTGAATCATGATGGCCAAAGAACAGAAAATCATGAAAGCCATCGTATTTCGCAAGAAGAAGAGATGCGAGAAGTGCAAGGGGTCAGAAAGCGAGAAAGATGGCGAAGATGCTGAAGGGATGGATGACGCGCATGAGCAGGCCGGTTCTAATGCCCTCTACTCCTATCTGTATGATTCATCATTAGATAGGTAGGCAAGGTGGAAACAATGACCACTGTACTTTCTTTGATGGGGTCAACTAGCTGGGCAGAGAGGCAAATGGCAATACGTTTCAACCACGTCCTTGGATAGAGTGAGACTGTACGGCTTTGACCCCTACCGATGGACAATGTTGCGATACCTGAATCTCATAGCATGAGTGCGCATAATCAAAGAACAGGCTCGGGACACGATGCCTCCGAAACGAAACGCAGTGGCGTAGAGTTGTTTGGTTAAGTTGGTGGTGATAGTGACGTGTTTTGCGCCATGCAGGTACTGGGTAGGTAGGTAGTTTACCTGTCTGTCATGGATCTAGTGGGCAGTCTTGTTGATAGATGGCGAGCAGAAGGCTAGGTAAGGCTAGCGGCGACAAAAGCTCGCATGCTTCATGATGTGTCCAAGCGTTTCGACTGCGGGCGTACCTACCTGACTCCTTGTAGTACCTGTAATTGGGTGTCTGCTTTAGGCAAAGTGAGGTCAGTCGAGGAAAAGAAAGGGAAGGGTTGAGGTCGAAACATCGGATTATTCTGAGGCAGACCCCCACTGTTTGTTTGCATCCAATTGGGCCTGCCATGGATAGGTGCCTACCTACGCAGACACCTAGCACCCGGGCACCCACCTGCTGAGGTGGGCCACGGCCTCCAGTGGCTGGGTACCTACCTAGGTGAGTACCTAGGTAGTGGATGGTGAAACGCGACGGCAGATGTGAGCAGCAACCCGAATGAGCAGCCTTCCCATGCGAGGCAAGCTCTCAGCCACACGGGACAGCACGGTCGCGTCATAAATTATCATAAACTATCGTTGTTTCGCAAAAGCTGCTAGTTCGGGATACTTAGGCGAGCTAGCTCTCTCCGTTTCTCGAAGAATGTGAAACCCCCCGCATTGAGTACACTTGTGTATGCCACACTCAGTATACCCATACCATGCAAACCATCACCTCACTGCATGATTACGAAAAGGTGAAGGCATAGTCACGGCCATGGCCACGACGATGGTGGCCGCGACACCGACATGACACAAAACATGCAAAGACGTGCAAAGGCAGCGCGATAGCATGGGAACAGGCACTCAGGGTCGTGGCTATTACCACTCTGTGCCTGAGATCACCAATTGGGCTCACCTAATCTGATAGACAGTATACTCACCTCCACTTGCAAGCTGAGGATGCCGGGAGGAAGTGCCCTCCAGCTGAAAGCTCATGATATGACACTGGCCGAAACAGGCGAATAGAGATTCGTCCGTGCTTTCCCCTGTACGGCTGTACTATGAAGAGGCAGGCTCGGCAGGCAATGGAGACCCAAGAGCGTAAGGGGTGAAGGGGTCGCGGAAACAACTGCTACGGTACCATTGCAGCTCTGCGCTATGGCTTCGGCTGCCCCTGCCTCGAATTTTCTTCAGGTCTTGATCAGAGATGATCATAGCCCGCGTTGGCGATCTCCATGCGAGCCCGGCCTCACTATTGGTCGCAAATGCTTGGAGTGCCGCGGGAGATGATCCCAAGACGAAGAAGGTTTCACCTAAGCTGACTTAGTGCCACCCATCATTCCTGAAACCACCTGTTCGTGACGTGTGTGACGCCCGGGCTTCACCAACCGTGCCAGGCGAGCCAGCTCGCCGAGCTCGCCAGGGTCGATCTTGGTGATCGCTTTGGCAGCCTAACTCTTGCCGGCCTAGTGAAAGTCCGGGGACGCCCCATCCAAGTCTGTATAGCCTCAAATGCGATTCGCCCATCCGGTCTCACACAACGCGTCTCATGATACTGCAAACTTGGGATGAAGTTGGGAGTTGGTGCAAACGCCGGACATAGCCACCGGCGAGCTCTGACAATGCCTTGGGTGCGATGGATGGGAGAACGATGGCTTCATCAAGAATGCCCAGATCGTGTATATATGACCTAACTTGCTCATCCAAAAGTCAAACTCTCTCATCATCATCATCACTCACTCTCATCTTCTCTTCACACATCTTTCATCAGATCTCGCTAGCCGAATCTGCTCACTATTTTTGTCAATTTATCATTCTCAAGCGTTTCTAATCATTGCCCTGGTGGTCTTCATCACAACTAATCAACTCTAATCAGTATCTAAAACCGATCTCAATACTCCCCCATACCCGCCAAAATGCGTTACTCAATCGTCCTCGCCTCCACTGGCCTTCTCTCCGTCGTCTCTGGCCACGGTCTTGTTACCTCCATCCAGGGTGCCAACGGTGTGACGATGCCCGGTCTGAGCGGTAAGTTTCACTCTCGGTCCTAAGCACCAAAGAAGCTACACTTACTAACATATTTCATCAGTTGCCGATGGCACTCCCCGTGACTGCAGCAGCAACGGTTGCGGCTCCCAAGCTGACACCGCTATCATCCGTGACAACGAGCTCGGCACATCCGAGGCCAGTGCTCTTGGCCGAACCCAAGGCAACGGTCCCATTGATGCCTCGGTCATGATTGCCAACTTCATGAGCGGAAGCGGTGCTCCCACCAACCAGGGTGCCAAGTCCTCCGTCGGTGTTGAGGACAACATCTCTGCTCTCCAGAAGGCGAGCAAGAACCAGAAGCGCCAGAGCCGATTCGGCGGCCTTTTCGGCGGCTTCGGCGGCGGCAACGGCGCCAGCACCTCCCAAGGCACCAAGTCCTCGCAGCCTTTCGAGCAGAGTGTAGCTGCCACTGCCGGACAGGTTAGTGAACAAGACCCTTCCTTCCCCCTTTTCCACCGTATACGAGCATTAGACTGACTTCCGGTGTTCCACGACAGGGCTCCTCTGCCGGTCTTCCCACCTGCAGTGACGACGGATCCGTCACCATGACTTTCCGCCAGATCAACCAGGATGGTGCTGGTCCTCTCCGGGCCGACATCGACGGCAGCTCCGGTGGCACTGACCCCGACGCTTTCCAGTCTGCTGAGGTCACCCAGGACGTTCCCGGCCTTGTCCTCGGTCTGTCGGCCGCCACCAACACTGACTTCCCCGTCAACGTCCAGATGCCCGCTGGCATGACCTGTGACGCCACCGTCGCCGGTGTCGACAACGTCTGCGTTGTCCGTGTCCGCAACAACACCCCCGCCGGTCCCTTCGGTGGTTCCGCCGCTTTCACACAGTCCCCCAACGCCCGCAAGCGGGCCATTGCCTACCGCCTGAAGAAGCGTGCCGAGGAGGAGAAGTACGCCAACCGCCGCCTCCGATAAGCGTCTAACCTGAGACGTATCGAAAAAGGAGCTTGGGGGGTATGGGGGAGTATAGCTGAGACTCTGAGGTTTCGGTTCGCTCCGAGTATACTGTACATATAAATAGATTGGACAGGGGGCTCGCTGGTTGGAGCCTCCTGATGGGATCAGTATAGGTGGCATATAAAACACGTATCAATATATCAAACTTAAGTCTTTCATTAACCTTGTCTTTCCTCGTCTGTCGAATCTTTGATCAAAACAAGTCGACAAATGTGCGAATTTCGAATTGTCCAAACGGCCTACCAACTTGACCCACGCTCAATGGAGCTTGAACACTATTTCCCCCCCTTTAGTTCATTCAAGGTTTTCACTCGAGCGCTAACCTTGATCTGCATATCCAGATATCCCGGCATCCAGAGTGAGAACACTACCTAAGCATCACTTACACGGGCTTGTCTGCATGACTGAATTCAAATGCAGGTTTTTTGCGTTTTGAAATATTAAGACGATTTCGTACACCCCACGTGGATGCCTAGGTACCTAAGGCAGATATCGACCTGTACTCCCTCGCCTACCTAGAGATAGACAGGTCGATCAGAAAGGTTGTTGTATTGGGAGTGAATCTACTGTGTGGGCTAGGTGTACGTGCCTACCTCAAGCATGAGTGCCTAGAAACCAGTCGTACTGTGATTTCCTTCTGTAGACGCACCTACCTTCCAGGCCCGTGATGAGAGAACCGTCCAGTAATTGTTGGTCGAAGACCGGAAACCTTGATGGCTTGATAGTCGGTATAAACGTCGAGGAAGTAGCCACTTCTCATTACCGAACAGAGCTACAGGCACCATATTGTCACAATACCACCGACAGATCGAACGAGAACGACAGTCGCACTATGAAACCTCTGTGTCTGTAGTTGTGGTCATCGTAAGTACAGTCCTGAATCCTGACCGTTCTAGCTGTGATGGTGCGAATGTATTTGGATGATGGACGGCGGTTGACCTTTTGTTGCCACCTACAGTACGGCAGCTTTGCAGATGCGTTGTTTGGGCTTGCAACTTTCCGGAGGGTGCGAAGTCGGCTCGCTCATGATACGAATGCCACGCATGCGGGCCGAGTGGCTAACGATGCGAGCCTCTAGGTCGTCAGGACTATCAAGATACATGTATCAGTGCAGTGGAAGGCGGCTGGTTCTGGAGTACCCACCAGTAATTAGATATTGGCACGATTGGATGCAGGCTCGGCAGGCTCGGCAGGTGCCGAGCATTGCTCAATGAATGCGCGCCAAGAGCCGCTAATGCCCCTGGATCGATACCCGATAACCTCCCCACTCCGTACCAGGTAGGTACCTACCACTCTTATCACTACATGTACCTAAGGTACTGTACTGTTACTATAACTCCAAAATTCAGAAAAGCTTCACTGGATTCCTATCGCGGCCATCCGCTCTTCTCCCCGTGTCAATTACAACCCGCACAACACAACTCGACCGTCATGGATTCCGCGCTAGTCAAGCAGGAGGTGGTGCGCCAGGTGCAGACACAATACGCCATGGACAATGCGAAGCGGCTGATCGATGTATGTGACTGTGACTGTGACTGCGCCTGTCTGGACCCTCCGATCCTCGAGTTCGTCACCACCAGGAACTGACATATCTCGTCCCTCCCAGACCATCAACGAGCACTGTTTCGAGCGCTGCGTGCCTAAGCCCGGCGCCTCGCTGTCGAGCGGCGAGCAGACCTGCTTCACAGCCTGCATGGAGAAATACATGAACGCATGGAACGCCGTCAGCACCGCCTGCATCGGCCGCGCACAGCGCGATCAAAATATATAAACCTACCGCACATGCACGTCAACCAACTCTGGCCCGCTCCGTGTGCGATGCGATACCGGGAGTGTATGTCGGGAACGACCATTCGGAGAAAGGGTGCTGCCATACAGACTCATACGATGACACCCGAGTGTGGGCAAGGCTTAGCTAGCCGGTGCTTGTACATTAGAATAGACAGGTCGCGCGACATGCGTACAATGCATGCCGTGCGCATGGTCGATATTTGAACCGCTGTGAAAAGAACATGACAGACAGACAGCATAGAGTGTACAACAGAAATGGTACCGACATGAGGTCTGGATACCAAACAGTGGAATGGAGACTTCAGCCTCACGATATCTGTTCCGAGGGGTATATGTACCGTGCATGCTATTTACATGAATAATTCATCCTCGCTCGCCTTTTCAGTCGGCCGCTTTCACACCTTTCTTCTTCTCCTCTTCCGCCGCCCTCTTCCGCGCCAAGTATCTCTCTTTGGCGCTCGAGATATCCGTGTCCGTCTTCCTGCTCTTGGCCGCGCGCTCCGTCTTCTGCCGTTCTTCTTCCTCTTGTTCTAGTGACCTCTTCAGCGACTGCTCCAGCTGCTGCTCCAGCATGCGTGACTGTCTCTCGCGCATGGCCTGCTTTCCGCCTGATCCCACGAAGCCGCGGGATGGCTCCTTCTCATCCCTGCGATCCGACCCTCTCCGCGTGTCTTTGGGCGGCTCTGCTTTCTTCTTGGCCCCTATATTGAGGCCGCCCGTGAGTAGTTCGCGCTTGTCCACCACCTGCCCGTCCTCATTGATAGCAATCGTCCCACCCTTCCGGTTGATCTCGCGCGCCACGTCTGCCTCCGTGCTCGCCTTCTCCTCGTGCGCATCGTCCTCCGGCTTTGGACCGGCCTTGGCGCGCTCCTCGGCCGCCCTGACGACCTCGGCGTGTTGGCGATCGCCCTTCTCCAGAAGGTCCTTGTAGAAGGCGGTCATGCCACCGCCCTTGTTCTTGCGCGCCTCCTCATCCTCGCGGAGCTTCTCCTCCGCCTCGATGCGCCGGTTCTCCTCCTGCTGCTTCTTGTAGGCCTCGGTCACGAACTTCTCGGTGCCCGCGTACTCGTCACCCTCCTCCTCCCGCTCGCGCGCGATCTTCTTCTCCTCGGCGATCAGCGCGTCGCGCTTCCGCACGGCCGCCGACGCGAGGAGGTTCTTCATGTACTTGGGCTTGCGCTCCACATCTTCCTGCGTGACCTTCTTCTCGGGCCTCAGCGAGTCGTACACAGCATCGTAGTCGTATATCGAGGGGTCGAGCTCCTCGGCCGCTTCGCGGTGTCTCCGCGACTCGAGGGCGCTCGAAAGGTCGCCGTATGCAGATATGTCGGGCTTCTTTGATTTGCTTGCTGGTGGTTGGCCTGGAGGGCCGCTCCTCCTTTTCGAGGCGGGTTTCTTGCTTTTTGAGTCAGGTACACGCTTCGGGGACTCGTCTTCGTCAAACTCTGTGATTGCTGTTGCTCGCGGGCCGTTGCCCTGTTCTTCCTTGGTATCATCTTCGGAATCGTCGCCGCCGCCGAACATGGGTTTCCGCTTGGGCGGCGCAGGCTTCGAAGTGCCCGGCTTTTTGGCCAGGTTGAGGCCGAAGGAAAGCCCTGGTTTACTCATCATGCCAACGGAGAACGTATGGCTTGACTGTATGATGGTATTGTGGAAAGCGCTTGTTGCGCATTCACGTTGCAGTAGGTGACACCCTATCGCCCAGTCGCGCCGCGACCAGCGACCAGCGACCAGCCGCCCTACCTATAATTGCCTGCCGCGGGCACTACCTAACCTACTTAGGTATCTAGGTACCTAGATAGTCTTAGCCTCTTGGCAGCCGAGCTCTTGGCGCAGATTAGCTAAGCGATAAGATAGGTAGATTGATTGGATCCCACTAGAGCACGCACCTACCCTGGCACCCTGGCTCTTTGGCTTTCAACGTCATTCTCAAACCCCGACAACCAGTGAGCATCACTGCTCATTCTCAACAGTCCCGACACGCGCGATGAAGCTGCGATGAAAACCGACTCATTGTCGCCGATAAGGCGACACATACTGTCATCTATCAACCCTGACAGCTGTTCTATTTCCCCACCCATAGAAAAGAGCCGCAGTCTTTCTCCTACAGCTGCGCCCCCGGCTTCAGAGCCCCGCGATCACGACGAGAAACAGACCTCCTCGGCAGCTACAGCGGAACGGGCAGCTCGAAAGACTTCCAAGTTCCGCTTCAAGTCGGAGCATTCGCGCTCCCATCGGTCCTCCCGCCACGATGACCATGATCACGATCGCGAGCGTAGCCGTGATCGTGATCGTGATCGCAAGAGTAGACACAGCGCAGATGTAGACCCATCGCGTGACCATGACCATGACGACGAACGGCGCAATCGAAGACACCGCCACCACCGGCGCCACCACCATCACCGGCACAAGCGGCGTCGCACACGATCGCGATCGCCCACGCCTCCCAACCCATACGCACCACCACCCCTCGACTCCGAGGCCGCGTTCCGCGAGTCCCTCTTCGACGCCATGGCCGACGACGAGGGTGCCGCGTACTGGGAGGGCGTGTATGGGCAGCCCATCCATGTATACTCCCAGGAGCGGGCCGGGCCCGAAGGCGAGCTCGAGCGCATGGGCGACGAGGAGTACGCAAAGTACGTGCGCCAGAAGATGTGGGAGAAGACGCACCAAGGCCTGATCGAGGAGCGCGCGCGGCGGGAGGAGGCGCGGAAGCGGAAAGAGCGCGACGCCGAGGAGGCTACGAGGCTGACGAGGGAGATGGAGCAGAGTCTGCGCAGGGGCGAGGAGAGGAGGGTCAGGAAGGGGTGGAAGGACAGGTTCGAGGCCTATGCGAAGACGTGGGAGTCATGGGACGGCACCGTGCAGGGCATCGCATGGCCTGTGAGGAGCGGCCGGCGAGAAGATGTTGGGGGCGGCGCCGTGAGGGAGTTCTTGGTCATGGGCATCGACCCCGTGGAGAGCGGCGAGGCGCAATTCCTGACGAGGTTGAAGGATGAGCGTGTCAGGTGGCATCCTGACAAGATTCAGCAGAGACTGGGCGGACGGGTCGACGAGGCTGTGATGAGGGATGTCACTGCCGTCTTTCAGATTGTGGATAGGCTGTGGACTGATACCCGCTCTAAGCAGACCGCTTGAGCACAATGAGCGTTTGTTTTTTTCTACTCCTAGCCCTACATAGGTATATTCTTCCTTCAAAATCCACACACGACATGGTCATGTTCCAGCATCTTCAGTTTCACTTGCGTACCTAGGTAGCTGGCCCCCTTCATATCGATGAAGACCCTCTCGTTGTACCAACCACCTCAAAGCGACTAAGTTACCACGTACAAGAGCATCGGCTTTCTCTCATCGTGCACCCACCCGCCGACACATTCGTTTTCATACCACATTTCATCAGAATGGCATATGTAGTTCATTCTGAGAAAAGTAGAGATTTCTTCTCGCCTACCATAGTGGCATAGAATACATCTCCAAGGACGGTGTAGCGTCTATGGCTGCTTGGCAGTGATGGATGCCTGCCTTTCGCAACGCCCACTTATGTAGAACATGAAAGCTTCATTTGAGGGCCGCCTTGGAATTTCATCTTGCAACCCTCCAGCTTGTACTAGACCCCTAACACTCCTTTTGTGACGGGTGCCTTTCGGCATTGGTCCGGTTGATGCGCCCACCGGAATAATATCTGGTTTAATGCGGCATTGTGGACTTGTCGCTTTTTCAAATTACGCCCTGGTTCTTAATCAGACGCGAGAGCCGGACACGTCTTCACCGCGGGAGTGCTTTGTGTGACACGAAAACCTTTGCTATGGCTGAAATGGTAAGCTGTGTCATGTCGCGGGCTCATCCCAAGAACTCCAAGCCTAGCGCTTCGTTATAGTTAGACCTTAATTCAGCCTAGACGTAGGTCTGCCACCCTTGTAGCCATTACCTCATCATCCAGAGTTTCCCAGTTCTCTGTCAACTTTGAGATGGCGCCTTTGATACCCGTTTTCACTTTCTCTTGTAACGCCGGTGAAGTGCCACGAGTGGGTTTCTCTGCCAACGTGACCGCCAACTCCAGCAGATCAGTCTCAAAATCGAGACGGGGGCGTTCCAGAAGACCAGGCTCGGGCTTGGCTGGCTTGACTTCATATTCCGCAACCGTCTCTAGGAACATTTGCGAGCCAGAGTGCGAGCGCAGGGTCTCGTCGTAATCTAGTAGGATGCGGAAGACTTGGACGATGGCAGAGCCACGTAGGTAGTCGCTGAGCGTTAACTCCTCATCCTGACTGGCAAGAATCGCACGTATATCGGGATAGATACAGCGTGCTAAGAGATCACCCTCGTTGAACACCTCACGGCCATCCGACGTGTGAAGAAGACCCTCAAGCGCTGCAAGTATGGGGAGACGAAGCTCGGGCATATCTGTCGAAGCCAAATTTATCTTGTAGAGCTCCGCGAAAAGGTCCACTAACCCGGCGGCTTGGGTCCTCAAGGTCTCCCCATCGTCATCCCGAAGCCACGTCGCTGCCAACCTGACTGCTGCTGGAGTGATGGGGTCTTCAAAAATATTCCTCCTAGCGTTGTCTGTCGATTCTATGCCACGAGCGCCGGCGAGGAAGGCATCCCAACGGTCTCGGAGGTATTCCATAACATCGCCGACCATTTTCGCTAAGTCTTCATGAAGTTTTTGTATCTGATCTGGAGTCAAGCCTCGCGGCATGTTGTCGTCGTCTACTGCCGCTATCAAATAACCGACAAATGATGTCGTGATGTCCAAGGCTGCGGCGATCCGTAGAGATAGGGTGGGATATTCGGGGGTGTCTAATTTTGGTACCAGGAGGTGTAAAGTAGAGAGGATGTCCACCTGCACCATCTTGAAGAAAAGATATGCAATTGGCTTTGGGGCAGCAGAGTCACCCGAGAACAGAGACATGGGTGCCTCCTCGGGGTAGGCGGTTAACAGAGCGGCGGCACAATGAGTATATGCTCGCCGGCCGTCTACGGTTTGCTTATTTGAGGCCATATCGTGGATCAAGCGAGCGACTGGTCGGAGCCATTGTGGATGTGATGGTCCAGGCTGTATGTAACGTAAGCCATGGATGCCTGGAAGTAAGACCCAAGCGCATCGCGCGCAGCGTGAGATACTTACATTGGGAAATATGTTCTCGCAGATGAGGGTGACGAAGTTGAGTAAGGGTGTCGGATTGTGGCCTTTAAATGATGCTATGAACTGCTGAAGAGCTTGATCGATCTTGGCCTGTAGAGCCTCTACTGGCACAGCCATACTCCCCTTAATCCAGACCCAGTGGAAAATGGAGAATACGGTCTTATGTTGCGGCGCAACCTCTATCAATGGCTCCCAGGTTGCAACATCTAGCTCCGCAAAACAGCTTGCACCGCCAACATCCTGGTCATCGGGTTGTTGGACAAGCACATGGAGGAGGTCGACTATGCGCCGTGTGGTCTCCTCAGAGCTGGAGAGTTTGTCAGTGTATGCGGCCATGAAAATGAGTGGCAGACAGTACGAACCTGTAAAGAACGGCTGCTGCCAGATTGGGTATCCGGGCATAGAAGCTCTCGTTGACAGCACAATCGTTCAGGAGTTTGGTGAAAGTGTAGATGACGGCAACCGCCACGTCGAGCATATCCCCTGACTGCTTCCGCGGTTCTGAGGCCGGACGAGAGCCCGTGCGGATGAGACGATCCAAAAATTTGGGCGATACCGAACTCCATAGGGCTTCGACCTGTCCATGTTGCAGCTCGGAAGCATGTTTGTCTAAGACAGTCCTCAAGAGAAGCAAACCGACGAAACGTGAAGTGTCGTCCTTGGCAGCAAGCAGTTGATGGATTTTAGGGATTTCGGGAGGCTCCATTGCGAGCTACAGTTTTTGTTGAACAGGAAACAGAAGACACGACACCTTTTAGTTGCTCTTGTCATGGGCGTTTTCATCTAAATTTGGATGACTTCCCAGCTCTTTTGCTCATAGTTGGGCTGGTCACATGGTCACAGACATATGAGAGTCAGTAACACTCAGTAGCGCCTGTAACAGACAATAAATGTGTACTTGTGACTAGCTCCGTCTGAACTCAAGTACGTACTACCTACTAGACTTATCGATTGCGCTAAGATAGGCAAGGGCAAGGGCAGCAGCGAGAAGGGACCCCTTTCATGCAGCATCCCTGTCGTCAATGACGGGGTGACGGGCTCGACGGGCATCGGCCATTCCTTTCCTTGGCGCCCGCGTGCGATACCAAGCTGAGCGAACAGCAACTTGCTCAACCTCAATCTACTAGTATCGCCATCGTTGTGCCTCGAATCCATCCATCCGCCAAGAGACGATGAAGATACCCTGAAACGACATGGCATTTTACGGCATCGAGACTCCAGCATGGCTAGCAGCAGGAATATCATAAACCTCGACGACGAGGCGTCGTCGTCATCGTCCTCACGGCCGCCGAACGAACCCCGACCCGCTGCCTTTCGCGACGAGATCGACACTTTTGCCGACGCTTTCGACCGCCGCCCGCGCGATGCCGCTCGCGACATCCTGCGGGACGACCCTCTCGACGGAGACATTGGCGAAGTCCCCATGAGCTTCAAGCGCAAGCAAAAGCAGTCCGTCTTCTCTCAGCCTGGTCGCATGCTGTCGGCCTTGACCGGCAATCGCTTCGGTTCGCGGTCGCCAGCCTCGGGTCCCTCATCAACGGGCACGGCAACGCCCACCCTACTCCAATCCATCGATCCCGAGCGTCGCGACTCCGAGACATTTGCCCCGGGCACTGGTCCCAAGGATGGTGTGCCCTTGGATTGGTATGCCGAGGGCCCGGGACGGCGCGTAGGCTACGAGGACTTGACAGCCATTGACTGGATCTTCGAGCACACAAAAGAGAGGCAACGCCTCCGCGTTCTGCAATCCGGTGCGACCGGGCTAGTAGGCTACGTACGTCAGCTCGCCGACTCCAGCCAGGTGTGGATTATCCTCGTCTTGACTGGTATAGCCGTCGGCGCCATTGCAGCCGGCATCGATGTTGTATCGGACTGGCTGGGCGATTTGAAGGAAGGGTACTGCTCCGCAGGTCCAGATGGCGGTGCGTTCTATCTCAACAAACAGTTCTGCTGTATGGGCTACGACCAAGGCGCCAAATGCTCGGATTGGAAACCATGGGCAGCAGCTCTTGGCATCGGCTCCGCCTTTGGGAAATGGTGCATAGAATACTTTTTCTTTCTTTTATTCTCAGTAAGCGTGACCAAGTGCTTCTACGATTTGGCGACTCTAACCGTCGTTCTTAAGATTACGTTTGCTCTCAGCGCGGGCTTCCTGGTTCAGGAGTACGCCATCTACGCCAAGCATAGCGGTATACCGGAAATTAAGACAGTCCTGGGCGGCTTCGTCATTCGCCGCTTTCTTGGGAGCTGGACGTTGGTCACAAAATCACTGGGCTTGGTAAGTCTGCCTTGAGTCATTACGTTTACATCGACTAAGTCTTTGGAGTGTCTAGCAGTCGCGTCTGGAATGTGGCTGGGCAAGGAAGGCCCGTTGGTGCATGTAGCATGTTGCTGCGCCAATTTATTTATCAAGTTGTCGCCAGATATCAACGGCAATGAAGGTTGGTGACTCGGATATTTCTTCTCCAATGCCTGGAAACTGATCCGCCTAAAGCAAGAAAGCGAGCGGTTCTCTCTGCGGCTGCATCGTCGGGGATATCCGTTGCCTTCGGCTCTCCTATAGGAGGCGTTCTATTCAGTCTGGAACAGCTCTCATATTATTTCCCGGACAAGACAATGTGGCAAAGCTTCGTATGCGCCATGACGGCTGCTGGAGTATTGCAGGCCCTGGACCCTTTCCGCTCCGGGAAATTGGTGCTCTACCAAGTCAAATTCTCCACGGGGTGGCACGGATTTGAGATCATCCCGTTCGCCTTACTAGGAATACTCGGCGGGGTATACGGCGGCCTATTCATCAAAGTCAATATGCGCGTAGCCGAGTGGAAGAAGTCGTCCACTTGGCTCCCAGGGCCGCTCACTCAAGTTGCCATCGTCGCCTTTCTTACCGCTCTCATCAACTATCCGAATTTCTACATGCGCGCGCAAAGCACCGAACTTGTCTCTTCACTTTTCGAAGACTGCAGTCTCGTGCTCGACGACCCCTTCGCACTTTGTAAGACGGGTGCTGCTTCTGCTAGCACGATTGTGCTGCTGCTTTTCGCCTCCGTTCTTGGATTCTTTCTCGCTTCCGTCACTTTTGGCCTACAGATCCCAGCAGGCATCATCCTCCCGTCCATGGCGATCGGTGCATTGTCGGGCCGGGCTGTAGGCATCATCATGGAGATATGGCAGCATAACCACCCAAATTTCTTTCCCTTCAGCACATGCGACCCAGACGTGCCGTGTGTTACGCCGGGCGTATATGCCATGATTGGAGCCGCCGCCACCCTAGCCGGCGTCACTCGTCTCACTGTCTCCATCGTTGTCATCATGTTCGAGCTGACAGGTGCCCTTTCCTATGTCCTACCCATCATGATAGCAGTGATGCTCTCCAAGTGGGTCGGCGACGCCTTCTCGCGCCGCGGCATCTACGAGTCGTGGATCCATTTCAACGGCTACCCGTTCCTCGACTCGGGCGATGAAGGCGGCGGCGCGCAACACGTGCCCGACATCACGGCCGGCCAGATCATGACGCGCATCGAAGACCTCGTGGTGCTCACGGCTACGGGCCACACCATCTCCTCGCTGCGCGCGGTGCTGGACTCGTGCGCGTACCGCGGGTTCCCCGTCGTCAGCGACCCGCGCGACGCCGTGCTGCTGGGGTACATCTCGCGCTCGGAGTTGGCGTGGAACCTCGCAGCATGCCACCTCCCGCCCGAGACCGAGGCCTTCTTCAGCCACCAGCCGCTCGCAGACCCGCGCTCAACGCTCGACCTGCGGCCCTGGATGGACCAGACCCCGCTCACGCTCCCCTCCCGTTCCTCCCTGCACCTCGCCGTCTCGTATTTCCAGAAGCTCGGCGTCCGCTACGTCCTGTTCAGCGACCGCGGCGTGCTGCAGGGGCTGCTGACCAAGAAGGACTGCTGGCACGTGCTCAACGGCGTCGAGGAGACGCGGCGCACCGGCGCGGCCGGCACTGCGGATGGCGTAAGAGGCGTCCATTCTACCGGCGGCGGCGGCGATGGCGTCGATGAGGAGGAGAACAGCCTCCTTGGCGGAACGCGAGGTTCACTGCGGCCTGAGTCGCCGAGTGATGATCGGGCGAGCGGGATATTATAGATTCAATGCCATTCTCCTTTCCTTGCTTTTGGTCCTTTGTTTGGGCGTTGGGGTCATTACGCGAAGCGGGCTCAACGGCTATACACGGAGTTGCTATGTTGTTTCAAAGATGGTCACATCTCTATCTGTTTACCTATGTGCGGTACAAGATATATCGGTAGACAAGGCGCAGGTTGGCACCATGGTTATTAGTCAGTAGGAGAAAAAGGCTAATTTCACGTCCTTGGGAATTACCTCCACTCGGAACTGTGAAGGAGAAAAGAAATGCTCTATTGGACGTTGAAGCGAGAAGGCCTGCTCCTTTTGAGCTGGGTACTGACTAGCTAAAGATGGATATTCTGGCTATGTAGCCGAACCCTCGAAGAAATTAATGCTTGTATCGTGCAATCCTGCACAAGACCTATTCACTTTAAGACTATGTGTGCCTGCTATTATAGCGATGGCATCGCAGTACTTGATGTCGAGGCAACGAAGGCCATCCATCCATGCATATAAATGGTGCTGTCCGCCCGCCCCACTAGCACCAAGCTTTTCCTTTCGCCCATATGTCTCGACTGGACATGCAGAGGAGACGAAAGGCAGCATTTGTGTATGTAACAAGAAAGGTCCGCGAACGCGAAATGCCTGAATGCACCCTCCCCCCTTCTCAAGGAAAAAAAAGTATAATACAAGCGCCACAGCGGAACGGGGTATCTACTATCCTTTCCGACCACCGATAGGGAGGTACCTAACCGCCTGGCCGGACCACCCAAGAACTCCTCCCAATGCAAATAACTCCGAAAGGTAGTAGTCAGTCGTATGACCATATGCAACACGAACGCTCAACGATGGTTGGTATATAAGGGTGTATGCAGCTGGCATCTTGCGCCAACTTAGCATAGGGTCAAGCACCGGCCGGCCGCTTGCCTTTTTTCGTGGCGGTCATGACCTTCAACTCTAGGGGGAAGTATGACTTGGCTGCCTTCTTTTTGTCTTTTAATTCCACCTTGGCTCGGCATACGGGACAAGTGTGCTTCATGCTGTCGATATGTAACGATGAATGGAGACATTCGGAACAAAAGAGATGACCTGAGGTAGACCTGTTAGTTGGTGGAAACCGAAGAGTGATTGAACAACCAGGGAGGGCCCTGGCAAGATTCAACGCCTACCGCAATGAGTGACAGTCAGGGCCGTCGTGTCGTCCATGCAAATGACACACTGGAAATGGCCGAGCTTGACTCGGTTATCGATTTTGGGCGCCATGTACTCGGCGGGGACCTCGGTGGCGTTGGACAGATCGATTGTCTCGGGGCCATCCAGGCCGTTGAGTTCAGGTAAGTCATCGTCACCAAAGGGACAGTTGTCGCTGCTAATGGCCTGCTCTTTCCGTCTTGACTTAATGGGCCGGTTGGTAGGTGTGGCGGCGGTGGAGGGGCGCTTCCTCTGACCTGGAGCATCGGCACCCGCGAGGCTTCGTCTGCGTGTTACTGGCGCCATGCTGGGCAGGGGTATGGATGGGTCAATGCCCGAGTTCCGCGCATCGGTTCTGGGCTCCTGTTTCGTCAAATCGACGGCTGGCCCTCTGTGTGCCGTTCGCCTCCTCGTCGAGGCCGGTGGCATATCTTGGCCGACGGCGGAGAAGGTGGATTGACGACAAGGAGACGGGGTCGGTGCAGTGGGCGTGCTGCGGTGGCTCGCTGGGGGGATGGACGGGGAGGAGAAGTCCTGGGTGGCTAATGCGGCAAGATAGTGGTCGTCGGCAACGTTGTGGGTGTCGGCGGGCTGGGGAGGCCACCGAGGCTGACGCAGAGCAGTGTTGCAGCGGGAGCTGGGGTTGTTCATGTGCGGTTGCGCCGGTGTGGTGGGCGTCGTGGGCGTCGTGGGCGTTGTGGCGAGATAGGACAAAGAGGGAGCGGCAAAGGAACCCTGGTTCTGGCGATGGCCGACAGCTTGCGGTCGAAATGCGTATGGGTCGTTGAGGCCGGCCGTGGGAATGTCGAGGGGTGCGGCGAAGCTCGAGCTCGCGTGGCGGGGCGGGTGTGCCTGTGTCGTCGTTGGTGGGAGGAAGGCGTATGGGAGCGGTCGAGGGAGAGGCAGAGGGAGGGGAAGAGGGAGTGGGCGAGGGATGGTACTGGTGGTACTGGGATTGGTTGCGTTGCTGTTTGCGTTGTAGTAGCTGTTGAAAGCGTCAACGACGTTGGTGTTGGTGTTGTTGCTGCTGTTGTTGCTGTTGTTGAACAGCAGGCTGCGTGGTGCGAGAGCAGAAGAGTCGGCGGTGGCGGGTACCGGAGCTGTGAAGAAAGTGCTGGAGGTGGACGGCGAGGTGTCGCCGACTGTGGCGAAGAACAAGCCGTTGTCCGAAGGGCTTGGCAGCAGTGGGGACAGCGGGTGGTAGTAGTAGTCGCCCGGGATGATGGCGTCGCTGGCGATGGTGGCCAGGTCGAGGTCGGTCGGGTCCGCGTCGAGAGGAGCGACGTCGTCGGTGTGAGCGTTAGGGCTGCTGCTGGTGTTGTTGTTGGTGTTGTTGTTGTTGTTGTTGTTGTTGTTGTTGTTGTTGTTGTTGTTGTTGTGATGGTTGGAGGTGGTGGAGGTGGTGGTGGTGTTGGTGGCCGGATACGAGTAGTCGTTCGGTGCTACTCGGCCATCTGAACAGAGTGCCTTAGGTTCTCAACTTCCCAATGCCCAAGGATATGTAAAATGGAAAATATCAAATATCCTACCTGGAGAAAAGCCGCCCAAGCCCCAGCCCCAGGTGGCCATGGTCTGTTCCCTTTCACAGTGCTCGACACTGTAACAAGCGCCGCAAGTCAGCGGCAGCGGGTGGATTCAGGAGCTCCAGGGCTCGCACAGGACTGCATCGGCCGAGTCGGTAGGGGACCATACAGTGCAGCTAGACACACCAGAACTACCTAACCTCAGGGCAGGTAGGGATCAATACTTATAGGTACCAAGAGGTATCTCTCAATCCCAGGTCTCACCTGCGCCAGACCGGATGCCGACTGCTCAAGATTCGCATTAGTACCTTGTAAGCATTAGTAGCTGAAATGATATCAGGAGGTGAGGATAGGTATAGAGGCATTCATGACAACGAGAAAGAAACTGGAACGAACACCTTTCTGGAGAGACGTATACGAACAAGAACGAGCGGGGCGTCACGTACAGGGAGGGTAAGGTTGAAAGTCGTTGGAAGGAGGCATGCGGCATGCGGTATGAGGTATGAGGGATGAGGGATGGATGCATCTGCAGCAGACGGCGACGGCGACGGCATGCGCCTCACTTGGCTTACCTATCGTCTCGTCGTCGTGTTCATCGTCACAAGGCAAGGGCCGTATAAGGTTGGGTAAGTGCGAGTCAGAATAAGTGCGGGTAAGAACTACATACGTAGGTAAGAAAGAACATTGACGGGAAGATCAGAAGAAGAGGAGGGCCAGAGCAGAGCCTCGTAGGTAACAGGGGACGTGATCGTGTAATTCATGTATGACAGTCGTACTATGTAGGTATGTAGGTATGTAGGTACGCTTACTTGTAAGCAGAGCCAGCGCCAGCACTTAACACTCAACTCTCGGTGGGCACTATCATGAACAAGCTGATGCTCACATGCTCACTGCTACCTTCGTAGTAGTACCTTGTTGAGTGAATACTACCTAGTAGTAGTACCAGTCATGCCTGCTACGTATTTGCTTGTACGACGTGAGAGCTTGTCTTCCCTGCCAGCCGTATAAACTTTCCACTCGCCAGGCAAGGTTGTGTGTGTGTGTGTGTGTGTGTCTTTGATGGAGACTTCGAAGGCATCCCGACGTTTTGGCTCAATCGGTGGGGGTGACCGTATTTCTCCCCATGCCACAAACAAGCCTACGAGCCTACCTACCTAGGTACCTACATACTCGAATTAGGTAGGTACATACCTGTATTTCTTACTACCAGAGCTACCTAGGTTACGTACCTTTCCCGCGTTCGTTCATGTAAATCACTGTAGGTAATTGAAACCCGTAGTAATTACTAGGTAGGTACCTATACATATCCCCCCCCATTCATTCTTCTCGTCTATATACACAAGTTTCTTTTTTAAAATCTTTCTATTTGGTGACTTCGGCGTTTCTAAGTTCTGGCCATCGACCTTGGAATAAGGGCATAGATAAGGTACCTACATAGGAGGCACATGCCTAACCTTGTCAGTCACTTGCTTGCAGCATGTAACACCAAAACCGCTCGGCACTTTTGTTACCCTCTGCATTTGCAGTTCAGGCCCCAGTTCAGCTTCCATCAAACGACCTCACGCAATACCTACCCACTTACATATGTACCTAGGTGCCCTACCTAGCGCCTCGTCGTTTGGATGACGACGTCCGCACTGTGGCGAACACGGTCGGCAGCTGCTCGCGGCTTTGGCGGAACATCTGTCCCACATCGGCGCCATTCCAAGCCTGCTTATCTGGCTTACAACAAACCGCAATCTTTTCCGCATCATACTGATGACCAGCACCAAGCTTACATGCATGTGGCACCACGCGCAGTCGAATGGTCGAGTGCCGCACAGGGTATTTGGCGAAAGCAAACCCGACAAGTCCTGCGTATTGAATGCTCTTCTCTCATCTGCTCTCATTCCCACCCTGCCTGTATCGGCCCTATTCTTCGCACGAGCCGCTCAGATGTTACTACGTATCGGCAGACGCAGCTTCACTGTCGCATCTTGTGTCTCTGGCCCTTCCCTGCTAGGGGCGAAATCTTCGAAGGCTGACGCAAACATCAATTCACCGCAAACACGCACACCTCTCATGCCCTAGGGCAACCTTGAATGTTTTCCTATTGCCAATTTCCAGTACCACAGCATTGTACACACTGAACCAATCACCACGGCTCTGCTTACCACAAGTCTTCTTGGTGCTCGGGACAAACAGATGCTCAAAACGAGGCCGGGGCTCGGTTGTATATCGATATTGGGGTTGGTGCAGGAACTTGACCGTGCATGATCCCGATTTCGTGTCCGGTTATACACTTGGAACTTGAGTCTGTCAGATGGAAGATTGTCTAGCCAGTGTCAAGCCCACGAACGTGGGCGATTCGACGAAGGCTGACCGAGCCTTTAAATCAGGCAATGACGTCGAGATGCCGACGTTTCAAGACCATGTGTAAGTTTTTTAGTGTAAATAACACTCGTTTTCGCAGCGACTGAAGGACACTTATCCCAGCTTCGGGTAACTGAGTTACTATGACCCTAAAAGAAGACTGCTTGGGGCGCTTAATTGTTGAATGTGTACGAATTTGGATGCCCAAGCTAATGACGCTCTGCTGTTTGGTTCCAATCGACGTCGGCAATAGAAACTTGTAAATTTCAATATGTTGCCTCACTGGTACATCTTTGATGCATTAAGACGTTCGGGGGAGGCGAGGGCTGCGTTGTCTTTGATCTTTCTACTGCTTCAGCAACAAAGCATTGTGGCTTCTGCCCGTTTTACTGTTTCTCTTTTCTCGGTCTACCGAAAACCTATGGACAAAGCACAGATGAATAGAGAACTTGTTAAAGCATGTGTATACGAGAGAACCAGAACTTCGGGACAAGGCCGGGCTTCGCAGCCTAATGTCATGTTTGGTTGACTAGTCTTTGACCCATCTCGATGCAAATTTACGATGTCCTGGGCAGAATCAGAAGATGCGGAGGCCACGGTGGATGAGTTACGGCGGAGTTTCGAATCCTCCGAGCTCTGGGAAGTCGAAAAGTTCCTTGGAAATGGCTCGTTCGGGGCGGTGATGTTGCTGCGCGCGGAGAAGCCACTCTTCCCATCTGGCCCGAGGAGGGTTGTGCTGAAGCAACCAACCACGGTGAATCAGGGGGCTGAGGATTTGCTGAAGGAGATAGAAGCCACGAGAGTGGATAAATTACAGTTTCCCTCATGTGATGATCCTAGAGTTTCGCCTGGTTGTGAATAGCTGCTGACCATAATACTCGTGATTAGCGCTTGCGCGACAGGTCGCACATTGCGCAGCTTCCAGCCTCCCGTGAGGATCTCGCCGCGGCCAACTCATCAACGTGGTTCAGGCAAGTCCTCGCGGTCGTGGGTATTTCACCCAGTACCGTATTCGAACACTTGAAAGAAACGCGATTCGACGGCCCGGAAATTTTGTTAGAGTATTTCGAGAATGGGGCGTTGTTAACAACTCAAGAACGGCTCTCACGCTATAGAGATGTCCACCCTGGAATTCCCCACCGCGTGCTTTGGAGTTTCTGCTTCTACCATAACAAGTCCTTCAATAGCTTCTGGGTCATGTGCGCATAGTATTGAGACAGTCCATACTGATTTATGTTCAGTGATAAGAAGCTGCGTGGGGATGGCACGCCCTCCTGAACCACCAGAGGGGTCATCTCTGGTGCTTGAACCATTCCGCCAAATAAGGATCCTCTTGGGTTAGCGCATGGCGATACTAATTTTAGAAACATCGTGATAGGTAATAGAGATCCCATTGATCGCTTTGAACGTATGTCAAGTCGACACCTTGTCTTGCTATAGGAAGCCATACCTGCTAACTTGTGTTCTGATAAAACCATCTTGTGTGCCCCAGCCTACTTGATTGAATTTGGTTGCATGGCAGCGATGCCCGACATGACTTTCAAAATCATTAGGGATCACATCATTAAGGCATCTAAAGTAAGGCATCATAAACAGCGCCGGTATGCGAAAGCTTAAGATATTAAGAAATAAGTAATAAGTAATTCTAGATTTAATTTATATCAATATCCCGAAAAACAACACACCAATGGGGTTTTAGGTCTTTAATAGTATTAAAACCAATAGAGCATAAAATATAAAAGCTTATATATATTATTATATATAAAAGAAAAACTTTTACGCCTTGCCTTGGGTGTTTACACAGGCTCCTAAACTACAACGCGCCCTGCTTTCGCATTTGGTGTGGGTATTTATTTGCGGCCGTCGTCTAGCACCTGCGCTACGGAGTGCAAGGGAGTTAGCTAGAACCGTATCTGAACCGGCGGTCTCAGGGTCATGAAGGGCGCACTCTACCACTAGACCATCCGGTGCTTGTTGTCTACTGGAAGACTGATTTAGATATATAAATCTTGGTAGGCAGGTAGGTATGTGGCTGGGTGGCTGGGCAGAGTTCCCAGGCAGTGAGTGGGAAGAGATGCGGTTGCGCGGGGTGACGCGATGCCCTGTCACGCGTGACTACCGCGTTAGGTCCTCTTCACGGGTGAGCATCATGGCTCTTCCTTTGGGCTGATGCGTAGTGCCGTTTCCCTTGTTGCTGTAAAATCAGGCATGGGGAAGCAGTACGGGTAATGCTTCCTTCGTTCCAGTGTATCTCATGCCTCGTCCTGATTTACGCCTAGTATGACCACAACAATTTATCAATATAGCAGATTGAAGCAAGCAAGTTAACTCCATAGATTATAATGAGAATAAGTACCTAGGTAGGAATACTTGATGCTTAGTTTTTCACTTGTTGTCCGAGCATAGAATTATTATCTACTTATGATCTCGAGTGGTAGGAGGAGATAATGCAGTTGCCTTGCAACCTTAACCACAGAGACTAGCAGAAATACATTAGGGGACCTACTTCAAACATCACAGCCCTCTGTAGAAGACATGGGTGTATTATATTCAATGTTCCCCTAGACGTTGGAGTGCATTGTGATGTTGATGGAAATATGAACTCACGGACTAGTACCTTCCAAAGCCGCACGACCAATAAAAAGTGTAAAGAGTGCATCAAACACCTTCAAAGTTTCTGCGGCAGGACCACCCTACAAACTAGCTCCGAGAGAAAAGAGAAATGTAAAGCAAGCGTAGGATGAAGCTATGACCCAGGTAATAGTCAGCATAACATGAGTTTTCAGTTATTATGTGATTGTTAGTAATAATCCCGTTTGCCTATTACATCACTCGAATACAAGATTGTGATTCTTCCATGTACGAGGCCATGCAATGGATGCACCATCTACATGTCTTGGGTGTTTCACTGCATATAGCCTGCGCACGAAAGAATTATCTACATATTCTCATTCCTCATGGGCGTTGGGTGCGACCAATACGAAACGTCCTGGCGTAAAAGGCTAGTTCACCCTGCTTGACCTGACCATTGATAGTCGATATTTCCCCAAGTTGTGGCTATGGGTTTGTGGCATAGCCCATGCATGAGTGGCATTTTCCAATCTAAGTTGTTCAATTTCTTGTTAATGGAAATTTGTAATATCAAGCCCAACACGGTAGTGACTGCCTCGAAGTTACTAACGAGGTCTTAACAACTCCAAAAGATGCATGTTGATGTTCTTAGAAGATACGCTTGCATTACTACGATGCAGAGGTACAAGACGTGCGGCTAGATTGCATGCTTGGTGGCATCTGCAAGGACTCTTTCAGCAGTGGCAGTGGAGGATGCAGAGGCTAGCTTCTGACAGCACAGAACGACATGCAAGAGACCGACTACAGATATGAGTAGAGCAAACATTGGGTTGTCGGGTGCTTCTTCCGGCCTCATCGAGGTGTCGGATCTGCCGTGGATATCTCAAGAAGGTGTAACATGTATCTGAGCACGGGGTAGATAGCGACGAATGAGAGCAAGCCAATCAACTTGACGAAGACGCATAGCTCAGAGTAGCACTTTGGGATAAGCAGGCAGTCTTTGGCATGGTGATGGAAACAACGTGTGCGTGATACGGCGATGAGGTGCAGCGTAAGTGCTCAAGCACGCGAGTGCTGCAGAGGTCTTTATTCACGAGATTGAGACTTGATGTAATTACATTAGAAGTTGCCGATCATGCAACACAGACCAAGCAGTTCCGCGACATCGCAAGCTTCAATCTGCAGAAACCAAACCCTGTTACCCTCGGACTTGGCTACGACCCCAGTCCTTCGGGTGCATCGTGACACAATATTGTCTCCTAGATCCACGGATACGTCCACAGATCTGGGTATCGTTCCAATGTCTGTGCGTGTAGATCTGAGTCGCGGCGACATGGAGTAAAATATCCCAAAAGCCTGGGAAGAAGGCCCCCGTGGTCTCAAACCGTCACATCTGCAGCTACCCAAGCGCTGTGAGAGATATATATGTGTGTGCCCGTGGTTGTGTAAAATGTCATTCTTGGCGATGAAGCATATACCCGCCGCCCTGTCCTGTTGTAGCACCGTCATAAGACGATACCCGAGGTGTATTGTTACACCCGTCATGTACCGGGGGTATGTCAGAGTCTAGAGCGAGGAAAATTGGCTTGATGCATGAGATCGCGATGCGATCTCTTCACGATTGAGTCCTATCCTGTATTATGATTTCCGCACGTGATCCTGAAGTAACCATGTATGCGCATGATCTCGGGACGACCCATCAAGTTACTTGATGTAATGCTATCTGATAGATTGAACGTCGTAAGTCAACGAATAGGGTCGAAGTAGGTAGGAGTCACCTCGATATCTCTTAGAGACATCTCGGGGTTCGACAATAGCTGCTCATTTCCAAGAAGTGGTTGAATTGAACGAATTTCTTGCGATGCCTGAATTGGTAGGTGGAAAGCAGCGGCTACGGGTTGCTACGGGTATCGAACTGATCATCTACGTCTAGTCGATAGTCAGGGTGTGCATGTAAATTCTAATGTACCTAGGGAGAAAAATGTTCAAGAAGAAGAGTAAGTTTGGATCTTCGTTGCTGCTGAGGCGAACTCATCATGAATATCCAAAACATGTGAATTGAATCTCTGTTGGTCTACAAAAGCTGTCGTAATGGACTTCATGGAGGCCATCAGGATGAGATTCGGACCAGCCTTGAAAATCGACAAACAAATACGAGGCTTATCAGGAAACCTGTGACGCCTAACCCAATGCCCAAATACCAAGCACCTCTATAACCTTTCAAAATCTCCTGCGGTGTTCGTCCGCCCCCAGAAACATTGAGTTCCACCGCTCCTGCGATGCCAAGCGAAAGAGCACCGCTGTAGTTGACTACAGTAGTGACGAGACTGGCCGCAATGCCTTGATGCTCGCGTGCCACAAGATCCGAGAGCATGAGCGTGGCAGCAGGAAAGCTAAGGTCCATGCCCCAAGTGATGATGATATTACAAAAGAACGTTTGCAGCCAATATGACTGGTCAATAGGAGTAGTAGCAATCAGTGTGATGCCAATCGTGAAAGCAAGAAGCGCGAGGGCCATGACAACAGCAGGGCCGACGCGATGGATGATAAACCCAGTGGTCAAGGCAGCTGCGATGCCAGAGACGAAAAGTGGGCTGTGCCATGCTGTGGCAAGGAGCGGCGAAGCCCTGCGCAGAACTTCATAGAACTCCCAGATATAGTAAATGTATATGCCAAAGCAGCCCCATCCGCAGCCAACCGCAGCCAATACGAAGCCAACGCCGAGGTTGAGGGCTTCAAGGGGGATGAGGGGCTTGCGGGCGTGCTTTTCGACGATGACGAATATGGAGCAGAGTACGATGCCGATGACCAGAAGCACCGACACATAAGTGTGTTGCCAGCCCGCTAGCGACCCTTGATTCAAAGCAATGCTGATAAACGCCAACCCGGAAATACCGGTGAGAGCCCCTGGGATATCTAGCTCTGTGCAGAAGTCGGCCAATCCTCGATAATGTTGGCTTTCAGTGACATTGTCATCATTCCTTTCAGTGGTGGTTGGAGGATCCGGAATTACATAGAGACCAGCGATGGCAACGATAACCAGCACGGTTGCAAGGATCCAAAACGCATACGGCCACCAAATGAGTGCAAAGAGGCTGGTGATAGCCGGGCTGATGATGGCGGATGCGGGGGCCATTGCTCCAAAAATGGCAAATAGCATCGCTTTTCTTGGACCTGGCACATAAGTGATGCCCAGAAGAGCGACACCGTTGGGAATCATCAACGCGGGACCGATCCCCTGCAAGATGCGAGCAAGCAGGAAGAAGGTATAACGGCTCTGGTCAAACATGGAAGTCTGGATAGGTATAAACACCGAGAAGCCCGCTAGTAACGAAAACACGGCGAACCAAATATTCCCAATAAGGAAAAGCCGTTTGTAGCCATATATGTCTCCAAGTCTTCCGGCAAGAAGGATGAAGGTTCCTACTGTAAGGCCATACCCAGCCATCAACCAGACAAGCTGTGCAGGCTGTGTAGCACCAAGGTCGGATGCTATCAGATGTAGGATGCATAGTGTTTGGTGGAAACCCGAGTCTGGAAGCGGCCGTTAGCTTCGGCTCATGTATGAACTGCCCAGATGGAGAACGCCAGGGTCGCCAAGAGTACTCACGGGGAGTGAAGTTCGCTGTCGAAACAACTGCAAAGAAAGCGAACTCCTGAGCAATACTCATGGGCTTGCCGAGGAAGAAGCACGAGCGACGGTCTTGATTGCAGTTCTTCTCGATGTCACCACCACCGCTTGCGATGGTTTCACCAGCGGTAGATGCGCTTCTTGTTCTCGTAGGGACATTGGTGTCAACTTCGCGACGCCTCTTGCCCATTGTCGAAACATCTTTCGACATTTTTCTCGATGATCGGTGAAGGTATGCCCTCGCGTGCTAGCTTGCCAACTTCTTCATCTCAATGGATCTCGGGGAAAGGCCGTGATTATATATCTCAAGGCTTGCTATTGAATGGCTGGATCGCGGCTAATTGCGAACGAATCATCGAATGATAGTTATGAGGGCGATTCGGCGTGCATAACGAGACATCGGAATCGGCCAGCCTAGTACCCTCGTAAGGATGGATTCTCCATTGAATTACATGGGTCTCATCCTGCTTTTCGGGAAGGTGTCAGATAAAGCTTCACGGCCGTAGTCAACGTTAGAGCATAAAGTGTTGTAAGTGCGTCTTTGACGGACATGGTACCCGGGGGCTGTCTGTTTGTGGAACAGTGACTGCATGCCAACGACGAAACAGTGTAACTATTTTTCACCGCCGACACAATCGACGGACCTCGAGAGCTGTATTACAACCAATTCCATCCCGTAGACTGAAGAGTCCTATAAGTGAATCTTTGCCCAAAGAGCTAGTGACTGCTTAGAGGAGCGCGCGTGGGAGTACTACGCCATATCTAGCTCGCCGGAGGCTTGAATTACCATTTCTAGTAGTATTTTAGCTCTAGAGATATATTTTAGGAATCTGTTTTAGGAGTTTGTTTTAGGAATATATGCTTTATAGTATTTTATATTGTTTTATAACGCTTTTTATTGTTTTATAATACTTTATATTAAATGTTTTAAAAATTTAAATTGATTTATTTTTCATTACTATTTTTTACTTTTTAATTAATAAATATAAAAATTATAACGTATTATATAAGTGAGTTAGTCACCTAATTAACTCAGTTACTTTTTTTCTATATAAAAAACGTTTGTGCACCTAAAATAACTCTGCGAAAAAAAATCGGAAAAGTCTTAGACCTTTTTTATTTGAATTATAATTATGTTATAAAGCTAAGTATATTTTTTTTTACTAAATTTCTACCTAATTTATTAAGCGTATAAATTAAATATAATAAAATTAATCCGATAAATTTATTTCTTTAATTTATACGCTTGAATAAATTAGCTAGAAATTTAGTAAAAAAATATACTTAGCTTTATAACATAATTATAATCAAATAAAAAAGGTCTAAGACTTTTCCGATTTTTTTTCGCAGAGTTATTTTAGGTGCACAACGTTTTTTATATAGAAAAAAAGTACTGAGTTAATTAGGTGACTAACTCACTTATATAATACGTTATAATTTCTTATATTTATTAATTAAAAAGTAAAAAATAGTAATGAAAATAAATCAATTTAAATTTTTAAAACATTTAATATAAAGTATTATAAAACAATAAAAAGCGTTATAAAACAATATAAAATACTATAAAGCATATATTCCTAAAACAAACTCCTAAAACAGATTCCTAAAATATATCTCTAGAGCTAAAATACTACTAGAAATGGTAATTCAAGCCTCCGGCGAGCTAGATATGGCGTAGTACTCCCACGCGCGCTCCTCTAAGCAGTCACTAGCTCTTTGGGCAAAGATTCACTTATAGGACTCTTCAGTCTACGGGATGGAATTGGTTGTAATACAGCTCTCGAGGTCCGTCGATTGTGTCGGCGGTGAAAAATAGTTACACTGTTTCGTCGTTGGCATGCAGTCACTGTTCCACAAACAGACAGCCCCCGGGTACCATGTCCGTCAAAGACGCACTTACAACACTTTATGCTCTAACGTTGACTACGGCCGTGAAGCTTTATCTGACACCTTCCCGAAAAGCAGGATGAGACCCATGTAATTCAATGGAGAATCCATCCTTACGAGGGTACTAGGCTGG